>CM076581.1:161917338-162355688 GCA_034641835.2 Pinus albicaulis
ATATCCGCCTTAACCCGTTGAAATGCATCTTTTGCGTTCCCGCCGGCCGTCTCTTAGGCTTCATTGTGTCTAATGATGGTATCACTCTTGACCCTTTGAAAGTTCAAGCCATTCTTGAACTTCCCATTCCGCGTACCCTACGCCAGCTCCAAAGTCTCCAAGGCAAAGCTAATTTTCTTCGTCGGTTCGTCCCTGACTATGCCACCACCGCACATGGGTTCCTTCGACTCCTCTGATCTACTATCCCATTTGTTTGGGATTCCTATGCTCATGAGTGTTTCGATGCCCTCAAGCATGCTCTCACATCCGCTCCCTTGATCCGCCCTCCCGACTTTGATCGGGACTTCATCATGTATATCTCCGCTTCCACCTATTCGGTCGCTGGAGTCCTTATCCAAGAAGATGACAATGGAGTCGAGCATGTGATTTACTATGTCATTAAGAACCTTGTAGGGCCTCCTGTTTCCTACTCATATGAAGAAAAATTAGTGCTGGCTGTCGTGTTCTCAGTCCAAAAACTTTGTCATTATATCCTCATGCGTTCCACCAAGGTTGTGACTAATTCCAACCTCATGGATTTCCTATTGATTCGTCGTATCCTCACTGGGAAGTACACCCGTTGGGTCGTTATTCTTCAGGAATTCGACCTCGAATTTGTCACACCAAAGAGTAAGAAAGGCTTAGCCCTCGCTGAGCTCATTTCTGAATTACCTACCGGATCGTAAGACCCTTCAGTTAATGACGATTTCCCTGATGAACACTTATTTTCCATTACTTCCGACGACCCGTGGTATGGCGATATTCTTACTTACTTGCGAACCCAAAAGTTTTCGGTCCACCTTGATCGTGAGGCTCGGCGACGTATCTGTTTGGTCTCAATCTACTCTTCTAAATTGAGCTCATTTAATTTTCAACCAGGGTTGGTAAACTGCTGAAGTGAAGTGTACTGTATGTACCTAGGTGTTTGTTTCTTAATGTGTTGTGTGTAGTGTTTTGTGATGTTTTTGGTCTTTTGTGATGATTTATGATGTTTCTGATCTTTTGGTGGTTTTATGTTCACAAGGAAAATAACTAGAAATCTAATGGAAGGAAGCTAATGATTAAAAACAAAGTGAAACCTAATTGGTTGATGTCAAATGGTAAATGAAAATGCAATATTAAAAACAAAATCAAATCTAAAATATGACTAAGCAAAAGCAAAGCTTGATAATGAATTTTAAGCAAATGATTCAAAACACAAACTCAACTTGTCAAATTCTTTCATCAAAGGTGTTTGAGAGAGAGCTTGAGACATGGTCAACTAAATATGCAAATCTTCTTAACTAAACAGTGAAACAACTAACTTATAATGATGCAACATTTTATCCTTGATTAGAGATTTGTTGAAGCATAATTGGAGTAAAACATTGATATCATCATAAGATCTTCTACTCTAAGTCTAGTTCCTTACTCTATTCTGCAACTCAGTTTTATAGCACTACACTTCACTCAAAGGTTATAGATTTTTGAAATAGTCTTTTGAGGAAATGTTTGTTTGTGAGATGATAAGGAAGTTGCAGAAGTACTTCAGGCCTTAAATTGATATTGTCTTCTGTTCATATGTTTATGAATCAATTATAGATTTTAGAACAAGAAGAGGTTTGTGAATAATGAAGGTTGTTTTGTTAAGTTTAACAACTGAAGTAATCTAATATGCAGTGAATGACAACTGAATATAGAGTGCAAATACAATGAGTTGAACTACAACTGAACCTAAAATGTCACTAGCCTAAAACAGTGCTGAACTACAAGTCAGTATCAAACTTAAAGCAAAACAACTGAATATGAGTTAATTGCAATTAAACTCCGGAGTATCCTAACTATGCTATGCAAACATAAAGACTAAAAGCAATTAAAAACTAAGATATCATGGCTATCTCCCACTCATCATTATGATATTTTGGACAAGCGTTTAAGAGCAAGGACAACTATGGTACTTAGTATAAACACACAAATGAAGCGTTCAGGATCACAATCATGCTTAAAACATTATAAAGATTTCTTGGAAGAGTTTCTTCTTGTGGAAGAGTATTCAGCATAAGTATAACTGTGATGGTGAACAAAAGAGATTACGATTAAATCCTACAATAATATAGCCATTTCCCATTCATCATTATAATCTTTTGGAAGAGCTTCTTCTTTTGGAAGAGTTTTTAGAATGAGTATAACTACAGTAGATAATGAAAGCAACTACGAATTCAACTTCAAAAATGTAAAAGCAACTAGAATACTTATCTAAATTACGCAAATAAATCCGTGCAAGAGGCAGGGGCCCTCTACCACCTGACGGAATCTAACTCCAAATCAAATCAACGCTTTCAAAACAAAACTGTCTGCTTCATTAAAAGAGAAATAACTTGAATAGAGCACTCTGCGTCTTCAGAAATGTAGCACAGAATCTAAGCAAAATCTAGAATAAAATCTAGCCTAGCTCTCAGTTTCCCAAGTGTTTATATAATAAATATACATAACAAGATTTGCAACAATTCCAGGAGCATTGTCTTTCCTTATCGAAATCACATTAGGACTCTTGAAGTGGCAACGTAAAAATGAAAAGGACATTTGGACTAAGATAGTCCTAATAGAAGTCTGCCTTCCTAAATGTGTTCCCACGTATCAAAACCATATCCAGAATCTGTTTCTTCCTTCATGGTGAGCAACGAACAATGTAGACATGACGTGGATTATGCCCATATGCGGTTTTTCTTGAGAGGCCACCTGGAACATACCCAAACGTGAAGACAGCTGCAGAATTGTCGGTTAGCTACGGAATGTCTGCATTCTGCAGCTAGTTCTGGTCAAAATGCATTACAATGGCAAAAATCACAAAACTTAGCAAGTCAGTCATGTAAATCATTCTAAAAGTAATTTTAACTAAATTCATTGATCAATTGGGTCTAGGATATCAGTGGAAAAAGGAAAATGAGGTAAAATAAGATGAAAGGAAGCACAATTTTGAGGCTCAACATACCCCCACTGCTGTCTCCTTGCATGTCCTCATGCAAATTATAATATGAACTCAGAGGCTTCTGCAAGAACATCTAATCCTCTCCTTCTCCTTTGTCTGGAATCTAAAGATATTCTGGGTTTTCTGATAACAAGTTTGAACCTTAGGTTGGTAAGTGCCCTGATTAGCTTCTTGTTCCTTTTCTTCAACTTTTCATTGGTATTTTCCACTTTGTCTATATGTAGGGATAAGGTTGAGTTCATATCAGTTTTGAGCTTGACTTGATCCTTGAGAATTTCATTCTCATTTTTGATGTGTCTATTAAGTATTTCCAACTCATACCTATCCCTTCTTAATACATCTATTTCAGACAGTGGAGGATTCGGGGTTCTCTCCTTACTTTCTGAAGCTCTCCTTTCCAAAGTTTCCACATAGTCATAAATTTCTTGTTGAGCAGGGTCAATTTCCCGGGTTCCTTCATTAAAATCCTCTTCAACATCTTCTTCAATGGATGTTTCCTCATCTTCTATATTAATCACCCCTGTTTGTTTGATTTGTGTTTTCTTCAGTTTCCCCTTTAGTCTGTGGCTTCTTCTTGGCTGAGAAGATCCCTCTCCTTTCTCCATGGCAGATTTCCTGATTACCTTTTCTTTCTTAAGTTGTCTCTTGATTTTAGTCAACTTCTCTGAGATGATTTCCTCACTACTTTCTTGGACTGTTTTGTCAATTTCAACTTTTGAGGCTCTCCATTTTCTACTTCTCCTTGTAGGCTGTGGTTCAAGTGAGGGTTCTTTTGGCTCTTCAAAATGATTTCTTATCAAGAAATTGTCCCATGTGTCATTTGTTTTGGCTAAATGATGTTCAATCAAAATTTTAACCAAACCATGATGATATAGAGTTGTCTCTAAAAATTGAACCCTTATTTGAACACAGGAAGCCATCTTTTTCAATATTTGAAGCAAGAAGTAGGGTAGGTTTAAGTCTTCCCCCAGAAAATGCATTATCAGTCTAATGTGATAAACATAAAATGTGCCATATCTACCCTCACATGTAATAATTTTTTGCAGAAGAAGTAGTATGTTTCTCCATTTATTTTTCAATGCAGAACTTGGAATTCCTTTTTTAAACACAGTGACATCCATACCTGGTGATTTTAGAATTTTCTTCCAGGATTCATTGTGGAATTCTCTGTTTTTGAAACATCTCTCTCCATTTCTAAGCAACCCTATAGCTTCTGCAATGAAAACTTCAGTGACAGTCAATTTGACATCTCCCACTTCAACATCAGTTCCTTGAAATGATCTTGCAAATGTTTTAGTGACTTCTTTGTGGAAGCCATTAAATTTCTCCAAAAATTGAAGCCATCCTATCTGTTGCAACATTTCTTTACATTGAGGGTAGCCTTATAGGTATTTTGAACCCACTGGTTCAGTTCTTACTATGAAACCCATAATTTCTTCTTCAATGTTCAGATTAACACTCTTCTACCCACAGAAACAATAACTTTCACCTTCGAATTGAAATGGATTCAAGTTCTTAATGAAAATGGCTTCAAACTTCGGAATGATATACCTCTGATTGATAGTGACAACAGCTTCAAACTTCGGACTGATATGCCTCTGATTGACAATGAAAACAACTTCAAACTCCGAGCTGATATGCCTCTGGTTGACAATGAAAAATGGTTTCAAATTTCGAGCTGATATGCCTCTAGTTGACAATGAAACTTTGGATTGATATGCCTCTGGTTGACAGTGACAAATGGCTTCAAATTCCCACACTGCTATACCTCTATCTCTCAGTGGTAAATGACTTCAAATTCTCACGCTGCTATACCTCTGTCTCTTGGTAACAAATGGCTTCAAATTCGCACACTGCTATACCTCTATCTCTCAGTGGTAAATGACTTCAAATTCTCACGCTGTTATACCTTTGTCTCTTGGTAACAAATGGCTTCAAATTCTTCACTGCTATACCTCTGCGTTTACCCTTTTGCTCTGCTCTCGGTGGTAAGAATATCTCTGTTTGCGGAATGAAGTGCCAGCTACAGAATGGAGTGATGGAAGTAGTCACAGAATGAGGTAATGGAGTGAGGTGGAGGAAACGAATTAATGATTTAAAAGACGGCGGAGATTTTTACAACGGAAAAGAGAATCATCATTGAATGATTTGGTTGGGTTACGTGAAGAATTCAAACACTTCGGCCATTTGAACCGCTTAAATGATGTCGGATATGGAATTTGAAATGAGAGATTTTAATCCAAAGTTTGTGGAGGTTTTATTGGTCTTGATCAATAAAAATAATTAAAACAACCTTTTCGAACAATTCATAACTAAAACTATGCTAAACTTTATGAAATTCCATTATAATCTAAACTTGTTACCTCTGATTTTCGTTTTATTTTTGTAGTCTTTGTCTTCTTTGTTCTCCTTTGGAAGAGTCTTCATAATCCTTATTGATGCTTTTTATTCATAGATATTCTGGATCATTTTGTTGCAATTCTAATGTCTGCTGGTTGGTGCCTTTAGGATTTGTAGCTACAGAATGACTGTCTGGCTGCAGAAAGGCTGATCAGCTGCAGAATGTCTGTTGAGCTGCAGAATGTACCTGTAGAGCATTTTGATCATGGAATGGAGTGGTTTGGGAATATAGGTGAAATGTTATATGGTATGAATGAATATGGATGAGGAGACATGATATGTATGAAGTATATGATGAAATGGAATGAATTCAGTCTATGAAATGGAGTGGAAGAACATAAGAACTGCCCTGCAATCCATGACATGTTTTATTCATTTACAGCAAGACATCAAACTTTAAATCTTGACATGAAAATGAGATGGATGGAGTATGGAATGAGATGAATGAAATATGGAATGAAGTAGAGTATGAATGAATGAATAAAATGGAATATGGATGGATAAGTGAATGAAGTGAAATGAAATGAGATGGATCATAAGCACTATGGCTCTGAACTTATGATTTTGTAACAGCTGCTTGCAAAAACAAAATGGGAAAAGTTAGAGTGTCAGAGAGACTCTGATTTTCACCATATATTTTCTGTATAAACATGCCAATCTATGATTGGTTTTCATGTTTATACCTTTATTTTATTTTTTTTATTTTTATTTTATTTTATTTTTATTTTATTTTTTTATTTTTTTTTCAAAAGAGAAATACTTCAGAAAATTTAATCAAGTTGATGAAGAAGAAAAATTATTCTTCATTAACTTCAGATCACTGCATTCTTGGAACTTCTTGACAAATTCTTCTCTTGAGAGTGGTTTGTGATACAACTTCAATCTATGACCATTCACAAGAAAAGTGACCTCTTCTTCATCTATAGTTCTGATTTTTACTGCCCCATTATCAAAAATTTCAACAATTTCATATGGCCCAAGCTAATGTGTCTGAAATTTCCCTTGAAAATCCTTGAATTTTGAATCAAACAAGAGAGCCCAGTCACCCTCTTTGAATTTCTTCTCTTTGATGTACTTTTCATGCCATCTAGCCCTTTGCTGTTGGACTAGACTTGTTTTCTGAACTGCATCTTGTCTGATCTCATCCAATTCATTGATTTGCTCCAGTCTATGCTTTTGTGCCTCCGTTAAATCAAGTCCTAGCTGAACTGCCATTTTGAAAGTTTGAATCTAGAACTCTATGGGAAACAAAACTTGCTTTCCATAAACAAGTTCATAAGAAGTATGGCCTGTTGTGTTTCTCCATGTAGTTCTATAGGCCCACAAGGCTTCAGGAAGCCTATCTACCCAATCTCTTCTATGTAAATGGACAGTCTTTGTTAGGATTCCTTCAATGACCTTATTAGTAGATTCCACTTGACCATTTTCTTATGGATGATAAGAAGTACATTTTCTATGTTTGATTTTGTACTTCTCCATCATTTGCTCCACTAACCTTGATGTAAATTGAGCTCCTTGATCTGTAACAATTTCCCTTGGGACACCAAAACGAGTAAAAATATCCTCAAAAAGAAAAGTAACTACAGATGCTTCATTAGTAACAAGTAATGGTTTAGCTGCTACCCATTTAGTAACATAATCAGTGCAAACTAATATATATTTCTTTTGTCTTGATGTTGGACTAATAGGTCCTAAAAAATCCAAAGCCCATTTTTCAAAAGGTTCAATATGTACCTGAGGTTGTAATGGCATCTCACCTGAAGGAGAAGGTTTCCCTACCCTTTGGCAACTGTCACACCTTTTGACATACTCTTTAGCATCTTTAAACAAGGATGGCCAATAATATCCTAAATTAAGGATATTATAGGCTGTCCTCTTATCTGCAAAGTGTCCGCCACAAGGTTCATCATGACATGCCTTGAGAATCTCAGGCATCTCATCTTCACGAACACACCTTCTAATGATCAAATCTGGACCTGTCTTGTACAACTCATTAGCGACCCATGAATATTTTGCACTATCACAAATGATTTTTCTTTTATCCCTTGCATTCATAATTGAAGGAAATTTTCCTGAAACTAAATAATTAGCAATATCGGCAAACCATGGAGTTTGAGTAGAGATTGCAAAAAGATATTCATCAGGAAATTGATCTTCAACCGGAGTGTCATGTTTGATATTTTGGAGTCTAGATAGGAAATCAGCCACTGTGTTTTGTTTTCCAGGCCTATCTAGAATAGTAATGTTGAATTCTTGTAAGAGTAACAACCATCTTATCACTCTGCCATTAGTGATTGATTTGTTCATTAAATATCTAATTGCAAAATGATCAGTGTGAACAAAAGTTTCATAGCCTGTTATATAGTGTCTAAATTTGTTTATGGCATGAACAACAGCTAAAAACTCTTTTTCAGTTACAGTATAGTTTAACTCTGCAGGAGTCAAATTTTTACTGGTATAATAGATGGCATAGGGAATCAAGTCTTTCTGTCCCAATACTGCTCCTAGAGCTATATCGGAAGCATCTGTCGAGATATGAAAAGGTAACTTCCAGTTAGGTCCCCTTAATATAGGTGCTTCGGAAATTTTGGTTTTCAGGGTTTCAAAAGCTAACTGGCAATCAGAAGTCCACTTGAATTCACAATCTTTGGTAAGTAATTTGAAGAGTGGAGATGCTATCTTGGTAAAGTTTTCTATAAATCTCCGATAATACCCTGTAAATCCTAGAAAACTTCTAACATATCTTTGACAACTTGGAATGGATAGGTTAGAAATGACTTCAACTTTTGCCTCATCAACTCTAATCCCATCCCCTAAAATGTGGTGCCCTAAAACAATACCTTCAGTAAACATCATAAAAAAAATTTCATGACTAAGTGAAAGGTTTGCTTCTTGACATATTTTTAAGACTTTTTCCAAGTTTTCTAAAGCCTCTTCAAATGTATTCCCATAAACTGTGAAATCATCCCTGTACACCTCTACACAGTCATGTATTAGATCCGAAAAAATTCCTAATACTGCCCTTTGGAATGTTGCAGGTGCATTGCATAATCCAAATGGAAATACTCGGTAAGCATAGGTACCCCAAGGACAGGTGAATGTGGTTTTGTCTTGGTCTTCAAGTGCTACTTGGATTTGATTGTAACCACTAAACCCTTCTAGGAATGAAAAGTACTTTTTGCCAGCTAATGTATCTAACACTTGATCTATGAAAGGTAAGGGAAAATGGTCTTTAAGAGTAGCTTTATTTAGTTCTCGGTAGTCAACACACACCCTCCATTTTCCATTTTTATTTGGCACAATTACCAAAGGAGAAACCCACTGACTATCTAAAATAGGATAGATGAAATTAACATTTAACAATTTTTGCAATTCCTCTTTAACAATTTCCCTAAGATTTGGATTCATCCGTATTTGAGGTTGTCTGATTGGTTTGCAATTTTCCTCTATATAGATGTGATGAGTACAAGTCTTGGGGCTTATTCCTTTCATGTCAGTGTATTCCCATGCATATGCAGAAGAATGTCTCTATAATACTTTGACTAACTCTTCTTGTCGAGATTTTTCTAGGTTCTTGTTTATGTTCAAAGTTTTGCCTGGAAAAATTTCACTTGTAGAGCTGCCAAATTTGTCCATAGAATGAAGAGACATCTGCCTAGATGAAAAAAAATCAATATTGGATCCCTCTTGAAATGATTCATGTTTGTGTTCTGGAGAGGATTCAAAGTTTTCTAGAGTATTCAGAATTTGATTATCTTCACTAATTTCTGAAATTGTGAAGAGTGGTTGTAAATCTTCTTCATCCTCTATCCATTGAGTGTCATCTAGATCTGTAATTGTCCTAGCTGGAGGATGTAAAGTGAATTTATTAGTTGAACTACCATCAGAAATATACATATCACCGGACCTACAACTAATAAAAGCATCAGCTGTAGCCAACTAAGGTCTTCCTAATATAACAGGATGGCCTCCTAGATTATTCTTAGGAGTTAGGATCATGAAATCCACAGGGTACTCCCAAGAATCTAGGGACACTGGAATGTCTTCTATTACCCCATCTGGTTTGATCACAGATCTATCTGTTAATTGTAATAGTGTGGGTGTAAAGAGAAGATTAGGAAGTTTCAGTTTGTCCATGATTTGTCTACTCATGATATTTATTGCTGCTCCTAAATCAATGAGTGTGTTTTGAATTTCAATTCCATTGATGTGAATTTTGACAACTGGATTTCCTGGGTCAAGATACTTTGGAATAGCAATCTCGCCCATCATAATGTCTGCTATTTGTCCTACCAGTTGAATTTTCTTGGTTTCTCTTATTCTTTTTCTTGTTGTTTTCATACTCAACTCCTTTATTGTTTCGGCTAAAATTGGGATTTCCTTGATCGCTTGCAATAATGGAATTTTAATGAAAATATTTCTCAGCTCATCTAAGAAATCATAATTAGGCACCATGATTTGTTTTTCTACACCTCTATCAATTTGTAATATTTCCGGAAAGGGAGGTATAGAAGTAGATGTGGATGGTTGCTCTAATAAAGGAGTTGGATTTATTGGATCTTTTTGTTTTAGTTTTTCAATGTTTGGGTCTTGAAAGGATGTGTCTTCCTCAAGACTTTTATTCACCCGTAGAGAGTCTTCCTCAGAATTATCTTGTTCTTGTATGATCACAGAAGGTTTCCTCTTTTCAAGTATCTTTCCAGACCTAATTTGAACATCACTAAGGTCTAGAGGAGTAATTAAATAAGTTGGAAACTGTTGGCCTTCTATCATGTATGTATTCTGAGGGTTCTTATTATTGGGGTTTGGTATGGGTTGAGCTGGAAATTGATTTGATTTTTGATGGAATGGTAATGGAAGTGGTTGATTTTGATGTGGTTGGTTCTGATGATGTTTTTGAGGATTTTGTTGAAAATTTTGTTGAAGATTTTGAGGAAAATTTTGTTGAGGATTTTGAGGATAAAAATGTGAATATGGTGGATAGGATGGTGGATACTGATAATATGGGGAATATATTCCATAGGGACTTTGTGTTCCTTGTGCCCAAGATTGAGATTGATTTTGAAATTGGGACCAAGGTTGCTGCCAAGAATTCCAAGGTGGAGGTTGATTATACATTTGATCATGGAATCCTTGTGTCTGAGGTCCCTGCCAAGGTCTTCTAGATACAAAGTTAAGAGACTCTGTGGAATCTGTAGGAGTTTCCTCCTGAAAGACAGCCTTGAGACCAGGAAGAGAAGGACAATTCTTGGTCTCATGTTTCTCAGAACAAATAGCACAGGTTTCTACAACTTTTACATCCAAAGGACACTCTCTCAAGGCATGTTTCTTTCTACATTTGGGACAAAAGATTGCCAAGGCATCAGATTCAGCCTTTTGCTTGTTTTGTATCTTAAGGGTGTCTATTTTTTCACTAAGACTCCCTAAGATGTCAGATTTAAAATCATCAAGCATGTGTCCTATTTCTGATCTACTTACTGTCCCAGAAGCAGACTTACTTGCCCTTGCAAGAGCAGGATCTCTTGGACCTTTGACAGTTTTAGATTTCCCTCTTGAAAGGTTGATACATAACTCAGATATTTCAGGTAATGTGAGTTGTGATATATCCCCTTTCCCATCATGTTAAGGATATCCAACCATTCATCCCTAATTGTTTTCAACAAAAGAGATTTTAAGGTGTCTTGATCTAGGTTTTCCATTTTTGCCCTTTTTATGTTGTAATTAAATCTTTCCAACAAATCTTCCAAATTTTCATCTTCTTTTTGTAACATCTTGAACACTTCTTCCTTATGATTAACCAGCATACAATAATCCAAATATCTCTCTAGAAATGCTTGTTTCATGTCTTCCCATGTTCTAATAGAACTAATGATTAGACTCATAAACCACTTCAATGCTGCTCCCTTCAAAGTTGAAGGAAATAATTTCAGTTTTTGAGCATCTTGTAAGTAGTCATAAGTCCTACACAGCACTTCAAATTCGAATAAGAAAGTTTCAGGATCCTCAGTTTTAAGTCCATAGAAGTTCGGAAGGACAGGAGGTGAAATGTTTTTCATGGTTGTATTGGTTTCTTCATCAAGTATAGGGAACCCAAAAGAGCTTCCTATTCTACCTCTTCCTCCATTTTCACCTCTACCTCCTTCTCCTCTACCTCTACCTCTACCTCCAAATAGTGTGTTTTCTCCATTAAAAACTCCTCCTCCTCCTTCTTCCGCCATGGTTGACTCTCCTGTGGAAGTGGAAAGGTTTGTGTCCCTAACAGGAGTTTTTAGATCTTCTTTTATGGCAGGTTCAGTGGATGAAGTGGAAGGTTTTTCTAATGGGATATCTGATTTCAGGTCTTCTAGAAGTCCAGGATCAGTAAAGGATGGAAGATGGGTTTGAGTTGAAGGTGTACTAGCTCTGTATCTAGATGAAACAAGTGGTGTTCTAGAAATCAAACTTCTGCCTCTGCTGCTTATAAATCTTCCCCTTGAATCTCTCTCCCTACGCATAAAATTATTTTTGGATGCTAAGAAACAAAGGTTACCTAGTTTTCACTTCCCCGGCAACGGCGCCAAAATGTTTGGTCTCAATCTAGTCTCCTAAACTGAGCTCATTTAATTGTCAACTAGGATTTGTAAACTGCTGAAGTGAAGTGTACTGTATGTACCTAGGTGCTTGTTTCTTAATGCGTTGTGTGTAGTGTTTTGTGATGTTTTTGGTCTTTTGTGATGATTTATGATGTTTTTGATCTTTTGGTGGTTTTATGTTCACAAGGGAAATGACTAGAAAGCTAATCGAAGGAAGCTAATGATTAAAAACAGGGTGAAACCTAATTGGTTGGTGTCAAATGGTAAATGCAAATGCAATACTAAAAACATAATCAAATCTAAACTATGAATAAGCAAAAGCAAAGCTTGATAATGACTTTTAAGCAAATGATTCAAAACACAAACTAAACTTGTCAAATTCTTTCATCAAAGGCATTTGAGAGAGAGCTTGAAACATGGTCAACTAAGCATGCAAATCTTCCTAACTAAACAACTAACTCATAATGATGTTCCATTTCATCCTTGATTAGAGATTTGTTGAATTATGTTTGGAATAAAACATTGATACCATTATAAGATCTTCTATTCTAAAGCTAGTTCCTAACTCTATTCTGCAATTTAATTGAATGTCACAAAACCTTACTCAAGAGTTATTGATTTCTTTTCAAAGTGGTCTTTTGAGGGAGGGCTCTGTTTATGAAATGATAAGGAAATTGCAGAGGTACTTCAGGCCTTAAAATGATGTGGTCTTCTATTCATATGGTTATAGATCAATTGTAGATTTTAGAAC
Source organism: Pinus albicaulis (assembly GCA_034641835.2). Taxonomy (NCBI): domain Eukaryota; kingdom Viridiplantae; phylum Streptophyta; class Pinopsida; order Pinales; family Pinaceae; genus Pinus; species Pinus albicaulis. The sequence goes on from CM076581.1 coordinate 161,930,069, forward strand.
AAGAAGATGTTTGTAAATAATGAAGGTTGTTTTGTTAATCTTAACAACTGAAGTAGTCTAATATGCAGTGAATGGCAACTGAATATGGAGTGAAAATGCAATTAGTTAAGCTAACAATGAACTTAAGGTGTCACTAATCTAAAACAATGTTGAACTATAAGTCATCATCAAACTTAAAACCAAACAACTGAGCATGAAGTAAGTGCAATTAAACTTCGGAGCATCCTAACTAAACTATCATGCATTATTCTATGGAATTATACAGTCTGTTTGTCCATCATTATTGATATTTTGGAAGAGTTCCTTCTTTTGGAAGAGTTTTTAGAACAATCCTGACTGTGTAATTGAGTGCAAATGCAAATGTAAAGACTGAAAGCAATGAAAAACTAAGATATCATAGTCATCTCCCACTCATCATTATGATATTTTGGACAAGCGTTTAAGAGCAAGAACAACTATGGTACTTAGTGAAAACACACAACTAAAACGTTCAAGATCACAATCATGCTTAAGACAGTATAAATATTTCTTGGAAGAGTTTCTTCTTGTGGAAGAGTGCTGAGCATAAGTATAACTGTGATGGTGAATAAAAAAGACTACAATTAAGCCCTACAATACTATAGCCATTTCCCATTCATCATTATAATCTTTTGGAAGAGCTTCTTCTTGTGGAAGAGTTAGAATGAGTATAACTACAGTAACTAATAAAAGCAACTACGCATTCAACTTCTAATCCTACAATACTATAGCCATTTCCCATTCATCATTATAATCTTTTGGAAGAGCTTCTTCTTGTGGAAGAGTTAGAATGAGTATAACTACAGTAGTTAATAAAAAAAACTACAAATTCAACTTCAGAAACGTAAAGGCAGCTAGAATACTTATCTAAATTACGCAAATAAATCTGTGCAAGAGGCAGGGGCCCTCTACCACCTGACGGAATTTAACTCCAAATCAAATCAACGCTTTCAAAACAACACTGTCTGCTTCATTAAAGGTGAAATAACTTGAACATAGCACTATGCGTCTTCAGAAATGTAGCACAGAATCTAAGCAAAATCTAGCATAAAATCTAGCCTAGCTCTCGGTTTCCCAAGTGTTTATATAACAAATGTAAATAACAAGACGTGCAACAATTTCAGGAACACTGTCTTTCCTTATCGGAATCACATTAGGACTCTTGAAGTGGCTGCGTGAAAACGAAAAAGACATCTGGACTGAGACAGTCCTAATAGAAGTCTGCTTTCCTAAATGTGTTCCCACGTTCCAAAACCATACCCAAAATTCGTTTCTTCCTCCATGATGAGCAACGAACCATGTAGACATGACGTGGATTATGCCCATATGCGGTTTTTCTTGAGAGGCCACCTGGAACATACCCAAACGTGAAGACAACTGCAGAATCGCCGGTTAGCTACGGAATGTCTGCATTCTGCAGCTAGTTCCGGTCAAAATGCTTTACAATGGAAAAAATCACAAAACTTAGCAAGTCAGTCATGTAAATCATTCTAAAAGTAATTTTAACTATATTCATTGATCAATTGGGTCTAGGATGGCAATGGACAAAGGAAAATGAGGTAAAATGGAATGAAATAAAGCACAATTTTGAGGCTCAACAACAAGTATATAATAAATACATCATGAGATTCAGCAATACAATGTTTGTCATACACTTCTTTAAAATCTGCAAGGTAGCTCATGAATGAGCTCCCTCTCACACTCAATGAATAAGGAGGTGATAATGATAACTATTTCCAAGAGCTATGTTCCTCCTCAACCAAAAAATAATCCATGCACTTACTCATATGAGAGTGCATCTCCGCTTTGAAATTTTCCCACATGAATTCATCTAAGATAGTATGATATGTTCAAATGAAACTAGTGGGATTTGAAAGCAAGACCTTATAAGTTGTATCAAGTAGTTTATTCTTGAGTTTGGAATCTTTAGTTAAGTAGATATAATCATGAACATAAATGATCCCATCAACTACCTTATACTTCCCATCCATTTCTTTCCCATCAAGAACCTTACATGTGAATAGGTCCTTAGAATATTCCATCAAGAGTTGGGACTCCCAATAAGGGTCTAGGCATCCCAAAATTGACAGCGTTGTAGAAGTATGAAATGATGCATTCGTCATATGATGGATCTCCTCCTTGACATTCTTGATGCCAAATTCACATGTTGGGGTATTCCCAACTTTCTTTTGCTGCCCCTCTTGCAGCTAATCTTGCTCAAGACAAGATTGAAGTCTAGGAGAGTCACCCTCCTTTTGAAAGGTTCTCTTCCCCCAAAACTTCCACAATTTTTCTCCTGCATACAAAATTGAAAATATATTTTTGTTATGTTCAGAAATTTTCATTATATATTGGAGTATCCTTTGCTGCCCCAAACCTATGGAGTAGCCTTTTGATACTATGCTCATATCAACACAGATTTCCGAATCTATTCCCTCCAATGAAAATAGATGAATGGAAGAAAGCAAGGTCAATTTCAAAAAATTTCTTAGCCTTCCATCAATGATTCTCAACTTTGTAGTGGCTCCTTCCAATGTTCCCTCTCTAGACAAATATTTTGTTGCTGCATATAGTTGAGAGAACACTTTAGTCTTCCTCCAATCAGGAGGTCTTCCTACTGAAATTCCTCCTTGTAAAGAGGCCTCAAGGCATAGAGTAGGATATGAATGTTGGTGGACAGATTTTCCCCTACCTTTACTGCATAGGTCCTCTTGCCTTCCTTGTCCTTTAAAAATTTGAAATAGAGAATGGTACATGCTCTCCATCTTGTGATGCCATTCCTCCTCTTTTCCTCCTCCTATCCTCAAGATCTCATCATTTGGCAATGAAGGTACATGCTGCTCATGTGTTATGCCAAGAGCTCTATGTGTGAGACCTTTTGGAACTCCTTGAAAGAGTGCAAGAGTTTCTTTCCTTGGAGAAAGTGCTCCATCCTCTTCTTCATGAGGTGCTTGAGGTGCCCTTGTCATGACTGCATTATCCTTTCCTATCTCCCCTTTCTCCTCTTCAATAGTTGAAGTTGCCTTATCTTCAACAAGAGACCTTAGATCTTGGTCCTCTTTTGAAGAAAGAATCTTCATGTCTTCCTTTTGAGAAGGAAGCCCTTCATCCAAAGGAGATCTTGCCCTTGGAAAAGTATCAAACAAGCTCACCTCCTCTTCATTGGTTTTTAGAAATGGAGTTGGATGTATAGACCCTCCCAACTCATGCAAAAGCTTTGTTTGATAGGGTTTGATAGAAGATGTTTCACATGAACTCTCATCAAACCTCTCTACTAATCTTCAAATGAACCTTGCATAAGTAGATGTATTTGCATTCTTTAATGAAAATGATTCAAACAACCACCAAGCATAGGCCTTACCCTCAAAATGCAGCGCTGCTACTTTGATGGCTTCAATTTCTGAAACTTGATGTTGTTCCACAAAGGTGTCTAGCTCCTTCACCCAAGCCCTAGCTAGACATTGGGGTGATCCATCAAAAGTGGATAGAAAAAATCTACCCTCACCCTACTTATTTCTCCTTGTGCTCCTTTCCTCCTTCATTTGGAAAAACCCTTGGATATTCAAGTGATCTTTGAACTCCTCAGATTGAGCTTCATATTCCTGCAAATAATCACCAAGAGTATATTTCTTTGGCACATATCCTTTCTTCCTCTTCATGAAGAAATTGCTGATAGAATGTGGTAGATCTGATGATATGGCTGAGTTATAATATCCAAAATTTGAGGATTTAGAATCTCCCTCTTGTATAGATTTTGTTGAGGTATATTCATGTGTTTCCCTCCTCATTCCTTTGATGCCCTTGCTTTTGCCCTGTAGATTTGTCAAGAGAAGTTTTGAGAATCTCCTTTCTACAGTAAAAAAAAAAAAAAAAAAAAAAAAGGTTTTCTTTTATTTCTTTTGCAAATCTCCTCCTCCCCATGAGAAGACTCCATAATTCTTGAGTTCACAGGCTGAGCCAAGATTGTTGCTCTGATACCACTGTAATATTCCAAATCTAGAATTTTCTACAACAATAAGAATACCTTAAGGTATTCCAAATTTGGAGAGCAGAAAGTGATCATCTCATATAATGTATTTAAACACATGGCTTCCATAGAACAATCACAGCAGCAAATTATTATTTTATACAGGTCACCATGTGGGGAAAAGCAGCTAAATTGGCCTCAAAAACGTTATTTTCTGAAGATGGAGTTATAACCGTGGAAAATAATGGTTTTTTCCCTTATAATAGACAATATATGACATGCATGCAAAATATTTTCAGAAACAAATGCCTCTAGCCTAGTTAAACAGGCCTCCCATGCTCAAAACAGCTAAAAATTGACAAAACCCCAAGACTGCAAAATGTCGGAGCTGCTGCATAAGATACTGTGCAGTCTAATAGAGGTTAAACTCATAAAATAGAGAAATATATCTGATATTATTATTATATTACTCAATGAGGCATAAAAACAGATATCTAATCTCTTTTATACAGATCCAAGAAGACCCGGTAAAGATTTCTTGACAGAAAAGATATACAAGAGAAAGCTGTTGCAGATCTGTGGCTGAATCACACTGTATGGTTGAATCTCTGCATAATAATGGATGAACATACAAATAAATGTCTATAGACTCCTTTTCTAGCTCTCCCAAAGAAAGGTTGATCCTCCTCTTGGGAAACTATCTCCTCAAAATGGGGTTTTGACCCCTCCCACTGCACACCTTAAAAAATAACGTAGTTTTCTGAAGGGACTGCATTTTTGCTGAAGGTAAGTGTTTTTCCCAACACCAGGTAGTGGAAAATTCATATCAGAAACCTCCTCTTAGATTTCTTAGACAAGATCTCCAAGAAAGAGTAGGGAATCCCCACCCGGGCAAACCCTTGCACTAAGCAGTGCAGCATCTTAGCTAAATAGCCAAGTATGCAGGAATTCTAAGCAGACAGCATAAAAATATAATCTCCAATGATTTCCATATGCTTGCCATCTCCTTCATTATATAATTGATGAGCTCTCTCACCAAGGGTCCCACCCACTATGAGGTTGCTTCCATGCAAAGGCTCCTCCATAAAAATTGCGTTGTCCATCAAGGTGGTTCAATGTATCTAGACAAATTTGTTGACTTAGTCAACCTTGACTGAATCTTCATACCCTGTCCCTTTTCACACTCAAGGTGCCTTCATTTTGTCTAGCTGGATTGATCCCTATTCACATTGAGCTGGCTTTATTTAAGATCTACTTATTTGAGAATAAATCATGTTGAATTGGTAAACATTGACCTTGTCCACATAGTTTAAACCTTTTTCACACATGTGGATGCTTGAACTGGTTATTTCATGATCCCTTTTCACACTAAGAGGGATTTTTATTCATACTTGAGAAAATTATGAGCCTTCTTGCTCAATTATTCATGCATCTAGTTTTCAAAAGAAAAATTAATATTCCTATTAGTTGCAAGCTAATTTAGGAATATTACACCTCCAATGTAGCAGAAAATTTGTTGAGATCTTTTAGGCCCCATACCCCCCAGCTCTTAGGGTTTGCAATTTTCTCCCAAGAAATCCAAGCATATGCTCGTTCATCCTTCATGCCCCGCTAAATAAACCACAGACAGATCTGTTGAAGTCATCCAGTCACACCTTTAGGGATCCACGCAAGCGCCATCCATTATACCGGGATGGATTCTAGGATAGATTTTATGAGAACCAATTTGTCGGTCCGAGACAACCGTGTGTGCTGCCATATGTTGATCCTGCGCTCAACTTTTGCAATGAGCCAGTGCCAATCCGCGATACGGTAATCATTTGGTTTAAGATGAAATCCAAGATATTTTAATTCATCTTCGAGATCCTTGCGTTCATATTGAAATAGACCCAGAGAGTGTCAGATTTAATTGTTGGAACATCTAAACAACATAATGGTGGATTTGATTTGATTTGGTACCAAACCTGTAGCTTTGCTGAAAGTGTTGGGCAGCTTGTAAAAGTTTGAATTATCATGACAAGAACCATCTAGAAATATTATTACATCATCTACAAATAATAGATGTGTCAATCGAATAAAATCATTAATTTCAATGCCATGAATGGAGCCCTCGTGCTTTGCTTGGGCCATGAGGGCAGAGAGGCCCTCCATAATTAAAAGGAAAAGAAAGGGGGAGAGGGGGAAACCTTGACGAAGTCCCCTCCCGGCATGAAAAAAATTAGTAGCAACACCATTAATAAGGATGCTGAAAGAAGCATTGGTAATGCATCCCATAATCCAGCTAGTGAATTCATGTGGGAAGCCAATATGAATGAGGATGAGGTGAAGGTAATTCCAATTAACACGCAAAATCTTTTTCTAATTCAATCTTGAGGATGGTGCCCTTGAGATGCTTGAGTTTAATGGAGTGTAATGCTTCCTGAGCAGTGCCAATAGCTTCATGGATTTGACGATGATGGGGGAAAGAAAATTGTTCTTTGGCAATGTGATGGGAGAGGATGGGCTTAATGTGATTTGCAATGATTTTGGAGATGATTTTGTAAATGAACTTCTAGAGAGAGATGGTTCGATAGTCTTGGAAAGATCGGGGCTTGTCACATTTGGGTATGAGGGCGATGAAAGTAGAGTTGAAACCATCAAATATCGTCCCCACGGATATGTTATCCTCAATGACCCGAAGTAGATCCTTGCCAATGAGTTCAAAAAATGTGAGGTAGAATTCGATGGGCCAACCATCGGGTCCCAGACTCTTATCCTTCTTAAACCATTTTAGTACCCCTCAATTTCCCCCAAAGAGGTCGGGGCATTAAGGTCATCCAAGACATCCTCATCCACATATCTATGCATCGTGCGGGAAATCTGAAGGATTTCCGGAAAGTTGACATCAACCAGTGCCCTATATTGATTGGTGAAATGTTGAATACCCATATCTGAGAGCTGACCATGTGTGTGAGCCACCCGCCCATAATGATCAGTGAGACCCCAAATGGTGTTGATGCTTTTCCTGCCTTTTGCACATTGTTGAAAAAATTTAGTGTTTTCATCCCCTGCTTGTAACCAAATTACTCTGATCTTGAGCTGACATTCCTCTTCTCTGTTCCTCAATATTTTGGCCTTTGCGAGTTCCAGAGCAATTAATATGTCTTTAGTCTCTATTGATTGGAAGCTCAGAGAATTAGGTCCATTCAACTAACCTAATTCCAATTCAATGTTGTGTAGTTCCTCATCCTCTTTTCATTTTTTTTTCCTTTTCCCAACCCATGGTGAGCACTTTTATGCAAGACAAGTTTTTAAATACAACTCTAGCAAGAGCCAAATCCGGAGATTGCTCACAGTGTCTCCATTCCTTGTTGACAATCGATTGAAATTCTGGTTCCACCAACCAACTAGAATTGAATTTGAAAGGTGCCCTGGGATTTTGATTGCCGATGTGAATCTCAAATAAAATCGGTGAATGATCCGATGTTCCCCCAATATCCACCCACTATCTGGCCTTATTATATTGCTCGAGGAAAGGACCCTTAATCAGGAAGTGATCCAACCTCCTAGAAAGGGCTGTGACATCTGTTCGTCTGTTACGCCAAGTGGGCATCTTCCTGGGCATGGAAATATCCAGCATATCCGCCTTGTCGATGACCCCCTCAAAATAATCAGATAGTGGATCTGGGGAGGTGCCGGGACCCCAGGATTCTACAAGCCCAATGGAGAAATTTAAATCCCCACCCAAGATGATGTTCTCCCGCTGCATGATAGAGCAATGCATCCAATCATTCCAAAAATTCTCTCTGTGGTGACATGGGCCATATACATTGATCAAAGTGATAGCTAGGTTTGAGTCCCGGGAGATAATTTTTGCGCCAAGAATACCCAATCTCCCCCACCATCCCAAGGCTAGGATATTTTTTTTATTGGTGCCAATGGCACATCCTCCCAATCTACCATGAGCATCGAATGTTTGAAAGGACTAGTCCGGTAGGAGGGAAGAAAAAAACATATGAACAGAAGCCCCATCGCCTAACGTTTCGTGAAGAAAGAGAACATCAATGCGAGAGGATGCCAGGAGCCTCTTAAGTGCCAATTTTTCCTCGAGGCTGGCTAGACCTTGAAAATTGAGGGAGAGAAATATCATGGTAAAGCCCTAGCTCAGGTATTCTTTGCTCTAAGAACCCATTCAATAGAGGACTGAGTACCGATGACCACTTCCAGGCCAGCTTTGTAGATGGATTTTTTTATCGATGATGGTATACCACGAGGAGCCTTAGAGTGTGACCCCCCCAAATCCACACACAAACCATAGGATGAAGGATCAAGGGCATGAGAGGTCAATCTAAGAAAATAACGGTGCCCCGAGGAAAGGCTATCAGAAGTATGGGGATGACCGACAGATATGTCCTCCGCCAAGGTGTGGGGGGTGAGTTGAGTAATTGTGGGAGGTGAAAATGCCATAGGGCATCTAGGTGGAGCAAGATTTCAATTATTAAAATTAATAATGTGTGGTTCAATAGTTGCAGAGAGAGATGAATCAAAAGAATTAGATGTATGCGAAATGGGAGGAAATAGAGAGGTACCTGGAGGAGTCGCCGCAATAGACATGGAGGCACGGGTGGAGCGTCTGAGAGACTGGGATCTCGTGACGGGACATGAAGGCAGATCCACTGCAAGGCCCAAGCTTTGCGCCACATTCACATCCACAGGCGGGATAGGCGATTCCCCGAAATCAGTGTGTGTGGTCGCATGAATCATCAATTTTGGAGGAGTTGTTGTCGTGTTAATGAGGGGGAAATCCTTATACAGATCCCCAACTTCGTGACATTGTCTGCACCGATAAGGGATGACCTCATAATATAATATTTTTTTTTGAAACATCCCATCAAACTCAATGTCATAACCTTCAATAATTCCATCATGTGTGTCCATGTGCACAAGAATTCTAGCCACCGAAATATTCCCAGTCTCCAAATAGGATCTATCATGATCCAAGTATGTGCTCAGGTTTACCCTAATATATCTTAGAGTAGCTTCATTCAAAAATTGCAAAGGGAGCCCAGGAAGTTGGACCCAAATCGGACCAACCCCTGCATTTTCCTTGTCAGGATCGAACATAGGTGACCAACGTTTCATTAGTACCATATTCGTCTCTATATGCCAATATTTGGATAGAATCCAATCGACCATTTCCGACTATGGAAATATTAGTGAGAACCATCTGCAATTCATGGTAAGAACCCCAAGTAGCTGAGGCATGGAGTTTCCCCATATCTCTACAGTCCATACTTGAGTCGAGCCTGAGAGTAACTGCGACTGCGAACTCGTCCCACGAGTACCATTCTATATGTGTTCACAATGTTCTCCATTCTGATCTCCTACCCGAGTTTAATGGCCCTCCTTGGTTGACTTTTGACACACTTGTGCTTCTTTTTGATGGTCCCTGGAGCCTTATGTCGAGCCACCTCGCTAGGATCCACAACCTCGTCTGATTCTGAAGACTTAGGGTCGTCCTTTGGAGGGGCAACGAGTGGTATGGCTTCAAAAAAACCAGAAGCGACCACCAGGGTTACCACCACCGAAGTGCAGGGAAGATACGTAGGGTCAATATTTCCAGTAAGATCCAGATGTTCGAAACCAATATCGTCCAGTTGCCCAAATATTTCGAAACCCCCCTCCAGTAAATCTTCCACAAGAGCAGATGTTTCCGACGTTTCTTACGCTTGTTGTTCCCAAAGTCTAAGGACAAATGACGATGGGATAGTGAAGGCCAATGAAGAAATCAGTTGAAATAAAGGCTCTGAAAATTTTTTTGAGGCACTTGGAAGAGGTGCAACCAACATGGCTTGTAAATCCAAGTCACCAACCACCATTTCAGCCATGCCGCGATCAGTCTGAGTCAGAAAAGGTATCCCACCAATGGCACAACGGTCAAAGGACTGGGTGAAAATCTGGATGCCCTCCAAAGGGTCCGAGGAATAGTCCACCAATTATTCGTCCGACGTCTACGGAGAAATAGCAAGTGCCAAACTCCAGATAAACAACACTGAGACAGTGAATGACCGACTTGAGGTCAGTGGGGTAGAACCCTGTCAGTTAGTAGCCAGTCAATGCAGAGAATGAACCACGACAGACCCGTGAAACCCTAGCTATCAGGAGAACATATAATTTTGAAAGTGAATAAAAAAAAAATTGTGTAGTTCGATGCTAATAGTTCCCCGACCCCGCGAAGAAGAGTGACCCGCACTTGGGAGTAACCTCTAAGAAACAAATGAAGTCCCGAAATACAAGGCGGAAATACCACTGCAGTGAGGTGAGAGGAGAAAAAACAAAAACCACGGGATTTGAACCAAGGTCAAATATAATAAGCTATGTGAGAGGCCCAATCATGAACCCCACCCGCAAATAGGTGGGAGCCATGTTCAGGGCCCACTGACCTCCTCCCCCGCACATCGATGAGCCAGTGAATACGTTGGTAACTCCATGGTTAGGGTTGTAGAGTCAAAACCCTTCCCAAAGTGTATCCCAAAAACCACCATCTGGGAAATATCATCTTATTTGACTTTCATTTGATAAACCTAGAAATTTTTAAAAGAAGAAAATGTTAGGAACATTCTGATTTCTTCTAGCATGGCGACTAATGCAAAAGTTTCTTCAAAACCAACACCTTCCACTTATGCATATCCTTTTCAAACCAAATTATCTTTCTTTCTCACCACTTGTGCATCCTCATTCAATTTATTTCTAAAGACCCACTTAGTGGCAATTACATTTTTATCTTTTGGTCTAGGAAAAAATTCCCATGTTTCATTTTTTCTCAATCTAATTTAGTTCTTCCTCCATAAATTTCGCCCAATGTTAATATTCACTAGCCTATTCAAAAGTATTGGGTTCTATTTTGGATAATAAGAAAAAATCACATGATTGGGTGAGCTTCCTCCATAACTTTTTCCCAATTTTCATACACTAGCCTATGCAAAATTATCGGGTTCTGTTTTGGATAACATGAAAAACTTGCATGATTGGTTGAGCTTATCAGTCTCCTTTTGGTCTGAACTTTTGAATGTTTATCACCAAAAATTTTATTTTCTATATGATTTTCTAAACATACCTTTATGGAGTCTTTGGATGTTGATCCTCTATCTCTTTCTCTTCTTCCTCTTGTTCTTTTGGTTCTTCCACTTCCTCTTCTTCCTTTTAATGTTCTATGTAAATTGTCTCATCTAAATCTTTATTTTCTCATGGATTCTTCTTTTGAGATAATGCTTCATCTACTTTTACATCAATTATTTCTAATATTTTGTGTATACTTTTGTCGTAATATTTCTAGCCCTTGCTTTTGGATAAACAACCAAGTAAAATTCCTTCATATGCTCTTGACTCAATATTCCCTAATTTTTCATAAGTTATCATGATGTACCATTTTATTCCAAATACTTTGAAGTACTTAACTCTAGTTGGTCTGCCTTTGAATAATTCATAAAGTGTGTTGTTGTTATTTACTCTGATCTGAGCTCTATTCAGAATGTAAACTATTGTATTAATTTCTTCTCCCCACAAGGTATTTGGGAGCTTTGTTTCACTCAACTTTTTTCTTGTCATTTCTTGCATATTTCCATTCTTTCTTTCAACAATACCATTTTGTTGAGGAGTATTTCATAATAAAATTTGTTTTCTAATTTCATTTTATTATTATTATCAAAATTGATTACATTCATTATAAGTAAACTCCCCTCTTGTATTTGATCTCAATCATTTCATACTTAGGTCAATTTAATTCTCAACAAGAGATTTGAAGGTTTTAAAATTTTCAAATGCTTCAGATTTTTATTTAAGGAAAGTCACCCATGTCATTCTTCTATAATCATCAATTATAAGAATAAAATACCTTTCACCTTTTAATGTTTGTGTTCATGTTGGCCCATAGAGGTATGTATGAACATTCCAATGGATTTTTTGACGAGTATTATTTGGACATGAAGCTGACTCTAGTCTACTTTCTATATTGACAAGGCTTGAAAATAGTGTCATTTGGTTTTGAAATCTTTGGCATATCTCTCACCGCTTGTGATTTCTTGAGTTTCACTAAATTTTCAAGATTGATATGAGCCATCCTTTTATTCCATAAAAAAAAATTCATCCAATTTCCTATTGCAGTATTTTTATCCATTCACTTCATTTAGGATAAATACATTGCTTTAGGTTCTAGTTGCATTCGCCACCAATCGTCTTGATCCCAATTTCCTTATTTCACATCCTTTAGAATAAAAAATGAGATCATATCCTCAATAACATATTTGATCGACACCCATAATATTTTTTTTTAAGTCCTCAACATACAAAACATTTTGACTTTTGGTCCTTCCATTATTGATTTATTGTTCCCTTTCTAGCAATCCTTGTTGATGCATTGTTTCCAAGAATCACGTTGCTTTATTTTTATTATTTTAGAGTAAGAAATCATGATGATATTATATCATCTACCTTGAGCATCCAATGTCAACATACTATTGGCTCTCTTAATTTTGATCATATAGTGCAAGGCCTCATTCTTCCTATTTTTATTTCTTCCTCTTTCAACCTTTGTGTATTCATTTTACTTGTTTTGTTGAGGAATATTTATTGAGATGCTTCTACATTTACTTGCCTTGTGCCCATATTTATTACATTTATATCATTCAATATGATCCAATAGATGAGCTAACAAATTGTAGTTTCTAGTAACAATCTTATTGAAGCCTCTAGGTTTCTTGTTCACATAACCATTCCTTAAAGTCCCATAGGATTATTTGTTTCTATCTCTCATATGATCATTTTTTACATATGATCTACAAATCATTGCTTTATCACCAAAATTATTACAAGCAAAACAACATCCCAAGAAAAGGTTTTGACACCTCGATGTGATATAACTATTTGAAGAAATATTTCTTTAGAAATTATTCTAATTGTAAGGAAGCTCAGGCCTCCATTGATCCTTAATTCCATTTCAAGTGTTGCTTGCATTGATAATAATTCCACATCTCTATTGGTTCTTAACTTACTTTTTAGTATTGTATGTATTGTTGATGGGGTTATATCTTTGTTGGTTCTCACCTCCTTTTCTATAACTACTTTCATTGTTCATAGAATTTCAAAAAACATTAGCAAAGCTTTTAGATTCTTCTTTGAATTCTTTCTCTCATGCCTTTGTGCTTGATTGTCCCTTCAAAGTCTCATGATTTTATTTATAAACAATACATGATTTAATGAAGGAATACCTTTGATATTTGAGATGTCATCTATGGTCTTAGTGTTCTATGGTATCAATGTTTGTTTTTTCTTCCAAATTTTAAGTTTTGAGTCAACTTAACATTTTCCTTATCTTGTTATTCCTTAGTGATCTGAAAATGGGTTGGATAAATTGTTATGCTTTTCAAGAACCTCCCACTCAGTTAAACAATTAAGATATAGCTTATTCTTGACTTGTGCGGAAATGAATATTTGAAACAAGAGTGTTTTTTTTAACTGTTTAAGTGCTTTAAGACCATTTTCTTTTTATGAGATTAAACATGTGAAAAAAACATATGATGCAGAAAATAAGAATCAACACATAACAAAAAATTTAATAAAGGATTTCACCCGCATATCGTGGGCTACGTCTCCTTAAGCCTTTGTCAACTGACTTGGCTATTTGGGATTAGGATGAAAAATTTATTTTACAAGTTACAAAATCAAATCCAATTGTTATCTGAACTGAACCAATGGGTTTAGAATATCATTTATGTCCCTGGAATGGCTGAAATCTCTCTAAAGATGAACCTCGACTCCCTTAGATTTGTTTCCTTGAGTCGGTGCTCTTGAGCTACCTTGAGCTTCTCTATGGCACTAAATCCCTCAAAAATCCTTTTTTATCCCTAAAACCTTTTCTACTATCTCCATCATACATCAGACCTCCAAAATAGATTGATCATTTTCTCAAAATGAGCACTGGCTCCCCAATCTAGGCCTCCATCCACTGATGGCCCTGGACTGCCCAAAACTTCCCTGTGGCTCTTCTACCTTCAGAAGTATTCAAATGGCTCTTAAAATCCTTTAATTGGATTCAAAATGTCCAAAACAGTCAGAATAGACTATTAATTTTCATAAATTGGCCTCCGGCTACTCCAGTTTCACCTCCAACACCTGGTGGCACCCCTTAGCTCTAGGTTCCCTGAAAAATTATCTGAATCATCCACTTTAAGAAGTCCTCAAAAGCTTTTGAAAACACCACAAATGGATTCATAAGTATCAAAACAGTCAAAAATGACTATTCGTTTGCTGAGAATGGATATTGGTTGCTCTGGATATGCCTCATTCTCCTGTTGGCGCTTGATGGCCCTGGTGGCCCCTGGAAATTTTCTGAAGCATCTCAGCCTTCAAAAGTCCCATAAAAGCTCTAAAAAACACACCATTAGTTCCAAAATTTCTGAAACATCAAAAATTGACTATTGCATTGTTAAATGTTGTTGGCCCATGGTGGCCACTAGAACTTCTTTGAAGTAAAAAATTGCTCAAAAGTCCTCTGATGGCTCTAAAACCCTCACCAATGAGTCTGTAATGTCTGATACAATATAAATTGACTATTGGAACCCTTGTAATGGTCCAATATAGCTCAAGATAGAGCCTAAACAACACTTGTCCAGTGACCCATAAAAAGCTCCACTAAATTTGGGGAACTGCACTTATCTGCAGTTAAAAATGGCCAACTCCAAAATTTTAGGGGTGCCCTACTGTAACCGCTAGTTTAAACCATTAAAATAAATGTTAGCCATTGGGATCGGGGACATTCCCCCCAAAAATCCGTGGTCAACAAACTTTTTGGTGAAACCGCCGACGCTAAAACTGCGGCATTTGACAACTCATCCAAATTCGGTGGTGACTGTTTGTTGTAACAATGGTTGAAGTAAACTGTGCAGACACATCGATGATTCATGGCATGTGATCACTTAATGAGATATTCTAAAATTTAACGATTTCATAGCTGCCAGTTTCTTGTTTTCGTGACTGCTTCAGGCTCCAATATATTTTCCGTTCTTCGTCAAGTTATGGAAATATAGTTTGAACTGGGAGCTTGTCACCGATAACCTTCTTAAAGCATGAAACATGGAAAACTGGGTGTACTCGGGAAGATACAGGAAACTCCAATTTTTATGTCATAGTACTAATATTTTACAACACCTTGTAAGGACCATAGTACTTGAGTGATAATTTATTATCCTTCCTAACATTATTGAGGGACATTTGTTTGTATGGTTTTAGCGGTAAAAATATCAATTCGCCTACGTCAAAAATTATTTCTTTGCAATGCTTATATATCTATTATTTCATTCGATTTTTCACTAGAGTGAGGTTATCCTTTAAGAGTTAGAGAAATTTTTGTTGATGCTCGATGTGATCTTCCACTGCTTGAACCTTAGAATTTCCTCTTAAATATGATGTGATGGTTGATGGGTGATATCCATAAAGTAACATAATCGGGGTCATTTTTGTTTTAGTATGGAAGGAAGTGTTATACCACCATTCAACTAGAGGGAACCACTTAAACCACTGTGTTTGTTATCATATACAAAGCAACGAAGATATCCTTCCATACATTTGTTAACTATTTCAGTTTGTCTGTCATATTGAGGATGATAAGATGATCTATGAGCTAATTGATTACCAAGACAAGAAATTAATTTCTTCAAAAAAATTCCAGTGAAAATGGGATCTCTGTCACTTACAATAATTTTTGGGTTTCCATGTATCTTTTGAATTGTTTCCATAAATGCAGTAGCAATTGTACTATCTTTAAAATGATGAGATAATGCACAAAAGTGTGCATACTTGCTAATTATATCAACTACCACCATTATTACACTCTTTCCTTCGGACTTGGGTAAACCTATGATAAAATCCATTAATCCTCCTCCCAACGCTGACTTGGAATGGCTAAAGGTTGTAACAGACTTGGGGTCTTAATTGTCTCAAGTTTATTTTGTTGGCAAACCAAAAATTCTGCCACAAACATCTAGATATTAGATTTAAGGCCATCCCAAAAAAAAGACTTCTTGACCCCGTGGTAATTTTTTAAAAATCCCAAGTTCCCTCCTAAGGGGAAGGTGTGCAATTCCAAAATAATATTTTTTTTGAGTTGGGAATTATTACATATATATAAGCGATCTTTTTACCACAATGAATCATTTTTCCAAATAAATGTGTCAGATGTACTAATATCTTGCTGCAAATTTTGAACGAGTGCCCACACCTCTTCGTCATTCTTCAGTTCATCCCTTGCTTCAGTTATCCCATGAAGCTGGATAGTAGAAATGGAACAAATCAATGCTTCCACTTCCTCATCCTTTCTTTAGAGTGCATTTGCAACAAAAATTTTCTTCCCTTTTTTTATAGATGATTTCAAAGACATAACCCAACATCTTTGTGACCCATTTTTGTTGCTCTTCTGAAGATAATAGTTGTTCCGAAAAAATATTTATGACTATCATGATCTATTTTTACCTTGAAGTTTCTTCCCATTAGGTAAGGTCGCCATTACTTTAGTGCATGTAGTATTTCCAACATTTCCTTCTCACAAATAGGACTTTGTAAATACTTTCCCTTGATTGGAAAACTTTAAAAATAAATGGGTATTCATTCTCAGATTAAAACAAAACCAATTCCATTTCCTGAGGCATCACATTCCAAAATAAAGATTATTTTGAAGTCTGGTGTAGCTAAGACTAGTGTTTGGCACATTGCCTCTTTAGGATGTTCAAAGGCCTTAGTTTCTTATGGAGTCCAAGAAAATGTATCTTTCTTCAGTAATGTTATTAGAGGCGCTGCTATTCTCCCATTATTATTAACAAACTTATGATAATACCCTGTCAACCCGAGAAATCCTCGAAGATTCTTTACGTTTGTGGGGATTTTCCATTCCTTAATGGATTTAATTTTATTAGGGTCTACCTTAACACCCTCATGAGATACAATATGACCCCTATATTACACCTCTTGTACTCCAAAGAAACATTTGGAGGTTTTTGATATAATTATTTCTCCTCCAAAGACTTTGGTGCAAATTTTGAGGGGTTACAATCAAAAGCATCAAAAGACCTAGGATGAAAATTTGGTATATATACAACACTTTTCTAACATATCAATCCACACTTCTACTGGTAAGTCCCCATTTGAAACTTTTTTTGGATATTTTCCACCTTCACCTTTGGATATTGTATATGGGCAATAAGGAGGTGTAAGGGAGGATATTACAAGGGATGCCTTGTGTTGAATTTTGTATTTATGACCGGTCTTCATAATTAATATTTTTCTCTTGTTGTATTTGTAATAAATATAAAACATGTTCTTTATACTATTATGAACGAAAGAAAATGTATGACATTTTCTTCATGTCCTTTTTTGAAAAGAGAAAAATTGAATTTTTTAAAATAGAATTTTTGTCCCCAAAGAAGCTTGTTTGGCCCTCCTCCTAGTCAAGTCGACTCCAGTGAAGACTCACACCCATTCATATAGCATAAACACTATAAATATGTGTCATTTGATCTTATACAAGGGAAAGAGATCTCCTTTGAGGAAAAGATGAATCTAAGGCAAGGACAAATACAAAATATATTTATGTTGAAGAAGAAGGTCGAATATCTGTTAAAGAAAGGAAATAATTCTAATATACTACTGAGGCAAAGTGAAAACATAAATTACCATCTATGTGGTAGACTGAATTGAGTCAGAACAAATATTACCATCTATGTGGAAGACTGAATTGAGGCAAAACTAAAATTATCATCTTTGTGGCGGTCCAAACTGACGAAAATATTTCAAAGTGGAGGCCAAAATTATCATCTATGTGACAAACCAAAATTCTAAAACTACATAAGGCCAAGTTTCTAAGGTGAGTGGAGTTTACAGGACCGATCTTATTGGGTGCAGGGGCAAGCCTAATAAGATTGAAGTTATTGGGTAGTGTTATGACTTCACTAGGAGGAAATGGACTAGATTTGACCAAGCATTCTTAATGACTAGACGATATAGGTATGTCTCTTGTTAAACTGAAGAATTTCTCAAAGTAAAATGTTGATGGGTTTTTCCCCCATGGGGGTTTTCCTAGGGTACACTCTTGTGTTCTTTTCTTGGTTGTCTCTTCATGATCCTACTGTCACATATTAATCTATATTTATGAGGGAATAAAATGAAATAATATTTAAACAATAATACATAAACACAATGAAATAAAACTTAAATTAATATAAAATAACAAGTGCTAAAAATTGTTTACATACATAAAAGAAACAAACTAGCTCGGGCGATGGTAGCTCATCTTTGAAAAGATATGTGACAACTACATACCTTATGAACTATGTTCCAATGGGGCTTAGAGGAATTTTTATCATCGAGAAACAATGGAAATACCTAAACATCCAAAAAACTAACCCTAGGAGATGAAGCACCAAAAGTTTGTGAACCTCGTTGGGGTTAGTTGGAATGTCAAATTCCCAGGGTTGTAACTTTGGAATACGATGTTTGTTTGACACGCACGATACCTCACTAGAAATATCTATTTGAGGACAAAAAATTTCAACTAAGAACTTCTTTTGCATACATTGGGTTTTTTCCATTTTCCCCAAAAAATGTTGTTTAGGGCCTCAAAACTACTATAGAAGTTCAAGACCCAAAAAACTGTAAAAAATAGAAAAATACTGAAATAGGAAACTGTGCTGGAAATTATGAAACTAAAAGGAAACAATGTTGGGGGTCCAAGTGGAATAGGCAGGTGGCCACCAATATCCACCTGGATCATACCTCCCCCCTCAGGGAGCAATGGTCTCCAGTGCATTGAGTGCCTCCATGATATGGGGAAAATTCTATTGAATTTGGTCCCTCATGATCCACTTGCCTTGGTGTATGAGCTGGTCAAATTCGAAAACCTGGTACTACTGGATCCTTTATTGGTGAGTGTTTTAATATGCATGTCCATGATGCGATCAATTTTGGTTTGCTTGATACAATCTGGATTGAGATTTGTTGGTGTCAGTTGGTTAACAATGTCTGATGTGTCCAAAAATGGTGGAAAGTATGGTTGAATGCAGTCCACATTGAATACAGGGTTTGAAATCATTGTCACCCACGTCCTTGGTGATGGTGTAAATCTTGTATCGAAGTGGTTGAAGCTTCTAATGGGCTCCGACAAGGCGTTCCCTTTTTAGATGAAACCATACCTTGTCACCCACTTGAAACTTATGTGGCACATGATGTTGATCATGACATTTTTTGGTAGTTGAAATTGTCCTATTTTTACCCCAAATTACCTTACCCTAGCCACTATTTTACAATCTGGTTAAGGCCTCCCTACATGCATATTTGGCTTCTTTGAAAGAATTTTTGGGAAAATGGGTATGTTTGATTATTTTAATTAAAAGGTCAAATAGGTCTATATTTTTCCTTGTAGCTCAGTAATTATATTACCTTATGGATTTGCAATGAATGATTACTAATTCTAATTCAAATATGGTTGTGGTACATGATCCCAATATTCCTGCACTTTCCTCGATTCCTGCATTATATATGGATGCTCGATTGATTCGAGAAGATTAAATTATATTCCATCATAGTTGTTACAGGAAATGGTTCGTACCTACTTCAAAAGACTTGTTCTCATTTTCTTGTAGAGGGTTTGGAACGTTCAAGTGTTCCTTAAGATAGGGATCGGTTACCAACAACTGCATCTTTTTGTTATTTACTTCATAGGACTGAGAGTCGATGTGTTATGTATAAATTGTAGTTTGATCAAAAAATAGGGTAGTGATATTATGGGAAACTTTTGATTTTTGGTACTCTAATAATTTGCATCACCATAATCCCTATGGGGGCTGGATTTATCGCTCTATATCATGTATTAAGCAAAAAATTTTATCATTTTAATAAAAGAAGAAGTGCCAGGTTCATGCATCTAATGTGTCTACTTCCTGTGTTGTTAATATTTCCCTCATAGATTAAGCGCTTTCCTTAAATGGAAACGAGTTGGTTGGCTAGAGCCTAGCTAAACCATCTCATTCTCCCATTGCTATTATATTGTATGTTAAGTACATGAAGTGATTGGTGTGGAGGTTTCTTATAAATGATGTGTGTGAGTGATTGAATGAGATATTGTGTATTTCTTTTCCTTTGCAACAATGTTATCAGATCTAATATTTTGTGCTTTGAAGTGTGTTTATTTCCTTTACATTGAAACAATTTCTTTGTGTTCATTTTTAAGCACAACAAGCATCATGGTCTGGGAAGTTTTCCTTTAAATCAAGGATTTCATTTCTTTTGACCTTACTTAATGATTAGCATAAATCTCATTTAAAAATCATTTATTTGCAGTAAGAAAGTAAAACACCTCGCTCTGATAAATGAATTTTGTAATTGTGTAAGGAAGATGATTTTTCTGTAGAAAATTCTAGATCTAAATGGTGTTCTTGGTTTCGTTGAACATTTGTTCATTTAGAGATTTTAAGTACATGAACCGAATACCAATATTTTTCAAATTGAATATCAGTTGAATATTTATGTCTGAAACGATTTCCTTTGTAAACAAAAAATTTTACTTGAGACACAGTGTCAATTAGTTCAGAAGGGGATATAAGCAAAATATATTTAAGGTGGTTTCTTTATGCACAAGAGTTTAATATTCGCATGTGATTTGATAAAAATCCATTTAATTTTTCAATTTATGTTTTGAAGAAGCATATGAGTTTGGGAATTGTTTTCTTGATTTAAATTAAAGTTTCCTTTTCGCACCTTTTGATTTCGGGCTTGATATCACAAGTATTCTCTGTTGACTAAGGAATAAAATATTGTTGAGTGAGGAAACAAATTCGTTCTAGCACAGGAACAATGTTGTTCTAGTGCATGGACATAATGGTTCTAGTAAAGGAACATATTTGTTCTAATGCAGGGACAAAGTTATTATAATACATAAATGAATTTGTTATATTTTCCTAGTACAAGAATTCCAGTACAAAATGTGTTTGCTTCAAGAATATTTTGGGTTTTTCAATGATTTGTTTTGATTTGATTGAGTGGCATGAATTCCGAGTTCATTTATTTTTGAAGTATTTTTATGAGCAAAGTCTTTGATTGCTATTTTCTGAGTGAGATTCCAATTTCCAAAGTAGTGTGGTGTCATTGTGTCCACAAGTACTAAAAATGATTAGAAGGTTTTCTTTAATTTCGTTCTTTCCGAATCTAAATGGTTTAATTGCAAGGATAGAAGTAATATTTGCAGAGTAAACCCAAAATCCTTCGAATTACTTGTTCTACTCCTCAAAGCTTACACATCCCTGGTTTGACAATTAAGCGTTGATGAATTGAATTACAGTTTTGACACCCAACATTTTGGCACCGTTGTCGGGGAGGCGTTGAAAGAATTCTGGTAAAATTATGGTTTTTCTCTTTTCTGTAGTAGGGGTAAGTCTGCTTTATCTTTTCAAGTGCAGTGTGATTCTATTGCTTGAAGGAATTTATTTGGAATTGATTTGTGTGATGTAGACATATTTTTTGAATCAGCTGCAACATTTTATTTTAATTTTTCCAGTAAGTTTTTTCAGTTCTATCAATTATTTCTAGTTTGATTTATTTTAAAATGTATGACTAGGAGAGGTAGGGGTTTGAAGCCCAAGAATGGTAGAGGAAATATTGATAAATCAAAAAAAAATTCTCATGTTGGGCCTTCCATTGCAGGCAGGAGTTCCAAGAAAACATAAACCCATCACGCAGGTACCATTCACCTGGACTCTAGGGATTGTAGTTCAAGAATTTCACAACCGGTAGGAGGGACAGAGAATATTTGGACTAAAAATAAAAATTTGAACCATAATCAACCTTCATAGTCTCTAGGAAGTGCCTTGTTTAAAGGAGGAAATATGGAAGATCATGAAGACCATGCTGAAGGGGTTGGTGAGAACTAGCCAATAGAGGAGAAATCTACTTTTGGGTTTTTTATTGTGGATCCACATGTAGTTGTTAAAATGAAGAATATTCACCATCGATTCTTCCACATTTTCATGGTAATGTGCAAGAAGATCCAAATTCTTTTCTTATTGAGTTTGACATACTGTGTAGGAGTTTTGATTATTCTTCAGATTCCTAGAAGCTAAATCATTTCCCTACAACTCTCAAGGATTCAGCTTTACCTTGGTTCATGGGACTAGGAGGGAATACTATAGCTTCTTAGGAGCAAATGAAGGGGGTGTTCTTGAATAAATACCAAGAATATTGCAAAACAAGAGAAATGTAGGATGAGATTTTTACTATTGAACAGGGGGAAGATGAGACCATGGGCACACAGATGATTCTAGAAATTTTTTGAATTTATTAGGACAAGTAGATATTGCTCAAAAGACTTTTGATCAAATTTGTGACCTATGCAAGAATTTTTCACGAAATCAATCTAGATTTGGTAAGGGAATCAAGAGCAATTCTAAAATTGCAGATTTGGATCTACTGATGCTATGATTATTGGTTTGGAAAATAAAATGGATCATATAAAAATTGAAATTATGAATACTTTTAGTAAACATATATATTCTTTAAAATTTCAGCAGAAATTAGTAGAAGAACAAGAAATATTATCCATTTATTTTCAAAAATGTCTAAATGAGCATCTATTGCATGATTAACACTGTTACCGATGAAATAGGTAAATTGACCTCAAAACGGGAACTCTAGCCCAAAAATACTCAAAAAACATGAAAAAACACCCCAAAAACAAAAAAAGTGTATTCCAGAACGCACTTGGTTTTTTTTTAAGGTCAAATTTCAACATTTTATAAAATTATGCTAAAAACAAAATTGTTTCTTGAAAAAGGATTGAAAAAACACCCTCAAAACAAAACCAGTTGACGCTGGAATAACAAAAAAAAAAATTGTCATATTTTTGACATTTTTAAAAATAGAAATAACATTTTTTAATTTTTAAAATTCAAACATTAAAAAAAACCTAAAATTTAAGAAAAAAATAAATTTAAAAAATAAAAACATTTTAAAGCTTAAAATTTAAAAATATATAGGAATAAAAAAAATAAAAATAAAAACAAAATAAAAATTTTAATTTAAACATTTTAAAAAACCTAAAATTTAAGAAAAATAAAAAATAAAACTTAATGATTAAAATTTCAAAATATATAAGTTAGAGCTGCTCCCCCCTGCGCTCTGCAAGCTAGGGTTCTGGGAGCCTTTCAGCGCCGTCCCGGTTGTTGTGCCCCTGCACACAGCCCTGTTTCATTCCTCGGCAGTTCGATGGAGTCTCCCGAGGGCTCCGCCCCCCCAGCAGATCCGCCTAAAGTGTCTGCCTTTCGATCTTTGATAGCATCCGGGACGAAACGCCCTCCAACAGCATTCCAGCAGAAATTCATCAAGAAAATGGACTCGATCCCTTCAGTTTCCCTGCCTGAAAAGGATACCTGCAAAGCGGCTCTGAACCTGGCAGAAAGAGGCCTCATAGGCCATTTTACGGGCTTATGGCCGTCCCCTAAATCCGTGGAGGAATGGACACAAAGAAACTGGAAACCATTGATAAAAGACGGCGTCAAGAGCTATTTCGTGGGCAAAGGGTACTTTGTTTTTGTGTTTGAAAACCCGGAAGACAGAAGCTTAATATTCAGAAATGGCCCCTACTTCATGGGGTCGCAAGGCTTGTATTTAAACAAATGGACTCCAAATTTCGATCCCACACAAGATGTCCCATCTGTTGTGCCGGTGTGGGTGAGACTCCCCCATCTGCCTCTTCATTGCTGGAATCAAAAATCGCTACAGATCATCGGGAACGCACTTGGAAAATACATAGATCAAGCAGTAAGAAAAGACCAGTACTCATGCGCCCGAATCTGTGTAGAAGTGGATCTCGAAGAAGGATTGCCTGAAGCGATCAAGCTCACGGTAGCAGGATGGACGCATGTCCAAGAGCTTGACTATGAACAGCTCCCCTTCAAATGTAGACATTGTCACGGACATGGACACTTTGCAAAGCACTGTAAGAAGCGAGCAGAGGAGCAATCTGACAAACACAATGGGGACCAATGGACCCTAGTCCAGAGAACAGCCCATGCAAAAAAAGATGTAGGAAAAAGCGCCGCAACAGGAGCTAGGAACATCCCCATTCCCACTCAGGAAACGGAAGAAATCTCAAAAGGAACTGAGGGAGTACAGATCGATCCATCGAACAATGCTCAGGAAAATGAGGACCAAGTAGAAGCCTCTCCTTCAAGCAATGAGGGAGGGGCTGCCATTCAAATTGAAGCATCCCAAGGCAGCCCCCCCAACCCTACCTATGCAGAAGTCACAAAGAAAAAGGCAGCTGAAAGCTCAAAGTCCTCAGAAGAAGAAATCTTTGAGCGCCCATCGAAAAGAGCTGGAAGGAAATCCCGCAAGGAAAAGAGAGAAGAAGAAGTTGAAAGGCTCAAAACACAAGGAAGCCAGTCCACGATAGAAATGTCGATCGGAAGAAATAGCAGGCCCAGGCCACCCAAGGGTGGCTCCACCCCGCTCTCAGGTAAATAATGAAGCTAGTCTCTTGGAATTGCAGAGGTCTGGGGAACCACGCAAAAATAGAAGCAGTAAAGGACCTATTGAAGTCGGAACCTGCAAATATCCTCTTGCTCCAAGAGACAAAGATAGCAGGGCAAGCACTGCTAGAAATCAGCAAGTCAAAATGGAAAAAAAGCTCAGGCAAAGCGGTCAGCGTGCGGGGCTCTTCGGGAGGACTGGCAACTCTTTGGCCCGAAGACAAATACCAGCTGATCAAATCTCACGAGACTCAACACTGGATATTCACGGAAATAATCCATCTTGCAAGTAAGTTGACTATCTCTCTTGTCAATCTTTATGTCCCTGTCAATTATTCTAAAAAAAGAGACTGTTGGAACTCTCTGGCAGCATTTCTAGAGCAAGAATCCCCCAACAATATTATCCTTGCTGGGGATCTCAACATTGTTTTGAAAGTCAAAGAGAAAAGAGGTGGATCCAATTCCAAAGATCCCATGGTTGCCATAGTGGAAGAGCTCTCTCAGCAATGGGATCTGCTAGATCTTAACCCAATTCAAGGACTCTTCACCTGGTCAAATAATCGAACTGGGGCAGAGCACATTTCTGCCCGGTTGGACCGCTTTCTAGTACAAACCTCTCTCCTCGTGAATAAGAAGATCATAACAACAAAAATTCTGCCCAAGCTTACCTCAGACCACAAGCCAATTCTGCTCAGTCTAGAAGACGAAGAGGATTTGGGTCCCATACCATTTCGCTTTTCTCCTCTATGGATCGAGAGAGAGGGCTTCTCAGAGACGGTGAAAGCAGCTTGGGTCGCCTCCTTCACAGGTTCTCCCAGCTACGTTTGGGAGCAAAAGCTAAAGTCCACCAAAAAAGCATTGAAGGACTGGATCAAAAAACCAGCTCCCACCCCTACCACCCAAAGAGTAGATGCAGTTCTGGCTCTGCACTCCCTTCAAAATGATATGGAAAGCAAAAACATCAATGAAGAGCTGCTGGAAATGGAAACAAAAGCCCAGAGAGCAGCCTTTCAATCCTTTAGAAAAGAGGAAGAGTATTGGAGATTAAAGTCCAGAAGCTTGTGGTTAAAAGCTGGGGACCGCAATACCTTTTTCTTCCACCGACAGTATCGAGCTAGATTGTCAAGGAACCATATAGCATAAATAAAGACTACGGAGGGCCAAATCTGCAAGGGATTTCAACAAGTCAAAGAAGCAGCTGAAATACATTTTAAAAATCTTTTCAGTTTGGACACCCAAGGCGAAGAAGTGGAAGAAGCAGAATTTCTCACTCATATCCCGCCCCTCATCTCTCCGGAGGTCAATTCTGATCTTTGCAAACCGGTAACTGAGGAAGAAATAATCAAAGTTATCTGGTCCATGGATTCAGATAAGGCCCCCGGACCTGACGGATTCACAATTCATTTCTACAAAGCATGCTGGGAAATAATCAAATACGATCTTCAAAAGATGATTCGGGGATTCTTGAAAAAAGCGAAAGTAGGGGGCAGCACCAATTCAACCTATTTAGCTCTGATCCCCAAAGACACCAATCCGGAAACTTTCGCAAGATTCAGACCAATTTCGTTATGTAATGCCTCCTACAAGATCTTGGCAAAACTGTTGGCTAACAGATTAAAGCCCTTACTCCCAAGGCTGATCTCTAGTTCTCAAGGAGGTTTCGTGGAAGGCAGGCACATTCTGGACAACGTCATTCAAGTGCAGGAGACCATACACTCAAGCAAGCAGAGAAAAGAGAAAGGTATGCTCATAAAGTTAGATATGGCGAATGCTTTTGACAGAGTCAACAGAACATTCCTCAGTAAAGTTTTGCTCTCCTTTGGCTTTTCTTCCCAGTTTGTTAATCTCATAAAAGCCTGCACGGACAATCCATGTATAGCCCCTCTCATTAATGGCAGGCCAACTAATTTCTTTCAAGCTAGGAGAGGCATCAGGCAGGGATGCCCGCTCTCCCCCTTTTTATATATCTTAATGGCTGAAACTCTAAGTAGAAAACTTGAAGCAGAAAGAATGTCAGGATCCCTTCCGGGCCTCAAACCCACCAGCAGAGTCAACCCTCTGAATCATGCTCTCTTTGCAGATGATTCGATTCTTTTGGGAGGAGCCTCAACTAGAATAGCTAAGGCCTTTGATTCAGTCATCAGAAATTACTGCAAAGTCTCGGGAGCCTTGGTAAATGAAAGAAAAAGTGAGGTATTTAGCTGGAACACTGACCAACAGGAGCTCAACAATATAGATAATCTTCTTGGATTCAAAGGGCACTCCCAATGGGACAGGATCAAATACCTCGGGCTTCCCATAATTTCTGGAGCGAACAAGAGGTCGCTCTAGAGCAACATTATCAGCAAATTCAAAACCAAAATTTCTTCATGGGGAGGATTCTGGTTAACAAAAGGAGGTAAGGTCATATTGATTAAGTCTCAATTGTCTGCCTTATCAATTTACCAAGCAGCGTTCTTGCTCGCCCCTAGAAACGTAATGGATCAGATCTCCTCCCTCCTCAGAGATTTCCTTTGGCAAGGAGGGAGGGGTAACGAAAAGAAACAGCACTTGGTCAACTGGGAGCTTGTCAAAAAACCCATAGATGAGGGAGGTCTGCAAATTCGTGACCCCTCACTGGTCAACCTTGCACTCGGAAGCAAAATCTTGTGGAAGATGCTTAAAGAGCCAACGCATCCTGTCAGCGCAATTTTGAGAGCAAAATACACAAATTACGCAGCATTCAGAAACCTCCAGCTGGGGTATACTGCAAATAGCACGCTCCTGTGGAAACTCTGTTTCAAGAGAAGCAAATTCTTCAAACGTTACGTGTACAGGATTCCAGGGAACGGTAAAAATACAAATCTCTGGCATGATCGAATAATGGGGAGAAATCCTCTAATCGACATTGAGGAGATCTCCGATCTGAGAGACTGGCTCGTATCTGCAGGCAAGCTCACCATTTTTGACATCTCGTCATGGGACCATCGCGGCGATTGGGCCGGTTGGGTAATCCACGACTCCCCTGCCAGGCTGCTACCACAACAAAACAGACTGCTCGAAATGCTGGAAGACGCTGCACCGATACATTGCTCCACGAAGGATCGATGGGGTTGGGGTCAATCTGGAGAGTACACAACAGCTGTAGGATACAGTGCCTTTCAGACTTCAAGGAACAGCAAGCATAATGCAGCGTTCTGGAAAAACATCTGGGAGCCTCTAGCACTCCCAAAAGTCAACTTTTTTTTCTGGACGTTGGTACATAATAAGATTTTAACAGGTGACAACTTGGCAAAAAGGAAATTTGCTGGCCCATACAGGTGCGTTCTTTGCAGGTGCAACGCTGAAACTGCTCAACATTTATTCATTGACTGTCATTTTGCCAAGGAAGTATGGGATCTCATGCTACAGGAATTCCACATGAACTCTCCCTCTCAGACCTCTGTTTCAGATCTATTTGCTGAATGGAGTCACCTATACCCATATCAAATCCCTCACAAGTCTTTCTGGCACAAAGTCTGGAATGCCCTTCCCAAGTTTGTTTGCTGGCAGATATGGTTGGCTCGCAATCAGATGATTTTTAATGATCTGAATCACACACCGATGCAAGTTGCTGCAAAAGCCAGAACATTCCTCCTGGAAGCAGCCCAATAGCAATATTACAAAGAGGACACAACGCTTCATCCGGTTGAGAAGAGGTGGCTCGATTCTCTTGAACCTCAACGCAGAAATTATCTTCTCTCTCCCCAAACAGTGCCCCCTTCCTGGAGAAAGAGAGATCCAGATGCATCATTTCAGCACTGGTGGAGAGCTCAAAAGACACACTCTATCTTCTTCGACGGGGCGTCCAAAGGGAACCCCGGTCCCTCTGGTGTCGGAGGGATCATCTACTCCCCAAATGGCGTTTCTCGAGACTCTTTCTACTGGGGCCTTGGTCTGAAGTCCAATAATCAAGCGGAGCTTCTTAGCCTCCTCAAAGCCTGTCAAATTGCTAGAGAGAAAGAGATCAAAGATATACAAGTATTTGGAGACTCGGAGATCCTCATCAAAAAACTGAATACTGAAGAGCAATTCAAAAATGCAGGCCTCAACAGAATATTGGAAAGACTGAAAAGGGTCCTCTCAGCCTTTGCTTCTTATAAATTTTATCACATCCTCAGAAGCTCAAATAGTGAAGCTGATTTGATGGCCAACAAGGGGAGCGCAACGCAGAAAGGGCTGCTCTTTATAAACGAGGAAAGAACTGTAGAAATGCCTTGTTAAAGTCAAGTCTTAAAAACAGCTGCTGCTGAAAATCTATGATGTAATCAGGGTCGCTAAGGCAAAGCCCTGCTCTCTCTTTTTCTCATAAATAAAAAACACATACCCGTTAAAGTTAAAAAAAAAAAAAAATTCAAAATATATAGAAATAAAAAAAGGGGTTAAAAAAAGAAAGAAATTATAAAAAATAAAATATAGAAATTAAATTTAAAAAAGAAAAAGAAAATGTTTATTAAATTTTTAAAAATAAATTAATTAATTAATTAAATTTAAATTTAATAAATATATTAGATTTTAATAAATTTAAAACTTTAAAATAAAAAATTAAAAAATATATATATATATATATATTATTTAAATTAAAGTAAAAAATCAAAAATTAATTAAAAATAAAAAATGAAAAATAAAATACAATAAAAATATTAAATTTAAAACAATATATATTAAAAAAACAAATAAATTTTAAAAAATGAATTAAATTTAAATTATAAAAAATAATATATATATATATATATATATATATATATATATATATATATATATATATATATATATATATATATATATATATATATGAACTTAAATTAAAAATATATATATTAGATTTTATTAAATTTAAAAAAAAAAAATGTTAATATTAAAATAACAAATTAAATTTAATATATATATATATATAAACAAATACATTTTCAAATTTAAAAATAAAAATAAATAAATAAATATTAAAAAAAAAAAAAAAAAAAACTTAAAATAAAATGTTAAAAAACTTTAAATATCAATTAAAAATTAAAAATTAAAAATAATAATAATAATAATTTGAAAATATTAAGTTTAATTAAAAAAAAAAAAAAAAAAACTAATTTTAAATACACAATTTTAATTGAAATAAAATATATATATATATATATATATATATATATATATATATAAATTTTATGTAATTAAAAAATAATAATAATAAAAATAAAAAATTTAAAAAAAAATATATTAAATTCAAATAAATTTAAAAAAAAAATACAAAATTTATTAAATTTTAAAAAATTAAATGAAAAAACTAAACATAAAGTTTAATAATAATAATAAAAATATCAAAAAAAAAAAAAATTTAAAAATCAATTAAATAAAATTTAAAAAAAAAAACAAAAACAAAAACTACAAAATTTAATAAAAAAGATTAACAAAATTTAGAAAAAAAAAAAATTTAAAACAAAAAAAATGAATAAAATAAAAATAAAACAAATTAAATTTCAAATATATTAAAAATAATAATAATAATAATAAATAAATATAAATAAATAAATTTTTTGAATTAAAAATAAGAAAAAATTAAAAAAAACAAAACAAAACAAAAACAAAACAAAACAAAAAACAAAAAAAAAACAAAAATATTAAAAAAATAAAAATAATAATAATAATAATAATAATAATTTGATCGTGGTGGTGCCGCCAATCAGCCTCGCGCCCAGGTGGCGGCGGAGGCCGATTCCGGAAGCCGCCACCTAGGCGGGAGGCCGATTAGCGGCGCCACCACGATCAAAAAATTCTTTTTTTTTTTTAATTTTTAATATTTTTTTTTTAATTTGATATATTTTTTTTTCTCTTAGTTTTATTTTTTAATTTTTTTTTAATTTTTATTTTTTTTTAATACGTAAAATATTCTTTTTTTTTATTTTAAATATTTTTTTTTAATTATTTTTTCCTTTTTTTGTTTTTATTTTTTTTTATTTCAAAAAATTAAAAATTTTCTTTTTAATTCAAATTTTTTTTTTTTTTTTTTTTTTAGATTAATTATTTTTTAAAATTTAAAATTTATTTATTGAATTTCAATGTAATTTTAAAAAAAATTAATCTTTTAGTTTATTTAGTTTTTCATTTTTAAAATTTATAAATTGTTTAATTAATTAAAAAAAAACAAAACAAAAAAACAAAACAATAAATTTATGGATATTTGTTTTTTAATTATTTGCACGTGGTTTTTTTCATTTTTTTTGTTTTTTAATGATATTTTTTTTTTTTAATTCTTTTATTTTAATTTTTTTTTCAATTTTAAATTTTGTTTCTTTTTTTAATTTGTTTTTTTGGTTAATTTTGAAATTTGTATTTTTTTTTCTTATTATTATTATTTTTTTAATTTAAATTTTTAAATTAAATTTTTTCTTTTTCGTATTTTATTTTTTTTATCTAAATTTTAATTTTGTAATTTTAATTATTTTTAAATTTTCTATTTTAATTTTTTTTTTAATTATATGGTTTTTTTTTAATAACTTAGAAAAAAATGTTTTTGATGTTTTTTTTTTTTTTTTTTTTTTGGTTAATTTTTGTTTTTTCTTCTTTAAATTATGTGTTTTTTTTTTCAAATTTTGTCATTTCTTTTGATATAATTTTCGAATATTTTTGTTTTTTTTTTTTTTAATTTATTTTTGTTTAAATTTTTTATTTTTACAAGTTAATTTTGGTTTTCTTTTACATTTTTATTGGTTTTTTTTATTGTTTTTATATATATTTTTTTATCTAAGTTTTGTGTTTTATTACCAACATGAAAATCACCACTCTAAAAAAAAAGGTTGATGCTGCATCAATACATTTCAAAATTAGCATGAAAATCACCGCTCTTTAAAAAAAAAAAAAAAAAAATTTGATTCTGCATCAATACGTTTCAAAATTAGCATGAAAATCACTAACATTTTAAAACAAATATTCATACTTCATAAATAAAAATATTAGAGTGTCAAAAATGTGCACAAAAAAAAAGGGGGGTGATTCTGCATCACCACTTTTCAAAATCGGGTGCTTTTTATGCTACCAAAAAAAAGTAGGTAACAGTGCGGTTACCTATTTCATCGGTAACAGTGTTGATTGTCCTGCATATTTCAAAAGTGCTAATAAATGTGTAATTTGTGCAAGGAAAAATCCTACCGAAGAATGCTCATCCATACTAGGATTAAAAGCAACATTTGAAGGAGATAAGTTGGTACATGAGCCATTGCATGCTATAGGGGCACAAAAATCATGGCCACTTGTAAGTACACGTATGATTCCTGAACCTACACCATATTTTTCTGGTTATAATGCACCACATTACTCCTATCAAAACACTAGTTACCCTTAGTCTTGGCAGCATGGGTATCATTCTCAATATGGGGAATCCCCTTCTCTTTGGCGACAAGGATGGAGGAGAACACCACACTCTCATTATCCGTATCCCATGCCTACACAGTCATATCCTACATCATATGCACCTTATCCCATGACACACCCCACATTACCAATAGATTTCCTTAGCAGACTGAGTCTATACCACCACTGCTATTACAACCACATTTTTGATCAACTTAATTTCCTGCAAAGGAGGCAGCACTCAGGCAAAAGACGCAGCGCTGTAGCAAAGGAAGGCAATAGAGGCAGCAAGAAGAAAGTCAAAATGTAACGATCCTTAAAGCAAGTGGCGGGGCTCGTATCGGAAAGATAGAGACGGAAACGAAAATGTGAGCGAACGAGCGACGGAGGTTACAAAAAATTCCGGGGTGCGCACTCTCCAACAGCGAACGACGGAAGGAAACGTTGGAAAATTAAAGACGGCTTCACTCCTTTTAATATGAAACCATATTCGGGAATCGCACACTCCAGCGAGCATTATACATATAATATAACACGAATCTTATTCCGGGAATCGCAGACTCCAGTCGGGCGTTACACATATAATACAGAACCATATTCCGGGAATCGCACTCTCCAACCGGCGGAGCACATATAACAAATACAAACATTATTCCGGGAATCGCTTCACTCCGGCCAGAGAAAGTATATATAGCATATATATCGGAAGTTGTATCTGAGCGAACACTGACAATGGTTCTATCAAAAATAGCTTATAGGCTTATAAGGTGAGACCCCTCCCCAATCGCAATCGGAGAAAAAAGGTTCAATCGGCGGAGGTTTTGTTGCTGTGCTCGGGTTAAAGACGGGACCCGATTGAATATACCAGTTGTGCTAATACTTTGTCCAGGAGTTCCCAATAACTGAAATGGTCGATCGCATCGGAGAAACATGTGAAGTTGCGATTGCGATTGGGAAGTCGGACCCGATGGAGTATAGTTATAATTCAAACTTGTTTGAAGTCCTTTCCCAATCGCATCGGCAAAATACAATGAACAGTGCCCAATCGCAACACATATTAAAAGACTTGCGATTGCGATTAAGAGCTCGGACCCGATGGGTGTATTAATGATGGTGTATATATATATTTGAATTTCGGCTAATCGCATCAGAACTTTCCGATTGATCGCAAGTCCTTTTTAATATGCTCCGATCAAGTGGCGGACCCGATGGCATTATACGATGGATTTAATAGGTTCAATCGCATCTGGAATCTCAATCGCAATCGGAACTCTCCGATTGATCGCACGACTTTGTAAAACGCTGCGATTGAAGTGGCGGACCCGATCCAGTTATAAGCGGGAGTTGATATATGCAAATCGCATCCGTGTTCTGATCGCAATCGGAACTTTTCTATTATGCGCCCCGATTGCATTTGATTGAAGCCCGGACCCGATGGGCTTATTAACTATGATTAACAAGTGTTTGAGTTCCAGTTCTAATCGCAAACGGAAATTTGTGAAGGCGTTGTTATATATAAATATATATATATATATAAATTTGTTGCGATTGTATTGAAAAGTGCCGTGTGGTCTGTGGACCCACGGGCCTCGGCTTAAGGTGGAGGGCGATTATCAATATACAATGACTGTGATATATGTCCGTTCCGCTTGCGGAATGTTCCACATCAACAAGACACTCGTGGCATGAAAAGCATTGGAATATGGCCCAGAATTATAGTCAGCATATTCATTTATATATATAAAGCACTGATATAAAAATGAAAAATGCAGTTACACAAATACATAAGTTACGCAGCAACCATATACAGAATGACATACAGAGAACAGAAAAGAGATAAAACACAGTCACAGAAAAGACAAAGACACAGTCAGAGAAAAGACAAATGCGCAGCAAGCCAAGAGACAAAACGAGTGAGCTGGAGTTCTCATTTAAATTTGAATGTAAATGTTTTAATTGTTTTTATTGTTTGTGATGCATTAGCAAGTCTCCGAGAGAAAACAAACTCCCACTGTAATGTTAAAATTGACACCTACAGTTATAATTTCTGAGTAAGCTGATAAAAGGAGTGAGAAGGCAGAAGGCAAAGAGACATGACTTTCCATTTCGAATTCCAAGCAGAATACAAATAGTCATGTGAAGAAATCTATAAATAATATCATCTTGATATTCAAGAGAAAAAAAAAGTGAGAGTAAATTGAGAGAAGGCAGAATATAGAAGAGTAAGACAGAGAAGATTAAGAAAAGCAGAACAGAAGGAGAAGCTACAGAACAAGGCTGATATCTGAGGTAAATCAGCAAACTTTCAGTTTGATAAATTGAGGAAGTTGGAGCTTCCCTATCAAGTTGTAGCTTGATAGTCGTCAGTTGTAGCTGACTGAGGTTGGAGCCTCCTGTAGGTTGGTGCCTGCAGAAAACTGAAGGGAGTTGGTGCTTCCCTGCAAGTTGTAGCTTGCAGAATTGAGGTAGGAGCCTCCTGTAGGTTGGTGCCTGCAGAAAAACAGTGGTGAGAGGGAGTTGGAGCTTGCCTTTGCATCACAACAATAATAAGATGTGGTTTTCTCCTTTTATGGGTTTCCACTTATATCTGGTGTCTCTGTGCATGATATTTATGTATTGATCTGATATGTATCATTTGCTTAATACCTGCTGCTCTCAAATTAAGTCTATTGCTCTATTAAACTAATACTTTCAGATTACATTCTAAGATTACTCTCACATTAAATAGAGTTTGAAATGAAGGTGTAAATAAGTTTATTGAAAAGTTTAAAAGATCGGGAATGTATTAAACTGATTCACCCCCCCCTCTCAGTTTAATTAGAGATTCAACAATTGGTATCAGAGCAAGTTCCTTTGTACAAGTCTAACAACTGAAAGGAGATCCTAGGTTCCCAAGATGGCTAGTAAAGAAGGATGCTCAACCAATAAAGCCCCTTTCTTCACTGGTGAAAATTATGCTTTCTGGAATATCAAATTGAAGACATACATAATCACTAGGAGTAGAAGTACGAGGCTGCTTTGTACGATTAGGATATGCCAAAGTCAATGATAATAAGAGAAAGAAGCTAAAAAGAAAGCTTTGTAGCTAATGAAAAAGCCATGAATGCCATCCTGAATGGATTATGTGAAGCGGAGTTTATTAAAGTAATGCACAAAGACACTGCCAAGAAAATATGGGATACTCTTGAAGACATACATGAGGGAGACCAGAAAGTAAAAACTGCCAAACTTCAAGTATATAGAGCCCGGTTTGAAAACTTAAAAATGAATGATGATGAAGATGTTGGCAGCTTCTTCTTAAAAGTTGCAGAAATTGTTAACAATATGAAAGCTCTTGGAGAAACCATACCAGAAAGTATAGTTGTGTAAAAGATTCTAAGATCACTCCCACCCAGATTTAATCCCAAGGTATCTTCAATAGAAGAGACAGCGGATTGGGAGACTTTGACCATGAACCGGATACTTGGAAATCTAACAGCCTATGAAATGAGGCTCCCACAGAAGAAGCCAAGTACAAGGGAAGCAACATTCAAAACAGAAAAGAAGAAAGAAGAAAAGGAAGAAATATGCTCTTTCTCTGATGAAGAAGAGGCTAAATTTGTCAAGAAATTGGATAGAGGCTCAGGTAGATACAAAGGTAAACTTCCCTTCAAATGCTTTAAATGTGGAAGAGTTGGACATTATGCTGCTAAATGTCCTCACAAGAAAGTAAGAAATCAAGCTCAAGAATCAGAGAAAGACACATCAAAGTTCTGGCAGAAAGGAAAGAAATTCAGCAGAAAATCCTTCTATGCTCAACAAGACAGCAGTGCATCTGAAGACTCAGATGAACCCTCAAGTGAAGAAGGAACCTCGGAATTTTTATTGATTGCCATAGAAGATCTTGAGGGACTCCTACTAGAAGATGAAGAAGAAGAAGGGGAAGTAGACCTTGAGGGGGAGCTAAGAAGTGCTCTGGAGGAGATTGAGAGACTCAAACTAAAATGCGAGAGAAAACAAAAAGAAGATTCTCTACGCAAATGTGTGAAGAAATAACAAAATTCGAAGTCCTCATGCGGCTAAAATTAAGCTTGGAAAGAAGAAGCCAAGAAGATAGAAGATATGTTACTTCAGCAAATCAAAGATAAATCTCGAGAACAAGAGAAGCTGGAAGAAGAAATTTTGTGTCTGAGAAAGAAATTAGAAAATGCTCAACAGAAAGTTTCTATATGCCCTTCTCAAACAACAAGCTCTATTAAGTTGAATGAAATTTTGGTTGCTCAAAGATCCCCTATGATAAAGACTGGAATAGGCTACGAAGGAGAATCAAGTAAAGGAAAAGAAAAGGTTGACAGAGAGATTATTTTTGTAAAAGCAAAGAAGGATGAAGAAGTAGCTCAAATAATTCCTACAAAAGAAGAAATCTGCAATAAGAGAGACAGAGAGCAGAAGAAACCTCTAGTAACAAAGAATATAATGAATACTAAGATGACAGAAAAAGAATCATATGCCCCTAAGTATATCAAATTTGGAAGTCATCAGAGGAAATTCTTCCCTCCTATGAAGAATGCCACCTGCTATGTCTGCCACAAGCCAGGACACATTGTTGCATATTGTTATGCAAAGAAGAGTAATTCAGACCTGCAAAAGATGCAAACAGTGAAGAGGCTATCTCAAACAAACAAATGGAGAAAACAATCTTACATCAGGTATGAAAATAATTTCTATGGTTATTATTTTTATTGTAAGGAATTTGGCCATAAAATTATTGAATGTAGAAAGTATGGACAAAGACTGATGTTTAATACCTCAAGGAGGTTTATGAGTCAAAGCAATTTTTTTCATGCTCACAATTATGCAAAAACTATAATCAAATGTTGTATATGCAATCAAATTGGGCATATATCTTCCAAGTGTTCTCTAAAGGGATATAATTCATCACCTCACCAAAGATACCAAAAAAAAGGGGGCCTCCAGTGGATAAAGAAAGTGAATAAATGTGACCTGGCTCTAACTGCTCAAGATCTGAAAAGCCAGTGGTACTTGGATAGTGGCTGCTCCAAACACATGACTGGAGACAAAAGCAAGTGTATAACTCTTGATGAAAAGAAATTTGGCAATGTTATTTTTGGTAATGATAAATTAGGAAAGATCAAGGGAAAAGGCTCAGTCAGCATAGACAATGGCAGAGGAAAAGCCCAAGAGGTACTATTTGTGGATGGACTGAAAGAAAATTTACTGAGTGTCAGTCAGATGTGTGACAAAGGCTATGAAGTTCTTTTTAGAGCACAAGATTGTGTAGTCAGGTCAAGCACAACAGGAAAGACTCTGCTCAAAGGTGTTCGAACAGAGAACAATGTATACATAGTGAAAGAGGAAGATGAAGCCTGCCATCTTGGCAAACTTGAGGAGTCATGGTTGTGGCATAGGAGATTGGGACATCTCAGCTTTGACCATATCATCAAATTGAGCAAGAAGAAAGCTGTCAAAGACATGCCAGAAATAAAATGGCCTTCAAGTACTATATGCAAATCTTGTCAATTAGGGAAACAGACTCGCACATCCTTTAAATCTAAAGAGGAGTTGTCAACAAGAAGACCACTCCATCTTGTGCACATGGACCTGTGTGGACCTGCTAGAACTAGAACACCAAGTGGAGAATCCTATTTCATGTTGATAATAGATGACTTCTCCAGAATGACATGGGTTGCCTTTCTCAAAAATAAATCAAAAGCATTGGAAAAATTTAAGATATTCAGAGCATTAGCAGAAAATCAAACTGGATGCAAGCTGAAATGTATCAGATCAGACAGAGGAGGAGAATTCACAGATTATGACTTTGCAGACCTATGTAATGAACATGGAATAAAGCAAAAATTTACTATTGCAGGGACACCTCAGCAGAATGGAGTAGCAGAGAGACAAAACAGGTATGTACAACAAATAGCCAGAGCTATGATGCTAGAGAATAATATTGCTCAAACCTTCTGGGCAGAAGCAGTACACACAGCAGTACATATCCTTAATAAAGCTCACTTAAGGCCAAGCAGTGACAAGACTCCATATGAACTATGGCGTGGAAAGCCAGCTTCAATAAAACATTTCAGAGTCTTTGGTAGCAAGTGTTACATAAATAATAATGATGAAAACCTTCGAAAATTTGATGCAAGAGCAGATGAATGGATTTTTCTAGGATATGCTTCCAAAAGTAAAGGATACAGATGCTACAACAAGACTCTTCGGAAAATAGTTGAAAGTATTGATGTGAGATTTGATGAAGAATTTCCAAAAAATACAAGAAATACAGATTGCTGCAGTCCATCAGTTAATCATGAAGAAGAAGACCGGAATGATGAAGAAACTAGCAAGACAATAGAAGATGCAGAGCTGAGCTCAAAAACCCCCTCAAGATACACTCAGAAGAATCATCCCGAAGATCAGATCATAGGAGACAAGAAAGCAGGAGTCCAGACAAGAAGGCAGCTAACAGAACAAACAGAAGAAGTATACATAGCCATGTTATCACAAATAGAGCCAAATAAATTTGAAGAAGCCAGCAAGGACAAGTATTGGATAAAAGCAATGAATGAAAAATTGGACCAAATTGAGAAGAACAATACCTGGGAACTAGTTCCTAGACCTATTGAGAAAAATATCATTGGTTCAAAATGGGTATTCAAAAACAAAATGAATGAGCAAGGACAAGTAATCAGGAATAAAGCAAGGCTGGTCTGCAAAGGATACTTACAAATAGAAGGACTTGATTATGATGAAACATTTGCCCCTGTAGCTAGAATGGAAGCTATCAGAATGTTCCTGGCATTTGCATGCTATCAAGATTTCAAGGTATATCAAATGGATGTAAAATCTGCTTTTCTTAATGGTGATCTAGAAGAAGAAGTGTACATGGAACAACCGGAAGGTTTCTCATTGGCAGATAAAGAAGACTATGTATGTAAACTGAAAAAGGCCCTATATGGACTGAAACAGGCTCCTCGTGCTTGGTACTCAAGACTGGATAAATATTTGCAAAAACAGGGTTTTAAAAGAGGTGGAGTAGACAACAATCTATACATAAAAGCGCATGAAAATGATCTCCCGATTGTTGTAGTATATGTTGATGACATTATGTTTGGAAAGCAACAAAGATGAACTAGCAAGGGTTTGCGTGAAGATGAAAACAATTTGAAATGTACATGATTGGAGAGCTCGGTTTTCTACTTAGGTACCGCAAATTCGGCGAAGAACAACGGCACATTCATTTCACAAAAAATACTTAAAAGAAATGCGCAGAAAAAATTCAAAATGGAGGACGCAAACCGGTGAGCAAGCTTTCGCAGTCACGGATGCAAGTACATTAATGGTGATAGATACTGTGAGATGTAGATCAAAAACTCTACGGATCCATGATAGGAAGCCTGCTATATCTGACAGCTTCAAGACCAGACATCATGCTAGCAGTAGGACTAGTGGCAAGATATCAAGCAGCACCTAAACAAAACCATCTTCTGGCAGTAAAAAGAATACTCAGATATCTACAAGGAACAACACAATATGGGCTTTGGTATCCTAAAGGCAAGAGCTTCACCTTAACAGTGTACATAGATGCAGATTGGGCCAGCTGTGTGGATGACAAGAAGAGTACAAGTGGAGGTGCATTCTATCTAGGAGAAAGTCTGTGGCATGGCTAAGCAAGAAACAAACATCCATATCTCTGTCTACAGCTGAAGCAGAATATATAGCAGCAGCAGCATGTTGTACACAAGTCATGTGGATGAAGCAAACTCTTCAATACATGAAGGTAAGCATTAATGAACCTATCTCAATCAAATGTGATAATACAAGTGCTATAAGTATATCTAAAAATCCTGTGCTTCATTCAAAAACTAAACATATACCAATCAAGTATCATTTTCTCCGAGAACAAGTGGCTCAAAAGATAGTTAAACTAGAATATGTATCAACGAAAGAACAGATAGCAGATATATTTACCAAACCACTTGCCAAAGAACCATTCAAATACTTGAGAGACAAACTAGGGGTAGTATCTATAGATACTATTCTCTAATATGAAGAGAAAGTATAGTCTCAGGGGGAGAACAAAACGAAGATATCATTCCAGGGGGAGAACAACCAGCAAGATAAGCATAAAACAAGTCCACAGGATCAGCATTATCAATATTATCAGCATTCAGAAGCAACAAGAACCTTTCAATCGTAAAATGCATCATCTCTGTCTGCAATCTAGCACATATTACAGGCACTACAAATGAAACACGACATAGTCCAATTTCGGCAGAAGAGGACCTAAACGTAACTCAGAGAAAGGAAATACAACGACAGAACCCATACGGAGGGATGAGGAGTCATCCTTTTCCATTGATGTCAAAGGGGGAGGAAGAACAAATAGCAAACAGGAAGAGCAAGCAACAAGAGAAAGAGAAAGAAAACAGAGAAAGTGGATTGCCATCAATGCCAAAGGGGGAGACTGTTGGAAATATTGTCATTGATGGCAAAGGAGGCAGCACTCAGGCAAAGGCGGCAGCACTCAGGCAAAAGAGGCATAGCGAAAGTAATAGAGGCAGCAAGAAGAAATTCAAAATGTAACAGTCATAGAAGCACAGTGAAGAACCATTATCGGAAGATAGAGACAGAGGCAGAGTGACAGAAGCAAAGACAGAGGCAGAGAGCAGTTACAAAATTCAGGGAATCGCACTCTCCAACCAGCGGAGCAGAGGCAGAGACAGAGGCAGAGAGCAGTTACAAAATTCCGAGAATCGCTTCACTCCAGCGGCATATAATACAGAACCATATTCCGAGAATCGCACACTCCAACCGGCGTTATACAACACGAATCTTATTCCGGGAATCGCAGACTCTAGCCGGGCGTTACACATATAATACAGAACCATATTCCGGGAATCGCACTCTCCAACCGGCGGAGCACATATAACAAATACAAACATTATTCCGGGAATCGCTTCACTCCAGCGGCAAAATATATATAAGCATATATATCAATTATATACAAGCGGAGCACTTTAACCAAAGGTTCTATCAAAACGAAATGGCTTATAAGGTGGGACCCCTCCCCAATCGCAATCGGAGAAAAGGTTCAATCGGCGGAGTTTTGTTATGTGCTCCGATTAAAGGCCGGACCCGATTGAGCTATATGCCACAGTTTATTGCTAATTGCATCCGAGTTCCCAATCGCATCGGAATTGGTCAATCGCATCGGAGAACATGTGAGTTGCGATTGCGATTGGAAGTCCGAACCCGATGGAGGTATGAATTATAATTCAAACATGTTTGAAGTCCTGTCCCAATCGCATCGGCAAAATACAATGAACAGTGGTCAATCGCAACACATATTAAAAGACTTGCGATTGTGATTAAGAGTTCAGACCCGATGGGTGTATTAACGATGGTGTATATATATTTGAATTCCGGCTAATCG
The DNA here is from genome assembly GCA_034641835.2 of Pinus albicaulis. Classification (NCBI taxonomy): domain Eukaryota; kingdom Viridiplantae; phylum Streptophyta; class Pinopsida; order Pinales; family Pinaceae; genus Pinus; species Pinus albicaulis. The sequence goes on from CM076581.1 coordinate 161,971,389, forward strand.
CATCGGAACTTTCCGATTGATCGCAAGTCCTTTGTAATATGCTCTGATCAAGTGGCGGACCCGATGGCATTATACGATGGATTTAATAGGTTCAATCGCATCCGGAATCTCAATCGCAATCGGAACTCTTCGATTGATCGCACGACTTTGTAAAACGCTGCGATTGAAGTGGCGGACCCGATCCAGTTATAAGCGGGAGTTGATATATGCAAATCGCATCCGTGTTCTGATCGCAATCGGAACTTTTCTATTATGCGCCCCGATTACATTTGATTGAAGCCCGGACCCGATGGGCTTATTAACTATGATTAACAAGTGTTTGAGTTCCAGTTCTAATCGCAAACGGAAATTTGTGAAGGCGCTGTTATATATATATATATATATATATATATATATATATATATATAAAGTTGTTGCGATTGTATTGAAAAGTGCCGCGTGGTCTGTGGACCCACGGGCCTCGGCTTAAGATGGAGGGCGATTATCAATATACAATGACTGTGATATATGTTCGTTCCGCTTGCGGAATGTTCCACATCAACAAGACACTCGTGGCATGAAAAGCGTTGGAATATGGCCCAGAATTACAGTCAGCATATTCATTTATATATATAAAGCGCTGATATAAAAATGAAAAATGAAGTTACACAAATACAGAAGTTACGCAGCAGCCATATACAGAATGACATACAGAGAACATAAAAGAGATAAAACACAGTCACAGAAAAGACAAAGACACAGTCAGAGAAAAGACAAATGCGCAGCAAGCCAAGAGACAAAACAAGTGAGCTGGAGTTCTCATTTAAATTTGAATGTAAATGTTTTAATTTTTTTTATTGTTTGTGATGCATTGGCAAGTCTCCGAGAGAAAACAAACTCCCACTGCAATGTTAAAATTGACACCTACAGTGATAATTTCTGAGTAAGCTGATAAAAGGAGTGAGAAGGCAGAAGGAAAAGAGACATGACTTTCCATTTCGAATTTCAAGCAGAATACAAACAGTCATGTGAAGAAATCTATAAATAATATCATCTTGATATTCAAGATAGAGAGGTGAGAGTAAATCGAGAGAAGGCAGAATATAGAAGAGTAAGACAGAGAAGATTAAGAAAAGCAGAACAGAAGGAGAAGCTACAGAACAGGGCTGATATCTGAGGTAAATCAACAAACTTTCAGTTTGATAAATTGAGGAAGTTGGAGCTTCCCTATCCAGTTGCAGCTTGATAGTCGTCAGTTGTAGCTGACTGAGGTTGGAGCCTCCTGTAGGTTGGTGCACTGTGAAAAAAACGATGGTGAGTTGGAGCTTGCCTTTGCATCACAACAATAATGAATCTGGTTTTCTCCTTTATGGGTTTCCACTTATGTACGGTATCTGCTGGTGTTGTACTAGCCTATTGATCGAGTATGTATCATTTGTATGCCTAGCATGTCAAATTAGGTCTCTTTGCTCTATTAAACTATTAGCACTCTTACATTCTGAATTACTCTCACTCCCACATCAAATAGAGTTTGAAATGAAGGTGTAAATAAGTTTATTGAAAAGTTTAAAAGATCAGGAATGTATTAAACTGATTCACCCCCCCCCCCCCCTCTCAGTTTAATTAGAGATTCAACAAACTGAGGAGGGGATGTTCTGTGATTTCCTGGATAACTTAGAAATTATGCAAAATTTTGAATCACTATATCAGATTTTCAATCCAAGTTTCTTCGAAAAATGTGATCTCCAATCCTCACCCTCATTATTACAGAGTTTAGTTTCCACCACAAGTGTTATGTTTCCTAACACTACTCTTGTTGAGATTATTCTAGGCAATCCTTTACACATTAGTACATACCTAGACCCATATCAACAAGAGAAACTTGTGAGCTTGTTGCGAGATCATCTTGATTCCTTTGCATGGATTTATCACGACATGAAAGGTATTCCCCCTAAAACCTGTACTAATGGCATATTTATATTCAGGAGGGAGCCCGACCTGTCCGAAAACCCCAAAATTGAATGAATCTTGCACTAAGAGAATTTGTTAAAGAATAATTACAAAAACTCTTAGATGATGGTTTTATCTATCTTATATCTAATAGCCAATGGGTCTCCCCACCGGTAATAGTCCTAAAAAGGGATGGGAGATGGTGTATTTGTATTGATTATAGAGAATTAAATAAATCCAATCTCAAGGATTACTTTCCCCTTCCCTTCTTTGATCAGGTTATAGATACCCTTGCAAGTAAAAAATACTTTTCGTTTTTAGATGGCTTCAGCGGGTATGACCAAATACAAATCTCACCTGAGGATCAAGACAAGAATACTTGGCATTCGCTTACCAAGTGCTTCCTTTTGGACTTTGTAATGCTCCTCCTACTTTTCAAAGGGAATTATTTGCTATTTTTTCTGATCTTGATTTTGTAGAATTTTACATGGATGATTTTTCAATATTTGGTGATTCTTTCCAAGAAGCCCTTTAAATTCAAAGAAAGTTCTTAATAGGTGTCAATAATCTTGCCTCACTTTGAGAGATAATAAATGTAGATTGATGTGCAAAGCAGGGGTAGTCCTTAACCATCTTATTTCTGAGAAGTGTATCTAGGTAGATCCGGCTAAAATAGAAGTTATTATACACCTTCCTACACCAAAAACACAAAGGGAGGTGAGAGGATTCCTTGGACATGCAGGTTATTACCAGAGATTCATTGAGATTTTTTTTAGGATAGCTACCCGTTTTTTCGATCACTAGCTAAGGATAGTGATTTCTCTTGGGTGGAAGCTTGCAAAAAAACTTTTGATAATTTGAAGGAAAAATTAGTACAAGCACCAATTTTGAGGGGTCCTAATTGGTCCCTTCCATTCCATATTTCCTCAGATGCCTCAGACGCAACCATTGGTGCACCTTTAGGACAAGAAGAAAATCAATAATCCTATGTTATTTACTTCATCAGTAAGAACTTTTCATATGTTGAACTTAATTATACAGTAACTGAGAAAGAGTTTCTAGAGGTGGTATTTTCTATTAACAAATTCAAACACTATATTACATGATATGAAGTGTCTATACAAATGGATCATTCTTCCATAAAATACTTAATGAAAAAACCTTTAAATAGCAGTAGGATAACTAGGTGGTTTCTTTTACTACAAGAACTCAATGCTACTATAATCAAAAGGACAGGAAAATCAAATGTAATAGATGATTATCTTTCTAGATTGGATAATCCTGGTCAAGCAATTTCTGTAGATGATTCATTCCCTGATGAGCATATGTTTTCTGTTTCAACAAAATCTCCATGGTTTTCTAACATAGTTAATTATATCGTCACAAGAAAAACACCACCACACCTATCTGCTCGTGAAAGGCAGAAGATCATTCAAAAAAATGCCTCATATTCCTTGATCCAAGGAGACCTCTTCTATACTAGACTTGACCTTATTATCCGTATATGTGTGAGAGAAGAGGAAGTATTTGATATCTTGAGAGCTTCCCATGATGACAAGATAACACCATTTAAAATCCTTTGTGCTAGCTACTTTTGGCCTTCTCTATTTAAGGATGTCAAACATTATGTTAATCATTGTGATAGTTGTCAGCGAATGGGACAATCTGGTCAATCCGATGAAATTCTCTTATGCCCTCAAGTCATATTATATCCCTTTGAAAAATGTGCCATTTAATTTGTAGGACCTATAGCACCGACATATTTAAATAAAAGACATATATTGGTTTGTACAGATTTTGTAACAAAATGGGTAGAAGCTAGAGTTGTTCATTATCCTACTGAAAGAGTTATTAATTTTTTATTTAAAATTTTTACTTTATTTGGCGTTCCAAGATAAAATTTTACTAACAATGGACCTCAGTTTGTTTCTAATATGGTAAAGGAATTTTAGATCAATACAAGATTTGACATAGGAAGTCTACACCATACCACCCACAGGAAAATGGAAAGGTATAATATACAAATAAGGTGATCGAGTCCATCCTTACAAAAATAGTAAATATTCATAAAAAGGTTTGGGAAAATAGATTATCGGAAGCATTATGGGTTTACAAAAGTACTTGGAGGAACATTACATGTCATACACCTTATGAGCTGGTGTACGGGAAGTAGGTCTTATTGTCAATCAAATTCCATATTAAAAATTTTAGAATTGCAGTCTAATTGGGTTTGGATCTCTCAAAATCACAACAACAACGCCTTTTGCAGTTAAACGAACTTGATGAAAAAATAAGGGATGTTGTTCAAAAAACTATATTGATACAACAACAACGTAGTAAATGGCATGACAGGTTTATCAAGAAAAAACAATTCCACCCAGGTAATTGGGTGCTCCTTTATTATTCAAAGTTTAAAAATTTTAAGGGGAAGCTTTGTACACACTGGTTGGGGCCATATGAAGTAGTGAAATTTTTCGAAAATGGAGCGGTGGAGATTAAAACCATTGATGGACATGGAGTTATTTTCTTGGTGAATGGGCACAGGCTTAAAGTATATTTTCAGCCCACCACTAAGGAATATTTCATACAACAAGTGCAACATCAATTGGATTTGAAGATGGTACGCAGGGACAAATACCAACCTAGTGTGAGTACTTTTTGATTTTCTCTTTTCCTAATAAAAAAGAAAAAATTCAGAAATTAAAAAAAATAATAATAATAATAATCAAAAATATATAAAAAATAAATAAATAAAAATAAATAATATATATATATATATATATATATATATATATATATATATATATATATATATATATATATATATATATATATATGTATGTATGTATGTATGTATGTATGTATGTATGTATGTATGTATGTATGTATGTATGTATGTATACATACATATATATATATATTATTTATTTATTTATTTTATATATTTTTTATTATTATTATTATATATACATATACATATACATATACATATACATATACATATACATACATATATATATATATATATATGTGTGTGTGTGTGTGTGTGTGTGTGTGTGTGTGTGTGTGTGTGTATGTATGTATGTATGTATATGGCTGTGAAAATTAGCTTGTTGGCGCAATCATGTAAGGGTCTGCTTGAAAACCAGCTTGCTAGCAGGAAGATTATTTTTGGAAATAAAATGGGATGCTACATGATTTTGATATATGGCTAACCTGTCACTGAGAAGAAGCAGGTTTCCACGAGCACTTTTGGTGGTAACAAGAAGGCCAGAAGAAACTCAGCCCTTACCAAGTTCAGGTAAAATGGAATTACCAATTCTATGCAAGTAGCACAAGGTTCCTGTTGCAGTTAGTTGATTTTTTTTATAGGGCACAACATTAGTTCACAGAGACATCAACCATTTGAGGTATATACTCTATTTTTCTTCTTTTCCATTTTATTAAATTCCCTCTATTTTCATCTTTAGCTGTATGCAGTAATATTCTCCCTCTTCTTCATATTACTTTTCCCTATTTATATTTCCTCCCTCTTTTTACCCTTAATTTTTTTTTCCCTTTATACCATTTTCCTACATCCCTCTTGGTAATATTCCTTATTCTGATTGTCCATTATAATTTTCCTTCCCTTTCTTTATAAATATCTTTGTCCCAATTCTTTCTTTCTCCTTCATATTTTTCAATTTATGATAAATTTTGAAAGCCTTATCTATTGGAAACTGAAAACAAGGTGACACTTGAACCTGGTGATGAAGAACTCTTTAAACTCTGCAATCAGTTTGTATACGATCCAACCTGATTAAGAAAAAAATGAAACTTGATTGTTTACTTAAGAAAAAAATTGTTTTTATTTTCAGTACAAGAATCCATTTGTACAGTAAAGGAACCCTCTCGCGTTGTGTAGGAACCTCTTCATTGCAGTGTAAGAATCCTTCTATATATTGGGCACCACTGACAAAATTTATTACATTTTAAGAAAGAATAACATTAAAACAACCTTCAAACTTATGAACACCATCAGCGGATGTCTCAAATCTGTCAAAGATCCCATTGATCCCAGATGCCACAAAGGAGTTTATTTAATTCTGTGTTCATGTCGCAAACCCTACATTGGTGAAATTGGTTGATCAATCATGACTCGAATTCAAGGACATGTTGTGGACTTAAAACATAACTGCTCCAAAACATTAGCCCTAGCCGAGCATTCTAGCAAAAAAAATCATCACAATTGTATTGAAGACTCTCAGGTTGTGGCTAAAATTGACCATTATCACCATAGGAAATTTAGGGAAGCTATCGAAATTGGAAAACACCCTAACAACCTCAACCATGATGATTGTTGGAAAATAAGCGACAATTAGATTCCTATTCTAAACCCCAAACCCTCCCTAAAATAACTCCCCCCTTGCATCTCATTTCTCTCATTCGATATCTTGACAATTTCCTCCTCTAACCTATTCATTTCTCTATACCTCTATCGTGGTCCTCAACCTTGTCTCTCCTTATTTCTATTAATACTTCTCCCTCCCCCTCTTTTCATTCACTCATTTCCCCTTAATTAACTAATCTATTAATCTCATTTAGTATCATTCATCTTAATTAATAATTATCAATGTCAATTCAGAATTTAGTAATCATTAATTGTTAAATACTATTAAGCCCAATTTCTGAATCCATAAGAATTAAAATTTATTATATTAACCTACAACCCCAATATTTATTAAAATTGTTTTAAAATATCATTATTAAACCTCAAAAATATAATTAATACAATCAATATTGTTTAATAATTATTATTTTAAATTAAAATTATTAATACTAAAAACATTCATCTCAAGCCTAATTTACATAAACTAATATAGTTATTAACAATTTTTAAAAACAACCATCAATAAGTAACAAACTATATATATATATATATATATATATATATATATATATATATATATATATATATATATATATATATAATTAAAACAATAATACAATTGTGAAATTTAAATAATTTATTAATTTTTAAATAATAATTATTTATTTAAATTAAAAAGATATTAATTAAATTATAACATTACTTCAATAATTAAAACTAACTAAATTTAGAATCATTAATTAAAAAGATATTAATTAATTAAAATAATAATTTTAATAATTTCCTTTCGTCCATCATTAAAGGTCGGCTTCCCAGTTTCCATCTGTTCATTTTCATTCTCCTTCATTTATACCCGATGATGAGATCTGACAAAATTCATTGATCTATCCTAATGATGAACCACGAAGGATTGGTTCAAAACGTCGATTCTAACAAAAATGGATGTGATAAATCCGAAGGATTCTACACACAACACAAGTCGTAGAAGCCTCAAATCAACAATTTTTATCACATTTAACACATGGACCTGTTGGAAAATTATTTTGAATTTGTTTTTTGAGTTCGATTCTTTTAAAATAAATATAATGGTTGTGTGTAAAAATGATGGCCTTTGTACCTATATTTGTATAATATATATATGAAATTATTGTTAAATCCTAAAAAGAATAACTGACTAAAGTACATGAATTAATGATAGATATAGGTGGTCTTATCATAAACAAGCAACTACCATTCCCATAATGTCATGATGAGGGTCGAATGCCTACATGAAGGTCGTTTCACTCCTTGTCATTATATCCGAATTTCTACCACCATTTAGTTTATTTTTTACTCCACCACGTGTAATCTGACCATTTTTACCATCCATCCCTTGAAATTATAACTGATATAATCGCCGCATCCAATCATCATTACTTTACATGTCTTACATATCATGTTGAATATTTCATCCTATTAACCGGATTCTGTATTGATAGGGAAACAATTGCTTTGATTGGTGATGTAAAGTTTGAATGAGATTGTGTCAGTCCGTGAATTGGGAAGGTGAACGACATACAATTTGAATTATCATTCGATGCAAGAATCGTGCGACAATAGAACTAATTATTCCTATACTTCCCGAGCTTCAAAGTTTGATGTTGTGAGGATTTATTTTTGAAACTCTCCTTTGAAGTTCTGAGCAGATTGGAGGATTGTAGGCAAAAATAGTCTCTTTCATGTTATGGCACCTGTTCGAATTGAACCTTGGTCTGTCAAGGAAATGGAGGGAACGGTGGAGTATGAGAGTAGTTTGCCTATCCTACAAGAAGTCGACTTTCTTTCCTTCCTGTATAAATTTGATGGCTATGATTCTACCATCGTTCAAGAGTTTGCACAAATTTTTGATGGAAAATCAACCATTGTAGGTCCATTGAAATTTGAGGTGATATATAAATTTGTCTCGCAGGCTACCGAGTTGCCTATTACATGAGAGAAACGATTCAAGAAAGGCGAGATGGAGAAAGGTGCATGGTGCAAGTTCCTAACAAAGGTTGATTGTGTGGTTGATTGGAAGATAGGTGTGCAGAGAAGTGAAATGATTGAGAAGTGGTGACACATGCTATACATCTTACAGAAGTTTCTTACCTTTGAATGAAGATATTCATTAACCTACATGTACCTAAACTGACTACTTATGCACTTCGAATTTGGAAATTTAATCAATTCTCCTTATTTCATGTTAAAAATTTTAGATAAAATGTCTAAAAGTGTGCAAAGAGTTGGGAGGGCCAAATAGGTCTTAAACTTTGTCATTATGGATTGATTAAAACTTTAGTTAAGAAAGAGCTATAAAATAGGGAAACTACTTGGAAAGGGTTTTTTAAATCGTACCAGAGTGGAAGTGCCATGAAAATTGCTTGCATCAAGAGCCAGTAGGGGAAGAAGCATAAGGAGACTACAAAATCCAAGGATGCCCAACATAAAAAATGAAAGCAACATCTTTCAAGGAGTGACTTTGGTAATAAAACTAAGACTATTAAACCTCAGTCAATTGAGCAGAAGATGAAGAAGAACATGAAGGACAAGGACGAGGTTCCAGGACCATCTCAAAGGATTACATGAGGGTTATTAAAGGGTCATCATGCTTCCTCTAGAAATAAGACATCTAAACTAGCTATTGTATCAGAAGTTGAGGTTATTGAAGACTATGAGTCTTCTTAGAGAGAATTTGCCTCCCCAAAAAACCCTTCATTGGATATTCTTATGGAAAAAATGTTAGTACAAGATAACCTCTCCCTTCTAGCAGGTGTACCAGCATTCGGTACGTCGATCATGAGTCAAGGATATAGGGAAGATGAGAAAGATGTCCCTCTAGCATCCTTAGTGAAGAGGGTTAAGAGGCATAAGGTGACCCATGGGAAATAGGTTGAATAGGAGGTAACTAAGGAACATACATAAAAGAAGCAGTAGGATAATGTTCCTCTTGCATCCTTGATGAAGAAGGGTAAGAAACAAACGGTGACTCATGGGAAAAGTGGTGAACAAGAAGAAACTCAGGAGCAAAAGAAGGAAGAGAAACATGAGGATGATGCTCCTCATACATCTGTAGAAAAATAAGTAAAAGTGCAGGAAGAGGAAAAAGGAAAAGAGGAAGTGAAGGAATATGCCCCTGGGAGGAAATTGAGGCAGAATAAAAAAACTATAACAATAGGTTTATGAGCTTGAAGTTATGAATAGGTGTATAGAATACCAAAACATGATATTAAAGACTAGGAATGAGGAATTGTTAGTGACAATGTCTAAATTGAAGAAACATGTAAGGAAGTAGAGGTTTCACGTGGCCCACCTAAGATTTCGGGTTAAGAAGTTGGTAAATCGCATGAAAAAGGCTTGAGTGAAGAAATTCAAAGCAAAAGGATCGGGGGTTAACATCCAAATTAAAAAATGAGGAGGAATATTTCCACCTTTTTTTTTTGCAGAGGTTAGTGGTTGTGTGAGGAAACACAACAATATGAGGTTGGGGGAATGATGGTGGTTGAAATTTTCCTATTTTTACCCCAAATTACCTTACCCTAGCCACTATTTTACAATCTGGTAAAGCCTCCCTACATGATTTTTTAGCTTCTCTTAATGACTTTTTGGGAAAATGGATATGTTTGCTTATTTAATTAAAAGGTAAAATAGTTCTACATTTTTCCATGTAACTCATTAATTATATTACCTTATGGATTTGCAATGAATGATCAGTAATTAGAAGTCAAATATGGTTGTGGTACATGATCTCGATATTCCTAGACTTGCCTCGGTTCTTGCACCAGATATGGATCGTCGATTGATTCAAGAAGATTAACTTAGAGTCCATTGTAGCCGTAGAGGAAATGGTGCACACCTACTTCAGAACACTTGTTCTCATTTTCTTGTAGATGGTTTTGAACATTCAAGGGCTCCTAAAGATAGGAATTAGTTACCAAAAACTGCATCTTTTTTTTATTTTCTTGACACGACTGAGAGTCGATGTGTTATGTATAAATTGAAGTTTGATCGGAATATAGTGTAGCGATACTATGGAAAAATTTTGATTTTTGGTACTCTGAGAATTTGTATCACAACAATCCCTCTGGGGGTTGGATTTGTTGCTCTATATCATGTATAAGCAGAGAATTTTATAATTTTAATAAAAAGAGGCAATGCCAGGTTCATGCACATATTGTGTCTATTTCATGTAATGTTAATCTTGCTCTCATAGATTAAGAGTTTTCCTTAAAGGGAAATGAGTTCGTTGGCTAGGGTCCAACTAACCTAGCTCGTTCTCCCATTGCTACTATATTGTATGTTAATTACATGAAGTAATTGGTGTGGAGGTTTCTTATGAATGATGTGTGCGAGTGATTGAATGAGATCTTGTGTATTTATTTTCCTTTGCAGCAATGTTCTCAAATCTAATGTTTTGTGTGTTGAAGTGTGTTTCTTTCCTTTACATTGAAAGCATTTCTTTGTGTTCATTTTTAAGCACAATAATCAATGTGGTCTGGGATGTTTTCCTTTAAATTTCCTTTCAGTTAAAGATAAGGGTTTGTAGGATTTCATATTTTTTGACCTTGCTTAATGATTAGCATAGATATCATTTAAAATTCATTTATTTGTAGTAAGCAAGGAAAAACCCCTCGTTTTGATAAATTCATATTGTAACTATGTAAGGAAGCTGGTTTTTTCTATGGAATTTTCCAAATCTAAATTGTGTTCCTGGTTTCGTTGAACATTTTTTCATTTAAATATTTTTAGTACAAGAACCAAATACCACTGTTGTTCAGATTGAAGATCATTTGAATCTTTCTGTTCAAAACGATTTCCTTTGTAAACATAGAAGTTTACTTAAGACATAGTGTCAAATAATTTATAAGGGGATATAAGAAAAAAATATTTAGGTTGGTTTCTCTAAGCACAAGAGTTTTATAATCGCATGTGATTTGATAAAATTCCACTTAAATTCGAAATTTATGTTTTGAAGAAGCATGTGATGGTTTGGGAATTTTTATCTTGATTTAAAATAAATTTTCCTTTTCACGCCTTTTGATTTAGGCCTTGATATCACAAGTATTCTTTGTTGACTAAGGAATAGACGAATGTTGAGTGAGGAAACATATTCGTTCCAACACAGGAACAGAGTTGTTCTAGTGCAAGAACAAAATCGTTCCAGTACAGGAACAAAGTTGTTCTAGTGCAGGGATAGAGTTATTATAATACATAAATAAATTTGCTATGTTTTCCTAGTATAAGAATTGAAGTACAGGAATAGATTTGCTTCAAGAATATTTTGTGTTTTGCAATTGATTTGTTTTGATTTGATTGAGTGGCATGAATTACGAGTTCATTTATTTATGAATTATTTTTTCCAGCAAAGTCTTTGATTTCTATTTTCTAAGTGAGAATCCAGTTTCGAGAGTGGTGTGGTATCATTGTGTCCATAAGTACATGAAAATGATTAGAAGGATTTATTTAATTTTGTTCTTTCGGAATCTGAATGGTTTAATTGCAGGGATAGAAGTAGGATTTTCAGAGTAAACCCAAAATCCTTGGCATTACTTGTTCTACTCCTTGAAGCTTACACAAACTCAGTTTTACAATTAAGTGTTGAGGAATTGAAATACAATTATGACACCCAACGACATTGTTTATATTTGATATTGGCTTTATCTAGGATATCATGAACCTGTTGGCAGATGTTCTGGATGTGTTCAATAAACCCGGTGGCTTTATCTGCCTCAAACTATGCATGTGCAAATTTTGCATGTATAGTCACAAGAGGCATGGAAACATAAATAAGGTACAATGATTGAAATCCCAAGCCAACTTAAAAGTGTATGTGGCTATTTGAGCTATGGGGATCTCTATTATAGTTGTTTTGCACATAGGGAAGACTCTCATCCCATGTATGTGGATGTTTTGAGTTGTACATGTGTAGTATGTGCACTATCATCCTATTGACAACCTTTGTCTCACCATTATTCTAGGGATGGAATGTAGTCAAATTGGTGAGCTTGGTGTCCAACAACAACCAGAGGCTCGACCAAAATAGGCTCAGGAACCTACTATCTTGATCTAATATAATGGTCTACGAGATCCCAAAATGTAGCCATACTCGTTTGAAGAAGAGTTTGGAAGTGACTTATGTCATTATACTCTTCCTGAATGAAACCAATATAGTCATATTAGAAAATCTATCAACAACCACAAATACACAGTCATTAATATGGTAGGTAGAAGGAAGGCCAAACATATAATCCATGGATATGGATTCCCAAGGCTGGCTAGGAGTAGGAAGAGGAGTGTATAGGTCTTAATTCTTAATGGTTGGTTTGAATATGGCACATTCAGTGTTGGATCTCATAATTTTCCAACATCTTGTAAGAGTTTCAACCAATAAAAATACTTCTATAGTAATGCCATTATTTTTTTCATACCAAAATTCCTCACGACCCAACGGTAGTGTGCCTCCTAAATAAGCCCTGCATGCTTGCTTGAAGGAACACAAAGGTTCCCTAGGTAGCATAAAAATGTGTCTTAGAGGTGGAAGTATGGTATTTTCTAGCCATCCATCTACATCTAGTATGTGGTAGTGAATTCTGGATCATTTTTGTACAGTTACTTCCATCCAGAAGTATCATGCCCTCAAGATTTGAGAATGGTGGTCAGTGCCACACCTAGGGGTGACTGAGGAAATATGAAACATTATTGGTGTTTCCTTTATTTTATTTAATGTTCAAACTAAATTTTTGCATATATGTGGACCATTTATGATGGTGATCATTCTGTAATTTCGCGTGTGTCTATATAAATTGAAGAGGTCAGTGATCTGTGTGGATGACCATCTCGTTCCTCATAATGTAATGTTTTCACTATCGAAAAGCCTGTATGATGGAATACATCTACTTATCGTAGGTGGGTATTTCTAAATTGTATTAGATTTCCTCATTGTGATAAGCATCTGTCTCAATTTAAAATGGTTGTCAGAGGTCTGGAAATGTGAGTACCGATGCATAGAAAAGGCTATGTTTTAGCGCAACGAATGCCTTATGTTGGGAATTGGACCAAAAAAACTTCACTTTTTCTCTGCCCTTGGTTACTTGACTCAACGACTAAGTGATATGAGAGAATCCCAACACGAACCTTTGATAAAAATTGGCAAGGCCCCAAAAGCTACAAAGTTCTATTAGAGTTGTCGAGGTTGGCCAATCTCGAATGAATTGGAACTTAGATGGATCCACATGCATGCATTTATCATCAATGATGTAGCCTAGATATTGGATCTATTTCATGCCAAAGGTGCATTTATCCAATTTGGCACATCGTTTATGCTGCCACAGGGTTTGAAGGACTTGTCGAATATGTTACAAGTGCTCTGCCCAACTCTTGCTGAAGATGAGGATGTCGTCTAGGTATACAACTACAAATGAGTTTATTAAATGTTGCAATATGTCATCCATCAACCCCATAAAATTTCCAGGGGAATTTTTCAACCCGAAGGGCATGGCCAACCACTCAAAAAATCCCTCCTTGGATTTGAAAGCGGTCTTCCATAGATATGTTGGTTCTATTGGAGCTTGTTGATAGCCAGGCTTCAAATTAATTTTGCTAAATTATTCCCCCCCCCCCCCAAATTTTGTCAATAATGTCATCAATCCATGGGATACGATACTTGATCCTGATAGTGATTTTATTCAGTTCCTATAATCAATGCAGAGTCTCTAGGTCCCTTCCTTCTTATATACGAGTACAATTGGGCTCCCACGAGGTCATGAACTTGGTCATATGTGCCCTTTTTGTAGTAACTCCTTGAGCTACTACTTGATTTCCTTTTTTCTAGAAGAGAGTAATGGTATATTGGTCCATTGGGTAGATTTTCTCCGGGAGTCAGATTGATCAAATGCTTGACCTGACACTGTGAAGGTACCCTTGTGGGTGAGGAGAAGATGCCCCTGGATTATTCCACGACCTTATCCAAGTACTTTTGTTGTGTAGCATAACCCTTTCTCAGGGCCATGGATGTGGCTAAGATATTCCCCTTACTTTGGGAGAAAATTAGAAAGAAAAAAAACTCCTAGTCTGGGAAATGAGCTTATTGCATTGCTTAGTAGAGATCAAAGAAATGGTAGTAAGCGGGCCTACCTTTGGTATCATGTATATTTTTATGCCCAAAGTAATAATAACGTTTGGAGTTTTGGAATCATACACAACATGATGCTTCCAAAAGTATGCTTAGTCGAATAAAACATCACAAATTTCAAGAGGAGAAACATCACACAATACTTTGTTCGTGAAGGGCTTGATGTTGTAGTGAAGGCGACACTGCTAGTTGACGCAAAGATCTCATCCTTACTGGAGTCGCCCGATGGTGTATGGATGCGGGTGTGTTGTGGTTAGTAAGCCTAACCACTTAACAACCTCTGCTGAGATGAGGTTCTTTTAGCTCTCACCATCGACAATGAACTGTAGCGGATAACCCTTCACCCACATCTATTATTGTAAGAGAGGCTCCCCCTCCTCTGGATACTTAGGCTCAATCTTTTGGACCTTAGTGGTGACAACTATGTCACTAGTTTCTACATCAATAATTTTTTTCCCCTTGTTAGGTTTAGGATCAGCGTCAGAACATGCATCTAAATCTGAAGCTTTTAGCTCAACCACCAGTGACTACTTGGCGCAACACTCATTTGTGTTGTTGGTGGGGCTCTTCTATAACTCACACCATTTTCCTGTATCCTACTTTTTCTTCATGGTGCTATTTTTTTTGTGGCTTCAATGTATTTGCCTGGGTCACCCCACCTTATATTTTTCCTTTCTTCTTCGATTTAGAGATGGATTTTCCATACTTTATATTCGCAAATCCAAAGTCTCGCTTCTTCTGTTTAATTTTTTTCTCGATCTTGGCATCATATCGGTACGTTGTTCCAAGCAAGGATATGTCGCAGAACTCGATTTCTACCTAGATATATTTGTGCAGAAAACCATGGTACTTCAGTACCTGATGTCGCCCAAAATCCTTAATACACTCTTTGTACATAGGGTATGAAAAATATTCGTGAACTCTGACGTGTCTTGGTCCCTTTCCTACTGTAGCGTGGTCCATTTTATGTACTTATCTTCATAGCTCGCAACATGGTAATATTTTTCCTTGATGACATCTCGGAAAGAATTCCAATACAGTGGAACTGAAAATAGTGAGGGTTCCGCCTTGTCCCTTCGCTCACAGTAAGTTTTCCACCAGTCCTTCACGTGGGCGGTGGCTTTAAGGAGTACAAAAGTAATTTTTTCCCTATCGGAAAAATTATGGACTGAAAATATCCTTCCAAAAAATTAACCGTATATCTAGGGCATCTAAGTTTATCTGGCCTTCAAATATAAGAAGGATAAATTTATGCCACTATTATGGCCTCCATAATTCAAGGGGATTGCATGTTAGCCCCCATTATTTCATGGAAAAGGGGCTATACATGTTACTATGATGAGAAATAATCTAGAATATTCCATATTGTAACTATGGTTAAGAGTTGAGGTAGTCAAGCCTAACCACTAGTAGTCTATCAAGTTATATTATAACTGGGCCACTTAGAGGAAAATAGGTTCCATTCTTTTCGAGGGTAGCCGAGAGGGATAAGGATAGAGAACACAAAAATAAGTTTTGCACTATAGCAGCCCATGGGCCACAAGCTTTTCTTATTTTTACTTGTTTTCATTTTCTATTCATAGAAAGAGAGCAAAGTGATCTCACATATTGGCTAATTTTTCTCCCAAAAGGATTTCCCGGGATATATATTGTGTCAAAGGTGTTTGTGAGTGTTAATTTAATTGTACTCTATATTTTTCATAAATTTTAATTTTCATGCACAACTAGATAACATTAATATATATAACCAAAAATATAAAGAGAAATAAACCTTAATAGAGTAGATTTCTGATTTTTTTAATATAGCTTTATTAGATATGTTGTAACGAATTTTCTAGTGGAATATCCATGATAATTTACATATCATATTAATACCATGGTAGGTTTATTTGAGTATATTGTGGATGTTGGTAGGGGATGTAAACTAGAAAATCCAAAAGTCATAAAACCTTAGTCATGGCCAACGAATATATATATAACCTTCGTGATCCTGTAGAGGAGAGGTTTCATAGTTGGAAGCACAAGCTGCATATAGAAGCCATAATGTGAATCTCCTCATGTCCGCCCTAAGTAATAGGCTCAAACCATTTAGAAAAGATGTGGGTTATAATGCAAAGAAAAATATCAGAGGGGAGATCGAGAGATCGAGAAGAAATAGAGAACTAGCTCAAGAAAGGACCCAAACAAGATCAACCCAGTTCGAGTGTGATGAACCATTTACAGTACCTGTTCAAATTGGAAGTTAAGGTCAATATCAAGCCAAACCATTGTGAGATTGACGCTCTGAAGTGAAATTACTTACTGCAGCAATTATAAGTGTATTTCAGTGTTCATCACATTGAGGAAGAATAGAAGATT
Source organism: Pinus albicaulis (assembly GCA_034641835.2). Lineage (NCBI taxonomy): Eukaryota > Viridiplantae > Streptophyta > Pinopsida > Pinales > Pinaceae > Pinus > Pinus albicaulis. Next base: position 161,988,191 of record CM076581.1, read on the forward strand.
TCATTTGCGCGACTGAAATTATAAGGCCATGCCCTCGCCTAGTGGGAAATACACGCAAAGAACTTGAGGTTGGAGGGAGATCCTCCAATGACTAAGTGGGAGGACTTCAAAACCCTCATAAAATCACAATTTTCCCCTATCAGGTATGTAGAGGACCAATGTATATGGTGGAACTACTTTAGGTAGATGCAAGGGCAAAGTGTTTAGAAATGCACCACATAATTTCGAAAGATTAAAATAATGCTAGGTATCTACCAAAATAACCCAGATGTACTCCTAAAGTATCTGGGGGCGTCTTCACAACCATTTGCGGAAGAAAGTGATGTTGTTCAAGTACACATTAGTGGATGAGGCTTGTGTACAAGCACCTGGAGAACATAGGCTTGAAGAAAGGGAAATAAAGTGCATCAAAGTAGCACGAGCAACAATATGCTTCTAAGGAGGGGAAGAGGAAGTGGTAAAGGGGAAAATATAAAAGGAAGACAGTCACAACAGAACAATGAAAATATCCCAACAACAACTGCAACATTGATGACCATACAAAGGATAAGTGTTGGAAGCTACATTTGAAGCTTAACCCAAAGTACAAAAAGAAATACAATAAGAATAATAATCTCATTGTCGTTGATTCAAGAAACTAGGTTGAAAGTAGCTCAAACATGGATGAGAAGATAATTTGTACATCAAATCAGAAGGAGGTGAATATGAGTAGCCTTCAACAACATGAAGATAAAGGAATGACCAAACTCTTCCACATAAAGATACACATCAAGTAGACAAAGATTGATGTCCTGTTTGGCTCAAGATCACGGGAGAATATCATTGCAACAAAGCTAGTCAACAAATTTTGATTTTAATTTCATGATAACCCAATCCCATATCCATTAGGACGGGTAAATAAAGATATAGGGTTGACGATAACAAAATAGTGCAAAAATAGATTTTCTACTAGTGTTGATTTTATTGATGAATTAGAACTAGATGTGGTTTCCGTTGATGTATGTTGGTGGTGTTTGTAAGTCCATACATGTATATGTGTGATGAAATATTAATGGAAGGAGCCAACCAATACTGACTCATCAAGGATGGAAATTTTCTCACCATCAATGTGCACAAAGGAAATTCAAAATATTTGCTAGTAAGTGCCAACTAAGCCAAGAAACTAATCAGTTCTAGAAAGAAGTAAATTTAATTGTTTTTAAGAGAGAATTATTTTGTATAAGAGTTAGTAAGAAAAATGCATCCCTAGAGGGGTGTACTAAGAAACATAGACAACAACTAGAGAATTGCTACAACAATATAGGGATGTGTTCTAGGAGCCTAAAGGGTTACCACTTTTAGAAATTAATTAACAAAGTAATGAAACACATAAAATATTATGGAAACACAAACATATAAACACATAAAAAAAGAGACATAGATATACGCAGTTCACCCAATTTGGGCTACGTCCACGAAGAAACTACCATTCCTTCCTTTTAAATTATCCAACAAAATGAAGAGATAAAACCTACAATAGATTTGTTGTACTTTTCTCTTTGCTCTCACACAGTATCCTCTCTCTTTATCACTCAGAATAAGAATCCAAAACCACAACACAATTTCCTGATATAAACAGAGGGTTGCCTTCTAGGTCAAAAAACCTTAAATTAACATAAATTCTAGCATCAAATCATTCGCCTAATGAATGACCCAAATTGACTATGAAATTACAATATTTTACAAGGAAAATTTTCATCTATTTTTAGCTTCGGGGATGTTTCCCCCAAACCCTCACCAAAAGGGGGCTCATAAAATCATCATCACCCCCCCATGTACCCCCCTAATGGAAATCATACGGGTGGCATTTCCACCCCATTAGGAATTAAGGTCCAACACAACTGAGACCTTTGAATCAAGAAGATAATTAGGCTCCACACCCAACAACTCCCACTTGGATACTGATTATATAAAATCCATCATTGCTTCACTTGTTCGAAAATGACTCCACTTGTACATGATTGTTTATCATATTCATCATCATTCTTGAAGTCTAATTGAAACTGAGCAGAAGATCAATTTGTCCTTGGATACAACCTTTGTTAACATATATGCATGATTCTAGCTAGTGTGTATCTTTTCTAGCTTCAGTTGTCCATCTTCCAACATTGACCGTATGAAATGGTACTTGTGTTGTATATGTTTAGTCTCGGAATGAAATGTTGAGTTATTTTCAAGATAAATGGACCCCCTTGACAAAAATAATATGGGTGGCATCTCCGCCCTGTTAGGAACTAGGGTCCAATGTGGTTGAGACCTCTGAATCAAGAAGATAATCAGTATCTACACCTAACAACCACCCAAGAGGGAAGTGGAGTACCAGATCCAACTATTATCGAACTCCTAATTCCAAAACCTTGGGATATACAAGCAGTTTTCATAAATCAAGTGAGGTGAAGAAATAGTTGCAACAATTACTGGAATAGGGTTTCATTCAGCTGAGTACATGACAATGTGGGTCACCCATAATCATTGTACCAAAGAAGGATGGGAATTGGAGAATGTGTATAAATTATAGGGAGTTAAACAAAATAATGCTCAAGAATAGGTACCCCCTACCCAAGATAGATACTCTCTTGGATTAGTTTTAGCAAGTGAAATACTTCACCAAGCTGGACTTAAATTCTAGATATTATCAAGTTCAAGTCAGAGAAGAAAATACCTTAAAGACCACCTTCAAAACCAGGCAAGGTTCTTATTAGTGGTGAATTATGCCATTTGACCTATGCAATGCACCAAGTACATTTATGAGGTTAATGAATGATACATTATTTCTTTTTATAGATTCATTTGTTATTGTTTATTTGTATGATATACAATTATACAACGGTACTTGGGAGGATCACATCTTACATTTGATGTAGGTGTCAGAGACATTAAAAAAGTACCAAATACTAGAAAATATTAAGAAATGTGAGTTTGTATAATAGGCATTAATGTATCTAGGGTATGTGATATGTGGAGGAGAGTTAAATATATATCTTTCCAATATGGAGGCCAGCATGAAATCATCGATGGCTACTAATGTTTTTTAGATCAATAGATTTTTAGGCAATCACGGAACCTGAGGAAATTCATAGCCTCATTTTCAGCGGTAGTAGCACTGCTCCACGTTATAACGATAAGTGGAAATAGTTTCTAGTGGGGAAAGGGCCAATAGTGCGCTTTTGAGGAGTTAAATAAGAAGATTAGTCAAGCACCCATTTTTGCATTACCAAAATTACAGCATACCTTCGAGGTGGAGACAAATGAAAGTGGCTATGCTATGGAAGTGGTCTTGATGTTTGGAGGAAGGTTTGTATGGAATCATTATGAAGTGTTTCATGGGGAAATTCTTAACTACCCTACCTACAACAAGGATCTCTATGACTTGGTGCAAGTTGTGGGAAGTTGAAGCACTATCTAATGTGAAAGGAGATATTAATACACAAATAACACCAACCAATATAGTAATTTCAGGCCCAAATTAAGTTATTTTTATAAAATTAAATATTACAATGCAACACCTAAAATATGCGGAAAATACAAGAACACAAAACACATAAAACTAGAGAGACGCAGATATACGTGGTTCACCCAGTTTGGGCTACGTCCACCCCGAACAGCCAGTCCTTCCTTTCTATTATCCAGCAAAATGAAGAGACAAAACCTACAGCAGATCCGTTGTAATATCCTTTTTTCTCTCTCACAGTCTCCCTATCTGTTTCCCGCTCAGAGAATACCCATAACAATGCGCAGCCGCAATACAATACCCTCATAAAAGCGAGGGGTTGCCTTCTAGGGAAAAAAACCCTAAACTAAACATTACTTCTACCGTCAGATCATCCGCCTAATGAATGGCCCAGATTGACTAGAAATTACTATACTTTTACAAGCCAATTTTACATCTATTTTTGGCTTCGGGGGTGTTGCCCCCGAAACCCCCGCCGAGGGACTGCTGGCCCCCGGACCCTGCGGGCAAGGGTGTAAAATTTTCCTAGGGTATACATCCAGCTAGAACAAGGATCTCTGAATTAGGAAGAAAATCGGGCTCCACACCCAACAATCTCCCACTTGGAGACTGATTATAGCAACTCCACCGCTACTTCATTTGCTCGACAATGACTCCTCTTTGGACCTGGCTATTCCTCATCTTCATCATCATTTTTGAAGACCAATTGAAACTGAGCACATTTTCATTTTCTCCCTGGTTACAACTTTTGTTAGCATATCTTCAGGATTCTAGCTAGTGTGTATCTTTTCCAGCTTCAACTCTCCATCTTCCAATACTGACCGTATGAAATGGTACTTGAGATGTATGTGTTTAGTCCTGGAATGAAATGTTGAGTTCTTTTCAAGATGAATGGCACTTTGGCTATCACTGTATAATGTGCCCATATCATGCTTCTTACCCAATTCACCCATAAGCCTTTGTAACCAAATCATTTCTTTACTAGCCTCTGTAGCAGCAACATACTCTGCTTCTGTTGTTGAAAGTGCAACAACACTTTGGATTTTTGAAACCCAACTGACAGCTGTTCCACCTACAGTAAATACATATCCCGTAGTGCTCCTCCTATTATCTCTGTCACCTGCCATATCTGCATCAACATATCCCTGTAGAGCAATGTTTGAACCACCAAAGCATAATGCTTGATTTGTGGTACCTCTCAAATAACTGAGAATCCATTTTACTGCCATCCAATGTTCTTTTCCTGGATTATTCATGTACCTGCTTACAACTCCCACTGCATGTGCAATATCAGGCCTTGTGCAGACCATTGCATACATTAAGCTTCCAACTGCTGATGCATATGGAACTTTAGACATATAATCCATGTCTTCTTGGGTTTTTGGGCACATCTCCTTACTAAGTTTGAAATGGCTAGCAAAAGGTGTACTAACTGGTTTTGCATTCTGCATATTAAATCTTTTCAACACCTCTTCTATGTACTCATTCTGAGACAGTGTTAATTTGCGATTTTTCCTGTCTCTAGTTATCCTCATACCAAGGATTTGTTTTGTAGCTCCCAAATCCTTCATTGCAAATGAATTTGCTAATTTTCTTTTGAGCACATTTATTTCCTGCATGTTAGACCCTGCAACAAGCATGTCATCTACATACAATAACAATATAATATAGCTGCCATCATTTTGTCTTTTTAGATAAACACAATGATCAGAGTGACATCTAGTATAACCTTGTTCAGACATAAACTTGTCAAATTTTAGATACCACTCATCGTTTCCGTTTTTTAAGTCAAGGCGTTTCCTTTCTTAACTCCGGTACACCAATTTTCTTCCCTTGACCCCATGGACCTTCTGGCTTGCGGCATGTATGTTCTTCCTCCAAATCTCCATGTAGAGGAAATGTTGTTCTTATGATTCAACTTTCGATTGAAGTCATCTTAATAACATGAGAAAATATTTCATCAAAATCAATACCTTTCTTCTGTGCAAACCCCTTCACCACAAGTCTAGCTTTGTACCTCTATTTTCCTCCATCTTCTTCCTTCAGCCTGTAAACCCATTTATTTTGCAATGTAGTTTTACCTGCAGGCAACCTGAATAAGTCCCAAGTCTGAATTTGGCATATGAGTCCATCTCTTCTCAATGTAATAGCTCCTACCTCTCTAGATAGCTCCTACCTCTACCTCATTTTCAACCTCGTATTTCAGCTAACCGTGACATATCTGTGTCTACCTTAATCAACATTAAATAGACATACACGTTTGTTTCGGCTCACTAGGTCTACTTATCCTGGTAGATCTTCTAACACCACTTTCAGGTGTTTGAGGTGCCTGTTGCTGTTGTGGTGGTTGCTGCTACCGTGGTTGTTGATTATTATTATTTTCAGGCACCTTTACTTTTTCAGTTATCTCATCAAGAACCGTGTATTCCTTGCTTTCTTTTTCCTGTTTCTTTCCTGCAACTGATTCTTATACAAGACCTTTTCATTGAATATTATGTCTCTGCTCCTAATGATTTTGTGGTTTTCATAATTATATAAGTGATAACCAAAATCATTAGCACCATATCCAATAAAGGTACATTTCTTTGATTTTGCCTCAAGCTTTGTTCTGTTTTCTTTATTGCGGACAAAGGCCTCACAACCAAATGCTTAAAAAATAGTAGTTTACCTTTTTACCTGTCTATGCCTCCTCTGGAATACCACCATCCAAGGAACTTGAAGGCCCTTTGTTTATTAGATAAATAAAAGTATCTACAACATTTGCCCAAAATTGTAAATGAAATCATGCATGCAATCTCATGCACCTTACACGCTCCATGATTGTTCTGTTCATCCTTTCTGACACACCATTTTCTTGTGGTGTTCTTGGAACCGTCTTCTCTCTGCGAATTCCATGCTTCCGAAATGTAAAGACTTATCAAACTCTTTGTCAGTAATATTCACTCATCGTCTGATTCGAGACACTTTAACTTTTTTCCGTCTCAATCTCAACCAAAGCTTTCCATTTCTTTAGAAAGTATCAGAACACGACTTATTTTATTTAACAATAAATCCAAGTTTTTCTAGTTGCATCATCAATAAACGTAACATAATAGCGAGAGCCACCGAGAGATGATACCTGAGCGGGTCCCCATACATCTGTATGCACAAGCTCCAATTTTTTACTCTTCTTTTCTTTCCCAACTCTGAGAAATATGACTCTCTTTTGTTTTCCATAAATGAAATTCTCACAGAAATCCAAATCAACATTCTTCAAACCTGGCAACAAATTTCTTGAGTAAAGAATCTTCATCCCCTTCTCACTCATATGTCCGAGCATATGATGCCATAGTGTTGCATCTGCTCCTTTGGAAGTTAAATCATTAACAGAGTTAGAAATACCATTGCATAAATACATTGTACCAACCTTTTCTCCTTTTTCTATTACCAGGGCTCCTTTGGTGACCTTTCAAGTTTTATCTGTGAAAGTTGTCACACAACCTTCACTGCCTAACTGCCCTGTTGAAATCAGATTTTTCTTCAGATCTGGAACATGCCTTACCTCCTTTAGTAGCCATTGGTTTCCATTCTGTTTTTTTACAAGAACTTTACCCATTCCAAAAATTTTACAGGGTTTATCATCACCCAAACGAACTTGTCCAAAATCTCCTTGAACATAGTCATGAAAATATTTCTTATCGGGTGTGGCATGGAATGAAGCCCCTGAATCTACAACCCAAGAATCAGTAACATTTTCAAAAGAAAGAATCAAAGCATCTTGTAACACATCACTTGTCACATTTGCTTCATGATTGTTTTCTTGCTGTGTGTCTCCTTCTTTTCCCTTCCGAGATCTACAGTCTTTCTTTAGGTGTCCTTTCTTTCCACAATTCCAGCACATTATTACTGATCTGGACTTGGATCTACCTTTCCTTGATTCACTGCGATATCCCGAGCTCTTTCCTCTTTCCATTCTTCTTCCCCTAGACTCTGCACTCAAAGCATTACCCGATGTCTCACCGGAGCTTTTCCATCACATTTCCTCGCTAAGGATAGCACCGACAACATCATCAAACTTTAAAGTACTAGATCCAGAGACAGAGTTACTAATGGCCATTACTAAACCATTCCAACTCTCTGGCAATGAGCACAAGAATAACAGAGCTCTAACTTCATCATCAAAGTTTACCCCTACAGAACTTAACTGACTGGTAACTGTATTAAAATCATTTAAATGGTCTGCAACAGATCCACCTTCCGACATCTTCATATTAAATAGTCATTTCATAAGAAATACCTTGTTTAAGGCCGAGGGTTTTTCATATAGTTTCGCCAACGTCTGCATCAAACCCTCTGTTGTTGTTTCCTTCGAAATATTGAAGGCGACTGACGCCGCAAAGCACAACCTTACTGTTCTGAGTGCCTTTCTATCGAGAATTTTCCATTCTGCGTCCGTCATGGCCGCTGGCTTCTTTACTTTTCCACTCAATGGTAGGTACAAATATTTCTGATACAGATAATCTTCCATCTGCATCTTCCACAGCGGGAAGTTTTTGCCGTTAAATTTCTCGACCCTAAACTTAGCATCTTCCTCCATTGCTCCCACTCGAACTAGGAACCCTTCTTTCCTGCGAGTTTATTAGCCAAATATACCTTCGGCTCTAATACCAGTTGTTAGAAAATTAAATATTACAGAGCAATAAAACACATATAATATGCGGAAAATACAAGCACACAAAACACATAAAACCAGAGAGACACAGATATACGTGGTTCACCCAGTTTGGGCTACGTCCACCCCGAACAGCCAATCCTTCCTTTCTATTATCCAGCAAAATGAAGAGACAAAACCTACAGTAGATCCGCTGTAATATCCTCTGTTCTCTCTCACAGTCTCCCTATCTGTTTCCTGCTCAGAGAATACCCATAACAATGCGCAGCCGCAATACAATACCCTCATAAAAGCGAGGGGTTGCCTTCTAGGGCAAAAAACCCTAAACTAAACATAACTTCTACTGTCAGATCATCCTCCTAATGAACGGCCCAGATTGACTAGAAATTACTATACTTTTACAAGGCAATTTTACATCTATTTTTGGCTTCAGGGGCGCTGCCCCCGAAACCCCCGCCGGGGGACCGCTGGCCCTCGGACCCCGTGGGAAAGGGTGTACAATTTTCCTGGGGTCTACATCCAGCTAGAACAAGGATCTCTGAATCAGGAAGAAAATCAGGATCCACGCCCAACAGTTATAATATACTAAACATTACAAGTGGATAGGGTTTTTACAACAATTTCACTTAGTGAACAAGTATAAGAAGGACAACACAAAAAATTTGGTCGAAATTTTTTCAAGGCCACCCACATCAAAGATCACAAATTTGAGAACTCTAATGCACATGGATCCATTCTCCCATGATGCATATAGATAGAGATAATCAAAGGATGAGGACTTCAAGGAGGTGTTTCTATAGTTGCAGAGTCATGTGCATGATGATGACAACACTGTTGACTACCATCTCTAGTATGAGTTTCTTTATAGGTTGGATAAGATATTTGTTCCTAAAGGTGAGTGATTATAATTGATTAGAGAGGTTCACACCACAAGGTTGCAGGGAACGTTGGGGCAGGGAAGAAAATGGCTAGCTTGTATAGGTATGTGTATTGGCCTAAGATGTAAGAACAGGTAGCTAGGTTCATAAGAGGATGCATGCTTTTTTGTACCAGTAAGCCTAGTAACCGGAGATAAGGTCTATATCATCCTTCACTTGTATCCACTCATCCCTAGGGAAATAATTTCCATGGACTTTCTGGGAGGATTACCAACAATCAATAAAATGAATGAATATCTTATTGTGGTAGTTTATAGGTTCAAAAAGATGTGTGTTTTGTGCCCTATAAGAAGACCATCGATGGGCAAGAAGCAATGAACTTGTTATTTGGGCAGGTATGGGGGCATTTTCGGATACCAAGGAGCATTTTTTCAGACAGGGACACAAGATTTCACAATGCATTCTAGAATACATTGTGGGAGAAGATGGACACAAAATTAAAGAGGTGTACAACATTCCATCCACAAAAAGATGAGCAAAAAAAAGTATTCAATACAACTTTGGTGCATATTTTGAGGGATTACAATCAAAAGCATCTGAAGACCTGGGATGAAAATTTGGTATATATACAACACTCTTATAATAGAGTAGTCCCCACTTATACTGGTATGTACCTATTTGTAACTTGTTTTGGATATTTTCCACCTTCAACTTTAGATATTTCATATGGGAAATAAGGAGGAGTAAGGGAGGGTATTTCAGGGGATGCTTTGAGGGTCGACAAATTTGTTGAGAAGATTAGGAAGATCCATATACAGGTACATCAGAAATTACAAAAATCACAAGAAAAATATAAGGCTAGGCATGATCAACACAAAATAGAGAAGTCACTCAAGGTGGGAGACAAAGTATGGTTATAGTTGAACAAGGAGAGGCTACAAGGTCCCGGTAATAATATCAAGGGTCTACAGTATGATCCCTTTAAGATACTAGAAAATGTGGTATATAACGTCTAAAGACTTAGTCCACCCCTATACATGCATATTTACACTTTTTTGAATGTAGATAATCTGAAACTCTATAAGCCTTCCATGTTAGATAAAGAAAAGTAACCTTACCTTATGCATATTATTTTGCACTAGATGATTAGGAAGAGTCAATAGAAGATATACTTTTGTAGAATAGTTCCAAAAATATGAGATAAGGGTAACGTCACCTTTGGAAGATTGGGTTGAGAGGAAAACTTCCATACAAAGTTAAATGGTTATACACCCAAGAGAAGGTGGAGGAAAAATTTCCTCACCTCATTTACTAGAATATTTTGGGGACCAAAAGCCTCCAAAAATGAGCAGGTGTGATTTGGATTGGAACATTATATTACTTTTCTAATATCTAGATGCTTTCAGAGTGGAAAAAGTGGAGGAATAAAATCATGTGAGAAGTTTTACTACTAAGACCCAATTTGGAAAATTAGGGTCTAAAACCTTCCAAGAGAATTTTGAGGCATACAATGATGCTTTTGGGGGTAAAAAATTTCATCTTTAGCACGCATTTTTTTTCTATTATACACACAAGCACATTTATAATGGTGCAATAATCACCTCAATCAAAATTCATATGAAAAGTTATGCCACTCATAAGTTGACCTTCTTTTTTTGACCACCATAATTCGAGAGGATGCCACATTAACCCCCATTATTCATGGAAAAAGAGCTAGACACATGATTTTGATGAAAAATATTCTAGAAGATTCCATACTATAACTCATGTTAAGAGTTGAGGTATTCAAACCTAACCACTAGTAGGCTATCAGGTTGTGTTATAACCAAGCCACTAGGAGGAACAAAGGTTCAATTATTTTCGAGTGCACATGTTTCATAGATTAGCAGAGTAGCTGTGTAATATCCCAAAATGGGAACTACTCGGCAAGCCTGCTGAAATAACGCACTTCGGAGAATTTTGTGCATAGAAATGAGTTTGAAGCTTCTGGATCCCTTATATCAGCTCATCTAAGATCTAAATCCAACAGGAGAGCCAAAACAAATCATACTAGGTGGTTTAAACAGATCTCCCACAAACTAGTCTAGCTGAAAATCACCCAAAGAGAGGGGTTGCAGCTATATGCAAAGGACTGCTTCAAAAATAATGCAGATCCACTAAAGCACAATAGGAGGCTCATATGGAGGTTCAGAAATCATATATATAACAGAAAATCAGATGTTCTTTACAGCCCATACATTATACAAGAGAAATAATGAGATTATACAGCAAAAATCCTCAGAAATGAGGTGCTACAACCATAAGAAAAGACTCCATAACCATGACAGCGTTATTTTTAGGGGCTGAAGTAGCAGTTTATTAATCTTTAGATCTAGAGTAAATCTGTAGATAAAAATTTATTTTTAATACAGTTCTGTGTACAAGAAATGTTGATCTATACATTCCCCTTGGGGTTTTGTGCAAAACATAAAGCACAGAGAGTAGATCTGAGATCTAAGGTTGCAGATCTACAGAATTATTCAGAAATTTCTGAATAATACATGGTACAGCAGATCATATCTGAAACAAACATGGATTGGATGGCCAATCCATGGATCACCATAGTGACAGGAAGATTCCTAACACCGGAGATCTCTCCTCCAAAATGCAGACAAAACACCTTGCAAATTATCCTTTGAAAACAACGCAGTCTAGGGAGAGAAACTACGTTGTAAACTTTGAGAATGGTTTGGCCTAATGCCAAGATGTATATCTGAAGCACAATTAGCTAATGAACTCTTCCAGGAGGTTAAAAGACACACTCACTTAGAAGAGCCACCAGTATAAGCTAGATCTTAGCAGATCTAGTGTCTTCCACTGCTGCAACTCACAAGGACAGCTAAAACCTCAATAGGAGCAGCATTGTAGGTGTAAGGTGAAGCTTGGCCTAAAATTCTGATGTGGAAAATTTAGCACAAGTCTCTTCCAAGAGCTGCTCAAGGAAGGAGGTTGGATTCCTGAACAGGAAGACCCAACAAGGGATGTCTAAGCAGACAATACCTTCAGAAATAATAATCTTCAACAACCCTTTTCTTGCTTCCCTCCTCTTCATTTTATAATATAGGAGTCTCGCCAAACCCTAAACCACTTCATTGGTTTATCCCCTTTCACATTTAGAGTCTCCTTCTAGAACTATGTTGTCCCTCAGAGAGGTTCAATGCATCTAGACTGCGTTGTTGAATTCGTTAAAGATGACCCACTCTTGTGATTTAGACCCGTTCACACCTGCAGGATTTTATTTGCATAGCCCAGATATGTCTCTGTTCACATAGGCATTGATTTATTCTTGGTTTTCAGGATTTTTACATGTCCTCCCTTACACTTTATTCATCAATCATGAAATGAAAAATAAACAAGGCAAAATTAATATTCCTATTAGCTGCAGCTAATTTGGGAATATTACAGTCTCCCCCTCCCAAATGTTTCTTGTCCTCAAGAAACTACAAGGGTGCTGAAAAAACTCCCCTTCTTCTCTTGTGGCCTCCTCATCCCATGGTCTCCACCATTGCTCTGAATTTTCTGCAATAGTTTTGTCTACCAATGGTCCCTCTCCAATGTGCAAGTTGGCCCTTAGTGAGTAAACCCAATGGCCCTCAGCCCTTGGTGAGTAAACCCAATGGCCCTCATCATGAAAGAATGGAACGTTATTATGGAAACCCTCTTGCTGATCCAAGGCCTCCTCAAGATAGAAGTGATGACAATCATGGGGATTTTCATGATTCATGAAAGACTCCCATCTTCATGCTATCATCCAAATGAAGTGGATCACCTTCCAGCTTGGAAATCCATAGAAAAACTCCTCCCCAATACATATGAGAGGCATGTTCCCAACAAAAATATGGCTCACTCTACAAAGATACAAGTGATCTATCACAGTGGCCATACAAAATCTCATGCTCCCATTGAAGCATGTAATGCAAAAAAAATGGGGAACTCCTTTCCCCAAGGACACATCCAACAAGTGTGCCTCTCCTCCAACCATTCCCCCAACACATATAAGGACATATTCAGCTTGTGGGATCATGATTAGAATCATGCTAGCTGCCATGTATGATAAATTAGAAGGAAGATGTTCCCTCATGTGCAACCAGCGCAGTTTTAAAAAAGTGCCTTCCCCAACACTTGTTTGCTGCCTCATCCCTTCTGAATTCTTGGAGAAAATGCATCATATTTGGTGTAAAAGAATCACACCATGAGGAATATAATAGCTTGCCAAGATCATCCAAGGAATGACCCGCATCAATATAGTTCATGGCATTGAGTAGTCCATGAAACCCATCATAAATAGTGCCCCTTTTTGGAGCAATGTTCTGCAAATGAGTGTTATAAAAATATAAGCATATAGGAGATACATGATAACATTCAGAAAGACAAGTCCTTCTATATACTTGTTTTACATCAGTGGGGTAACTCATGGATGAGTCCCCTCTCACACTCAATGAGTAAGGAGATGTGAATGATGGCTCTTCCCAAGAGTTGTGTTCCTGCTCATCTACCAGGTAATCCATGCACATCTTCATATGAGAGTGCACCTCTTCTTTGAAACCTTCCCAAATGAAACCACCCAAAAGAGTATGATACACTCTAATGAAACCAGTGGGTTTGGAAAGCAGGATCTCATAGGTGGCATCTAGTAGTCCCTCCTTGAGCTTGGAATCACTAACCAAAAGAATAAGATTATAGAAATAGATGACTCCATCAACCACCTTGAACCTTTCATTCTTTACTTCCCCATCAAGAACCCCACATGTGAAAAGGTCCTTGGAGTATTCCATCATGAGTTGGGAATCTGAATAAGGATCCAAGCTCTCCAAGAATGACAGCGCTGTAGAGGTCTGAAATGTAGCCCCCGTCTTCTCATGGCTCCCCTCTTTGAAATCCTTGATATCAAAATCACATGTTGGAGCATCATAATCTCCCCTTTGCTGCCCCATTTGCAGCTGATATTTCTCAAGACAAGATTGAAGCATATGGAAATCAATTTCCCCTCGGAAAGTCCTTGTCTTCCAAAACTTCCTCATTTTGGCCCATGTATACAAGAGGGGTTAGCATCCCCTTGCCATGTTCAGAAATCTTCTTCATAATGAAGATATCATAGGCTGCCCCAAAGATATGGAGTTTCCATGTGTCCTCATGTTCATGCCATCATAGATCTTTGATTTCTCCTCTCTCAACACAGATATCTGAGTGGGAGTTAGCAATGCCCCTTTAAGGAAATTGCTCCTCTCTCTCATGAATTCATGAGAGATCTTCTGCGTTGTGCTGGCTTCTCCCAAGGCTCCCTCCTCAGCCAAGTATGCATATGCTGCCCATAGTTGAGAGAACACTTTATAATTTATCCCATCAAGAGGTGCTCCTGGTAAAATACCTCCTTGCAAAGAGGTGTCAAGGCATAGAGTAGAATGTGGATGTAGGTAGATAGATTTGCCCCTACCATTATTGCATAAGTCCTCTTGCCTTCTTTGTGCCTCCAAGCTTTGAAACAGAGAAGGATCCATGTTCTTCATCTTGTGATGCCCTTCCTCCTCCTTTCCTCCTTCTATCTTCAAGATCTCACAATTTTACAATGATGGTACATGCTGCTCATGTATTATGCTAAGAGCTCTATGTGTGAGACCTTGTGGAACTCCTTGCAAGAGTGCAAGAGTTCCTTTCCTTGGAGAAAGTGCTCCATTCTTCTCTTCATGAGGTGCTTGAGGTGCCATTGTCATGAATGCGTTATCTCTTGCCTTCCTCCCCTCCTCTTCAATAACTGAAATTACCTCATCATCAACAAGAGACCTTAGATCTTGGTCATCTAGTGAAGGAGGACTCTTCATGCTTTCCCCTTGGGAAGAGAGTCTTTCATCCAAAGGAGATCTTGCCATTGGCAATGCATCAAACAAACTTACACCTTCTTCCATGGTCTTCAGAAATGGAGTTGGATTCACAGACCCTTCCAATACATGCAAAAGATCTGTCTGATATGGTTTGATAGTGTCAACAGAAGATGTTACACATGGAGCTTCATCAAACCTCTCTATCTATATTTCAATAAACCTTGCATAAGTAGGTGTATTTGCATTTTTCAAGGAAAAAGACTCAAACAACCACCAAGCATATGCTTTACCTTCAAAATGCAGTGCTGCTACTTTGATGGCTTCGATCTCTGAAACTTGATGTTTTTGCACAAATTTGCCTAGCTCCTCCACCCAAACCCTAACTGGACATTTAGGTGATCCATCAAAGGTAGATAGATAGAACTTACCCATACCATGCTGCTCCTTCTTAGTGCCTTTGCTCTCCTTGATTTTGTAGAACCCTTGGAAGTTCAAGTTATCTTTGAACTCCTTGGATTGAGCCTCATACTCCTGCAAACACTCTCTAAGAGTCTCCTTCTCGGGTACACCTCCTTTCTTCCTCTTCATGAAGAAATCACAGACAAAACGCTGAAGCTTTGGTGATATGGTTGAGTGCACATATCCATAAGATGAGGATTTAGAATGTTCCTTATGTATAGATCTTGTATATCTGATCAGAAGATCTTCCGGCTCTTGAAACCTTCTAGGAGTTTCATTGTTCCTTCTCTTTTCTTCTTGCTCAACCTCCTTGGAGAGGTTCTTACTGGATCTAAAAAGTGATGAGATTAAGCTCATATTCTTCATCATTTTGACCTTTCTCCTTTCTCTACAGTACTTTGGCTTGAAGCCCACAGAATGAGCCAAATATCTTGCTCTGATACCACTGTAATATCCCAAAATGAGAACTGCTCAGCAAGCCTGTTGAAATAACGCACTTCTGAGAATTATGTGCATATAAATGAGTTTGCAGCTCCTCAATCCCTTAGATCAGCTCATCTAAGATCTAAATAAAAAAGGAGAGCCAAAAAAAATCAGACTAGGTGGGTTAAACAGATCTCCCACAAACTAGTCTAGCTAAAAATCACCCAAAGAGAGGGGCTGCAGCTATATGCAAAGGAATGCTTCAGAAATAATGCAGATCCACTGAAGCACAATAGGAGGCTCATATGGAGGTTCAGAAATTAGATATATAACAGCAAATTACATGTTATTTACAACCCATACATTATACAAGAGAAATAATGAGATTATACATCAAAAATCCTCAGAAATGAGGTGCTACAACCATAAGAAAAGACTGCATAACCATGACAGCATTATTTTTAGGGGATGAAGCAACATTTTATTAATATTCATATCTAGAGCAGATCTGTACATAAAAATTTAAATCTAATACAGATCTGTGTACAAGAAATGCTGATCTATACATTCCCCTTGGGGTTTGTGCAAAACATGAAGCACGGAGAGTAGATATGAGATCTAAGGTTGCAGATCTGCAAAATTATTCAGAAATTTCTGAATAATACAATGGTACAGCAGATCAGATCTTAAAAAAACATGGATTGGATGGCCAATCCATGGATCACCACAGTGACAGGAAGATTCCTAACATCGGAGATCTCTCCTCCAAAATGCAAACAAAACACCTTGCAACTTCTCCTTTGCAAATAACGTAGTTCAGGGAGAGAAACTGCGTTGTAGCCTTTGAGAATGGTTTGGCCTAATGCCAAGATGTAGATCTGAAGCACAATCAGCTAATGAACTCTTCCAGGAGGTTAAAAGACACACTCACTGAGAAGAGCCACCATTATAAGCTAGATCTGAGCAGATCTAGTGTCTTCCACTGCTGCAACTCACAAGGACAACTCAACCCTCAACAGGAGCAGCACTGTAGGTGTAAGGTGAAGCTTGGTCTAAAAGCCTGATGTGGAAAAGTTAGCACAAGTCTCCTCCAAGAGCTGCTCAAGGAAGGAGGTGGGATTCCTGAATAGGAAGACCCAACAAGGGATGTCTAAGCAGACAATACCTTCAGAAATAATAATCTTCAACAACCCTTTTCTTGCTGCCCTCCTCTTCCTTTTATAAGATAGGAGTCTTTCCAAACCCTAAACCACTTCATTGGTTTAGCCTCTTTCACATTTAGAGTCTCCTTCTAGAACTGCGTTGTCCCTCAAAGAGGTTCAATGCATCTAGACTGTGTTGTTGACTTGGTCAAAGATGACCCACTCTTGTGATTTAGACCCATTTACACCTGTAGGAGTTTATTTACATAGCCCAGATATGTCTCTGTTCACATAGGCATTGATTTATTCTTGGTTTTCAGGAGTTTTACATGTCCTCCTTTACAATTTATTCATCAATCATGAAATGAAAAATAAACAAGGCAAAATTAATATTCCTATTAGCTGCAGCTAATTTTCGAATATTACAAGATGAGAGAATAGGGAGAGATAAAACATAGAGTATTTTTTCATTTTAGTAGCCCATGAGCCACATGACTTACTTATTTTTAATCACAGTCATTTTCTATTCAAAGAAAGAGAATAGAGCAACCTCACCTTCCGACTGGTCTTTCTCCCAAAAGGGTTTCCTAAGACATATCTTGTTTCAAAAATGTTTGTGAGTGTTTTTTTGTTGTTCACTCTTTTTTCATAAATTTTAATTTGCATGCCAATGAAGATAACAATAATTTACAAATCCATAAATCTAAAGAGAAATAAACCCTAATATAGTATATTTCTACTTTTTTAATATAGTTGTATTAGATTTGTTTTGATGAATTATCCAATGGAATACTCAGGATAGTTTATCGATATAAGCACTTTTCCACCCAACCATAGGCACAATTGCACCAAGTTTTCTACAATTTTCTTCCCCTAGTCAACCTATGATACCCTAAGGGTGAAAACTAACAACATTTAGTTTTTGGGAAACAAAATGATCATTGGCATACTAGTATAAGTTCAACAAGGATTCCTTCTTGTTGGATACAAGGTATCCATGATTTTAGGTGTTCCTTTGTTACCTTGTATAACACCTAATTTTTGTTGAAAAGTGTAACTAGGATCGGTCTTCATATTGACTATGTAATTATGTATTTATGTAAAGAATAAGACAAAGATAATAAAATGTATATTTTTTTTACTTGCTTCTTGGGTTTCATGAGCAAGATTTTATTATAGGCTAAATGGACTTCTTATTGATGTCTATTAGGGTTTTTGTCTTCTAGTAATAAAGATAATTAGGTGTCATATGTATGAATAATCTAGTCTAAATGCTCCAAGATATTGTCCAAGAAACCATGGAAGAGTAGCTTATTTCAGGCCTAAAAAATACGCTGAAAGATAAGCTAACAAGATGTGTTAAATTCGGCCTTCAACAGCAATACAAGTCGGCCTTAAAGCTCAATGAATGGTCGGCCTAAAAGACAGTAGAACCTGTTATGTGGTTCATTTTGGAGAAAAGGATTCAGACATCTCTGAGTTTTAATGCAGACCTTTGGACAGCATCTAACACAAACTTAAGACTGGAGAAGAGGCGTATATACTTGATCATATCTAGGTATAATAAAGTGTTGTGGTCTACTAGAACTGAAGTGAAAACTGTCTTTGACTGTTCATCAAAGCTTGTGCATATAAATCCTAAAGTGGTTACAGTGTACAGTATTTGGGTTCATGCAATGTTTAAGGGCAGTGGTTATTTATTGAAGTGCAGATTTGTCTGAGAATATTTTGCGGACTATCCTGAAGTCAAATTTCAGATAAAAGGTTACATTGGTATTCATCTCCAGTTCTTGTAAAGTTGGATCAGCAGTCTGGGAAAATCTTGTAGATATTCCAAAGAGAAAGAGCAATGAGAAAGTGATAGAAATTAGGAAACTAAATATGTGATTTACTTCCTAACTACAACTTATATATATCTCAAGTAACTGAAGAATCAACTGCATACGAAGGGAGTATTGGTGTAGAACAATGCAAGTTGGTGAAGGAACGAAATATCAGCATTGAAGGACATCAAGGAAGTAAGGACAAGGTCTTGGATGCATATATAGGTCAAGGGTATAATTCTTGGTCATGTTACTTCTCATCTGAAAATCTATAAGAAGAAGTTCTCGTGGGTTTTCCTCTCCAAAAGGGAGAGGTTTTGCCTTGGCTCTAGGAGCCTAATCCTTGTGTCTTGTGTATTTTTATAATTGACTTGATGAAATATTTAATAAGCTAATGTATAGAAGACATAAGTAACTCAAGTAACTTCACAAGAATTATCACGAAGAGAATTTTGAATTAATCACTAGCCCTCCAAATTCTCAACAAGTTTTTCCTTTCATTGTTACATAGACCTTCAGATATTGTGCTCCCTTGTGCTTACCATATTTGTATGGCTATTTCACTAACCTAAACACTCACACTTTGCAATATTATAAACTTTCCCATGTTGATTATTAGCCTCAAATAGGCTTATTATCTAAAAAATATACAAGTTCGTGGCTATGCACAACAAAGATTGGTTTTTCTCCTTATGATTTGTTCTCTTCTCTTCGTTTTCCACACTCTAAGAATGGTTTTCGTCCCCCATTCAAATTTCCTTTTTCCTCATGAGTTAAAATATTAGTTAACCATAATTAATATTTACCCATTAACTTAAGAATGTTGGGGAAAAAATCTTCAAGAATATAGGAGCAAATTAAAGGAAGGATTTATAATTCTTTAAAAGATATGGCTTAGATTTGTATTTATATCTCAATTAAAGAGTGAATATCAAATCAAATGCCTAAGTTGGTAAGAGATATAAGAATAGGCATAAGATTTTCCCCATAAACCCTCTTACCATTTCTTCTCTCATGGTATTATGGTATCTAGAGGCACTCAAGCCTTAATTAGCTAAACTCATTTTTAATGATTGAAATAAGATATATATACTTTTTTTTCAATTAACCAATTCAAATTTCCATAACAATAAAATATTCATGCCAAAAATAATTAATCCAAACATAATAATTATAGGTGTTAAATGAGGGTCAAATAAAATATAGTATATAATTTCAGAATCCTTCAATGTCTAGATTCTTTTAGTGAATTTTGATGATAAAATATGAAAATATGCTTGAAATTCCCAAGAAATGAGCTTTCCAAAAGAATATCAATACAAAAAAAAATCATGAACTAGAATATATTTTAAGAAGGGTAACTAAAATGGATCCACATTCATAAACATAATGATTCTACAAGATCATAAATAATATTGTATTTACTCTTAGGAAAACAAGAATTAATGTTTGTAAATTCTTTGATCTATTTTGTTATTCATAGGGAATAGATAATAATGGAAGCAAGGAGGGAGCATCTCAAATCCAATAGTGAAAGGTTTGGAACAAAATTTTTGGATAAATAAAATAAGGGTAATCATGCCTCTAATATACAATTTGAATATGGGAATTTATCCTCTAGTAAGGTAAATATTGAATGGATTGATTGGAAACACTTCTATTCAGTTATTTCTTCACATAATAATTGCATATAGAATAGAAGTTCTAAGACTAAATTTAGTCCTTATAGTATAGATTCAAAATATGAACTCTTATTGCAATCCACTAATGGATCTAGATTACATTTCAAGAATAAAATATTTAATGGTGTGGTGGAAATATTTGACCAATCAATTGTTTTACAATTAGGAAATTGGAATGTTGTTCCATCATTTTGAAAGAACTTTATCCATCCAAATAGTGATCATGAAAATTGACATGTTTTGATGTTTGGGTTCATGGCATGGCTGATTGGTAGCTTTGATATTTGTATTATTTATACCTCCAAATTCACATGCATTTCCAAACCAAACAAACAATTATCCTCATGCCTACAATTAGGGATTTATTTTCTAGCTACATCGAGGATCATGAAGTCAATATTTTAATTTCAAATAAATGGGAAACTAATCGTACTAGTGGTTATCCATTAGGGTGACTCCTAATCCTAAATAAGTGAAGAGAATCGAATCAAAATATGGGTGAATTTGTAAGCAATGGTATAATAATTCCCCTTATGAGTTACCTATTATCGGGTTGAAAAGGAAAGTCTCATAAATTACAAGTGGATATTGACATATGGGAAGTCTATCCCTTATGGGATATAGTAAAAAAATAGGGAAAGTTACTTTATCCAACTAATTTTCTCATCCATAAATTCTACTTCCACTAAATTATCTCATCCATGCATTTAGTATTTATACTATGCCAACTAGCCCCAACCAACTATTTATATTTTTCTATTCAAATGGAGATGTGGCACTTGAACTAAATATGAGATGGAGGAAGAGAATTCGAGTAAAGTTTTCCCAAGCCATATATAGTATGAGAAGGGTGATTTCACAAAAGAGTAATTTTCCAATAGGGTTCATAGAGTTATTGGGGAACTTTCCTCAATGTAATGCTAAATCTATTTTCTTGCATTAATTGAAGGAGAAAGTATTTCCATTGATCCTTTATATACCTTTATTTTAGGGAATTTTCTTTAGTTTTACCATTAGTCAAAAGGGAATAGAATCATTTCATTAGTCCGAGAGTAACCTAATCTTATAATATGGTTCCTTTTCTTCCTTTTCTTTCTTGACTACTTACCTAGTTATAAATATATTGACATTCATTCTAAAGAGAATGCCTTCCTTTTCTAGTTATACAAATATTTGCCTTCATTTCCTTTCTTCCAAAGATACCATATTATTCATTTCTTTAGTTATTGTAGAATGGACTAAATGGATTCAACCCATGGTGGCCTTCTAATGCCTCCTTACTTAATGATGTATATCTCTAATGAATTTTCCCATGCATTATATCAAGAGATAATAAAACTCAAGAGAAAAATACAAAACTACATAAAGAACTTAATGAGCCCTTTGTGCTCAATGGAATTAAGATGAGATAAACCAAGGAAGTCATTACAATTCCCCATGAAGGTCGTTTAATGCCTAGGAGAACCAAGGAGATAAGTACACTCCTACTTTACAAATGTTGATGAAGTCCAAAGAAATAAGTTCACCCAAATGTCTGCCATATCGTTTAGATTATAATCAAATGAAAAATTTACTCTTGCATGAGATAGGAAGAGTTACTCATTTTTTAATATAAAAGTGAAGAAAAACACCTCAATTTAATTGACCCGCTTTATTTGATCGATAAGACTGCTAAAATATTGGAAGCTTAATGCTGGAAAGCATTTGGTAAAAGGAGATCATAGGAAGGGATTTTTGAAGTGTGTATCTAGGTCCAGTGTTCATAATTCCTATTGTAATCATGATTTTATGTATTTGATGAAAATAGAAAAAGAAATTTATTATTTTCCTCCTTGACGCATGAGTTTCATGCTCAAGGTAAATTTATTTGTAGGTCAAGCACCCATTGAGTGCTTCTAGGTTTGTCATAGAAACATGAAATCAAAAGAGTCATTTTCATACATGTAAGACCCATTTGGGAATGTTGTATCTTGTAAAGAAAATTTTTGTAGAGTAGAAAATGTCATAAAGACCCTCCAAGACCTTGTCAAGCAAGTCATCCTCCATGAAATATCAATTCAACCTCATGGAAGCAATTCATACCCCTGGAAAAGGAAATCAACCTGATTTTGACACAACAAGAAGAATGTTCAATATCCAGAAGAAAGAAGCAGCAAGACCAGAAGAAAAGGACAAAAATCAAGGATAAAAAGAAAATAAGAAATATCAAATTTTTGAACTTATCTCTATCTATTGTGTTAGGGTTTCTAAAGTTTTTGGACAAGTCGAAGTTGTTGGAAGTTGTTGTGCAAGTCAAAGTTGTTTGATAATTTGAAGTTGGTGGAATTTGGTGGACAAGTTGAAGCTGTTGGGAAGGTTGAAGTTGTTGGAAGTTGCTAGGAAAGTCAAAGTTGTTGGAAGTTGTTGGGAGAGTTGAAGTTGCTGGAAGTTTCTAGACAAGTCAAAGTTGATGAAAAAGTTGTTGGGGTCAAAGTTGCAAGAGAAGTCGTTGGGGTCGAAGTTGCTGTAGAATTTCTTGGGGTCGAAGTTGTAGCTGGAAGGTCAAAGTTTGTTGTTGTAAGTTGTGTAAGTATTTTTCATCAAGAAGAAAGGTTGACTTGGACTTGGAGGGGTATTTTTCAAGGATATTAGGTCTTGGAATTCATCATTGGAGTATTCTATAAGAAGAGAATAATTCTTGTGGGTTTTCCTCTCAAGAAGTGAGGTTTTGGCCCTGGCTAGCAACCTACATTTTGTGTCCTCTTCTCTATTTGATATTCATTGTTTTATAGTTGTTTGATGGTAGAAAAAACAATAATAATCAATTTAAAGAAGAAGCTAATCAATTGAAGTAAAAATAAATCACAAGAAATTATCAAAGAAAGAGAAATCACTTAATATAGATGCCCTATATTTCTCAACATGGTATTATAGCTAAGGTTACAAGTCAAGAAGAGGCAACTTGAAGATCACATCATTGAAGAAGGATACATAAGGGTTGAGCATAAGGAAATAATTAAATAGGACTAAGAAGCACCAAGGAGGAGTACTCATTTCAAAATACCACATCATCATAAGGAGAAGAGGACCTCAAGGACTCTACCTGCACTCAAAGAAAGAAGGACTACACTTTTAAGTCATTTTGAAGTCTCGATATTCTACGTTTCTACATCCCTAGGAAGAAATAAGAAGAATTTCCATCATCATCAAAGAAATCAAGGTGATATCTCTCTCTTTGAAGAAAGGATCACATCTCAAGCATATTTGAAGAAAGACATATCTAGAAAAATAAGTATTTTCATCTTCAAGGAAGCAAACATCATCAACAATCATCAAAATCAATAAGGCATCAAGTTGAATATATCATCCTCAAAGGAGTGTATTCACTTGACAAGTAAGTATCTTTATATTTATGTTTGAATCTACTATCAACATGACTTCATTCTGCAAGGAGAACAACAAACTAGTTGGGTCATCAAATTTCCTTGCATGGAAAAAGAGGATAGATTTATTAGATTTTAAACTTATGTGGTGTTCCTTTGTAGAGAAAGAGTTTGGATTTCCCATAATGGTATGTGAAATATGTCGATGTTTCAAGTCCCAAAGAGGATCCCTAATTAGGATCGTGAGTCAGGAAAGAAGAGTCCAACGAAAGATGATAAATAGATAATAAATGAACAAAAAAACAAAAACCTAAAGGGTCGGCTACAACATAATAACTAAAACCTAAACTAGAATAATTAAAATAAAAAATCCAATAAAATAAATGCAATAAACTAAGTAATGAAATAATTTTATTTTGATTTATTTACTATAAATTAAATAATGAAATAATTATTATAAATAAATAATTATTAATAATTATTATTTATTTATAACCCATAATGCTAAAGGTTAAAAATCTAAATATATAAAGCCTAAACTAAAAATTAAAAATAATTACTCATCCTATAATTAAATAATAAACTAAGTTTTTATAAATAAATAATTATTAATTTATAATAATTATAATTTATTGATAAATAATTAATTATTATTATTATTATTTATAATTTTAATGATGAATATGCTATAAAGTTAAATTTAATAATTAATGAATATTAATTATCTTAAAGTTAAAATTAGAATTAAATTATTGGAATTCAATTAATTTATTTAAGAAAGTTTGGAAAGTTTAATCCTCATAAAAAGAAGAAGATCGATATGTCAAAGATACAATGTTATAAGTGTAATGAATATGAGAACTACAAAAGGAATTGTCCCAAACTCAAGAAGGACAAAAAGAAGAGAAAGGAAAGAAATGAAGCCCATGTTACTGAAGAAGTGGAAGAATTAGAAAATAATAAATCAAAGAAGGAGGAAGTGAAAGGTCTCTACTATGATTGAGATAATCTCCCTCACTTAGTTCTTTTCAGTTATATAGGAAGCATCACAAGTATGATAGGTTGCATTATAGCAAGATAGAAATGACATCATCATAGAAACATGGAAAGATAACTGAAGTAGAGTCTACATGGTTGTAAGGAAGTATCTCATGGCATCTCCATTGGAAGCATATAAGGACAACCGAAGTAGAAGTATATATGGTTGGAGGAAATTCTTCTAGAAAGATAGAAGATAAATAAAGGTCATCAAACATCATCATTATTAGAAAGGAGCATTTGCAGAATGAGGATCATCGAAATCCTCCACTACAATCTTTATGAGAAAGTTCACTTCTACTTGGAAGTAGCAAGTGTCTCGCAAATAGTCCACATTCCACCTTGTGTGTGATCCGTTGTTTAGAATAATGATGGTGTGGTGACAAAGGAGTGTATCATGTCAAGTCAGTTGAAGTAATTTCATCTTCAAGAAAGGAAAGGAATTTGCTAGAAGGAAGTCTAGATGACCAAATGGAGGATGAGGTATGTATATATTTGATAGATAAATTCATGTCATCATATAGTGGATACAAATAACATGGTCGAATTCTCTATCTCATGTGCATGATTGAAGAAGAATAATCTCATTCATTAGGAATATGCATGAAGGCATGTAGACAGTATGCCTTGAAATATTCTTCATATTTATAAGATGAAATCAACATAATATGACATGATATGGAATATGAGGTGGTTGGCAATTATGGTTCCTATGAATAAGGAAATATGTATAGAAATTCTTGGGGAATCAATATGTGAAGAAAAGGATAATAGTTCGTGAAAGATGCAACTATAGTCATGTAAGATAAGATATGTGATCAACATATGATAACTAGAAGAATTAGTTATGAAATATCCATGGAAAAATAAGGTATGAAGACCCTGATATGGATATTGCAAAAGTAAATCATCTTGGTAATGAATGTCTTGGAGATGGGTTCATACATGTGTGGGATGTTGATGTTGCAAGAAGAAGATGTCATGGCGAAATACCAACATAAAAAGGTAACTTTGATTTGATGTTCGTTTTTTTAATTTTTGAAAACATCTGGTTGGGTTGAAACAAGGCCATCGAAAGAGAGTTGTAGGTGTCACCTACAACTAGTAATCTTGAGATTGGATGGAATATCCTTAAAGAAACATACCTTGGAAGAGGTATTTTTATGAAATAAATATAGATGTGGACTAGAAGATAACTTTCCGATGAAGAAAAGGATGACATGACTATTGGTTCAACCCTATGGTTCATTGAGGGAAAGTAATGGAGAAGTTGGTCGATGCCCTACAATATAGTGATGATTAAGAAGGATCCCTGGTGAATAAGTTGAAGTTCATGACATATAAAGGAGTGGCCCTACTAGCAACTGATAGTACCACGATATCCACTAAAGAGATGATAGTCGATGTTGGAAACAAGTCCCAAGTTAAGAAGGGAGCTTGGGAAAGTTCCTAGGTAAGAATGAACTTGGGTATATTCCTTTTATAGGAATGAGTATGTCCTACATTGTTGAGAGGGAGACATAGACACATCATTATTGTCTTCATGTTATGAAGAAAGAATGGAGGATTGGGTAAGCAACTGGTTTCTGATACTCTTTGAGGATGTGGTATGGCATCCAATAGGTAAGAGTAGTCAAAGAGGAAATTCCTTGAGGATATGTTATTCTAAGATATGAATTGTCCTAGAAGGACATGCCTTGTGAAAATCGAGGGGGGGTATGTGAATTCTAGTCCGAGCGAACATACGACGAGATTTACATTCTGTTCTTGGTTTTTACAAAATCCGAAGACTTTTATTTTTTATCCTATCATGAGCCACCTTAGGTTTTTGAGCCCCTCTAGAGTCACCTAGATCATTCCTCCCCAATGAGGAGATTTTGGTCCTCCAAAAGCATGAACACAATCTACAATATTTTGTACTCCCTCGTCTAGACAACAAGTTCCCTAATAGACCACACTTCTTTCTCCTTCACCTTTATTCTTTAGAGCCATAAGTGATGAAGTGACATTTGTACTATATGCAAACCTATAGTACACCTTGAAAAATACATGTTCAATTATATGACCTATCATGACCCAAGCAACCCCACACTTTCAAAGAGTTTATAACACACTCTTTGGTTAAGTTTACATCAGAATCACAACAGAAATAAATACCCAAACTATCAACAAAAAGGCTAAAAACATCATCATGTTGCCTCAAAATTCTCCCAAAAGGTTTCAGACCCCATTTTGCCAAACTGGGTCTCGTCTGTAAAAACGGTCCCATGAGCTTATTCCTCCACTTTTTTCCACTCCAAATGCATCAAGATGGATGAAAAACAATATAATGATCCAATTCATATCACACCTCCCCATTTGGGAGGATTTTGGTCCCAAAAATATTTTACTGAATGAGGTGAGTAAATTTTTCCTCCACATTCTCTCTAGTGTACCATTTAGATTTTCTTGGAAGTTTTCCCTTCAAGCCAATCTACCAAAGGTCATGTTGCCCTTGTCTTGTAGTTTTGGACCTCTTATGCAAAACTATGTCTTATGTCAACTTTTCCTGAGCATCTAGTACCAAATCTTCCACAGAAGGTAGGACTTGTTCCTCTTTATGATCTATCATGAAAGGCTCATAGAGTTTCAAATTATATACATTCACAACTGAGTAAATGCACATATATGGTGGTAAATTAAGTCGATAGGCATTATCACCCACATTTTTCAGTATCTCAAATGAACCATACCTCAAAGCCTTGATTTTCTTACCAGGCCCCTGTAGCCTTTCATTGTTCAACTGTAGCCATAATTTGTCTCCCACCTTGAATGATTTCTATGTTATGTGTTGATCATGCTGGACCTTATACTTCTCTGGAAACTTATGCAATGTTTCTTGTACCTATAGATGGATATGTTTGATATTCTCTATAATTTTTTAGCCCTCAAAGAAACTCCTGTAAGATATTCCCTCACTCCCCCTTGCTGCCCATATGCAATATCCAAAGGTGAAGGTGTAAAATATCCAAAATAATTCTCAAATGGGAACTTTCCAGTAGAAGTGTGGACTGCTTTGTTGTAGGAATGTTGCATATATACCATATTTTCATCCCAGGTCTTCGGAGGCTTCTGTTTTTATCCTCTTAAAAGATGCACCAAATTCTTGTTGACTACTTTTTTCTACCCATCTATCTCTGCATGGAATGTAGTAGATCTCTTCAAATTTGTATCCATATTATCCCACAATGTAGTCCAGAATGCACTAAGAAATTTTGTATCCTTATTTGAAAAAATACTCTCTGGTATCCCAAACTTGTCCAAAGAGAAATTTTGTTGCTTTTTGTCCATTGATGGTATTTTTACAAGGCATCAGAACACACATCTTGTTGAACATGTCAACTACCATGAACAGGTAGTCATGTCCATTCTTGGTTGTCGTTAAACCTACCACAAATTCTGTGGAAATTATTTCCCAAGGATGATTAGGTACAAGTAAGGGATGATATAGACCTTGTTTCTTGTTGCTAGGCTTGTTGGTACAACAAAGCATGCATTCTATTATGAACCTAGTTACCTTCTCTTGCATCTTGGGCCAATACACATACCTATGTCTCTCTAATCAGATGTAAATGCTCAAATTTAGGAACACATAGCTTATCCAGACTGTAGAGTAACCCATCCTTGAGATGGTAGTCAACGGTGTTGTGGCCATCGTGCACATGAATTTGACTTTGCAACTGTTGATACACCTCCTTGAAGTCCTCATCCTTTGAATATGCCTCTTTCTATGCATCAAGGGTAAATGGATCCACGTGCATAAGAGTCCCCAATCTATAATATTTGATGTGGGTGGCCTTGAAAACATGTTGGCCAACTTATACTTGAACACAAAATGAAATTGTTGTAAAAACCCCATCCACTTGTAATTCCTAATCTGTTGTAGCTTACCCTAGGCTTGCAAGTACTGTAACAGTTGGTGATTTTGTGGATTATTGTCTCCTTTCCCATCATATGTCCTTCCACTTCTCGACATCTTGCACCATGGCATAGAGCTCCTTGTTGTAGGTAGGGTAGTTGAGAACTGCCCCATGAAATAATTTAGAATGGTAGCATACAGGCCTTCCTACATAAAGACATCTCCCATATCATACCCACTTGCATCTGTCTCCACTTCGAAAGGTTGTTGCAAGTTTGGTAATGTCAAAATTGGTGCTTGACTTATATTATTCTTTAGCTCCTCGAAAGCATTCTGCTGACCTTTTCCCCACTAGAAACTCTTGCCACTTGTTTTTATGGCGTGGAGCGGTATTGATACCACTAAAAATGAGGCTATGAATTTCTTCAGGTGTTGTGCTATCCCATTGAAACTCTTGCCCTCATAAACAACAGTAGTTACTAGCCATTTCATCATTTCCTCCATCTTGGAAGGATCTATCTTCAACTCTCCTCCACCGATCACATACCCCAAATACACCAAGGATTGTTGTGCAAACTCACACTTCTTGAGATTTGCTAGAAGTTGGTGCTTCTTAAATGTTTCCAACACCTGTGTCAAATATGAAATATGCTCCTCCCAGGTAGCACTATATACCATTATATCATCCAAATATACAATAACAAACGAATATATAAAAGAGTTTAATACATCATTCATTATCAAATAAATGTAGCTAGTTCATTACATAGGCCAAATGGCATGACTAACCACTCAAAAAAAAATTGCCTAGTTTTGAAGGTTGTCTTCCATGTATCTTCTTCTTTGACTCGAACCTGGTGATATCCAAACTTCAAGTCTAGCTTGGTGAACTAATTTTCTTGCTGCAACTGATCTAGCAGATCGTATATCCTGGGGAGGGGGTGTTTTTTCTTGAGCATGATTTTATTCAATGCCCTATAATCTATACACATTCACCAAGCCCAGTCCTTATTTGGCACAATGATGATGGGTGACCCACATGGTGATGTACTTAGTCGAATGACAAACTATTCCAGTAGCTGCTATAACTGTTTCTTCACTTCACTTGCTTCTATAACAGACTTCCTATACAACCCAATATTTGGAAATGGGGATTCTGGCAATAGTTGGATCTCTTGTTCCACTTCTCTCTTAGGTGGTAACCCTTTAGGATCTCGTACCACATTCTTGTATGCCTGTAACAACTCCTCCAATTGTTATTTTTGTTTCTTGGTACAACCCTACAGGTATGCTTTGCCTCTTATTGACTACTCTTCAAACCAAATTTCTCTTAAAAACAATAAAACATACTTCTTGTTGGAATTGATCAATTTCTTGGATTGGTTGGCACTTACCAGTGATGTTTTCGACTTGCCTTTGTGAGCATTGATGATGAACAATTTTCCATAATTGATGAGCCAATACTTATTAGCTCTCCTCGAGAATATTTCATCCTACATGTACATGTATAGACTCCCAAACATGACTCCACATACATTAAGGGGAACCACATCTCAATAAAATAAGCACTGATAGAAAATATAATTTTACATTGTTTTGTTACCTTAAGCTTTGCATCCTTATTTACCCATCCCAATGGATATGGGTTTGGATGATCATGAACTTCCAGCCCCGACTTCTTGACCAGCTCTGCTGCAATGAGATTCACCTGCGATCCTGAGTCAAACAGAGCACCAATCTTCGTCTTATTGACATGCATCTTTATATGGAAGAGTTTGGTCATTTCTTTCTCTTTCTATTGATGAAGGCTACTCAGATTCACCTCCTTTTGCACTGACGTGCAAACAATCTTCTCATCCACATC
Source organism: Pinus albicaulis (assembly GCA_034641835.2). Classification (NCBI taxonomy): domain Eukaryota; kingdom Viridiplantae; phylum Streptophyta; class Pinopsida; order Pinales; family Pinaceae; genus Pinus; species Pinus albicaulis. The sequence goes on from CM076581.1 coordinate 162,018,759, forward strand.
CGAGTTACTTTCAACTTGATTTCTCAAACCCACGACCATGAGATTTTTCTTCTTGTTATCTTTATTATTCTTCTATTTTAGCTCTAGATGCAACGTCCAACACTTCTCCTATGTATGGCCATCAATGTTGCAGTGGTTGATAGGATATTTACACTGGTTTGTTGTGGTTATCGTCTTTTTATATTTTCCCCTTTTTTGCTTCTTCTTCCGCTCCCTAGAAGCTTCATGTTGCTCCCATTTCTTTGATCCACTTAATTTCTCTCTTTTCAGGCCTATGTTCTCTAGGTAATGTGCCTGTACAAAAGCCTTGTCCACTTATTTGGGCTTGAACAACATCACTTGATCACGCATATGTTATGAATCTAATTCATAACTAATGTAATAAATATAGTCATTAATAGATAAATAGGGATTATGTAAAATAGTCATTAGGTTAATGAAAGGGCATGTCTAAAAGACATGCCCATTCGTGAAAAGGCACCTGCATGGGTAGATAAGCAGGGCCTCATTGTATCTTTCAAATATCTTATTATATCTTATCATATACATTTTTAATAAAATATTATTATTATAAATACCTCTTGTGTATTTTTATAATTAAAGCCATTTTTACAATTAAAGTCAACAAGCGTACAAGTTTTGTTGCTACATTGGTATTAGAAAAGTCGTGTGAAGAAAGTGAAAAAATTAATAAAATTCTAGAAAAGCTTGAGCAATTAGAGAAATCATCTTATCATATCATATCATATTTTATTAATAAATTATTATTAAAAAATAAAAATAAATAAATACAATCACATGGATTTAGGACAGTGTGAAAAGTACAAGGAAGGTACCAGTGCTCAATGACATGTCTAGCAGATAATCCCAAGTAAAGGAAATTGTCGAAAAGTTAAGCTTTGAGGACAAAGATTTTTGAGAAGAAGGCAATGTTATGAATATAATTCATAACTAATGTAATAAATATAGTCATTAATAGATAAATAGGGATTATGTAAAATAGTCATTAGGTTAATGAAACCGCATGTCAAAAATACATGCCCATTCGTGAAAATGCACCTGCATGGGTATATAAGCAGGGCCTCATTGTATCTTTCAAATATCTTATTATATCTTATCATGTACATTTTAAATAAAATATTATTATTATAAATACCTCTTGTGTATTTTTATAATTAAAGCCATTTTTACAATTAAAGTCAACAAGCATACAAGTTTTGATTATTCTTCTATTTTAGCTCTAGATGCAACTTCCAACACTTCTCCTATGTATGGCCATCAATGTTGCAATGGTTGATAAGATATTTACACTGGTGTGTTGTGGTTATCATCTTTTTATATTTTCCCCTTTTTTGCTTCTTCTTCCGCTCCTTAGAAGCTTCATGTTGCTCTTGTTAGCCCCCTATGAATTTTTTGACAAGCAAACAGGGGGCTAAAATGTTTTTTGAGCCTTCAAGGAATGCATTCTCTCTGAAAACACATCATCCTTGAAGCCTCCTGTGCCTTTTTTCCTTTGATAAATCTTCACTATTGTTTCCAGCTAAAAAGCCTCTCCGTTTCTGTGAAGAAATTGCCCAAAAGGCCTCCATTTCCCTTATTTCATCCCATTAATCCTCTGTTTTCATCACCATTTTTTCCCCTCTGCAAATTCCTCCAATTTCCCTTTTAGCATTCTAAATAATCCCAAATCCCCTTTTAAACCTTTTAAATACCTTTGCTTGGCTTAAATATCCCTTATTCCCTTTACCGAATGCCTCCTTTGGGCCTTAAAATGCATTGAAATTAGGCCAAAACCCCACTTTTACTTTATAACAGGTTAAGCCCCTTTTCGGCCAACCCCGTAACCACTTCCCCACATGACCCGCGCCTAGAACCAAGCACTAAGGCATGGGCGCCAATCACAATCGGAACAAACATGTGGGCGCATTCCTTTGTAAACTAGATTTTCCCCGATGCGAGGTCTTTTACACTATACACCGCGGGCGCCTTCTCGACCGTTGATCTTTCAAAGATCGAACGGCCAGCGCTAAACTCTGCACGCACCCATCTCCTCTCTCCTATCACCCTCCGATTACATGAGAGCCATCGATCTGTCTCCGAATCGGATAGTGGTCGCTCAATCGCACCATCGCAATCGCCCAATCCTGTATCGTTCGACCTCCCCGATTGGCGAGCCCCAATTGAATCTGAGTCGTCCGTCCCGTGTGATCCAACGATCTGTATCTCATCTTGAATTTCCATTATATTTCTTCATCCAAACATCCATAGTGTTTCACCGGAAGATCCTCACCGTTGATCGCCTGCTGCAATCCAACGGCCCATATCTAATCGCCCTCCACCTTAACCGGGTCCCACCATTAAAGGTCTGACTTCATTCATTCGATCCATTTCCTGTGTATTCGCCTGAAACCTTAAAACTTTGGGTTTTACACTAATATTACTCCTCCGCCCAACTTCATATTAACCCCTCCATCCATCGATCCTGACTTTTGATCACCGTTCAGCTTATGATCGGACGGTCTGTGACCCTTATCATACCAGATTTTCATTTTCTCATTCTTTTTCCATCTACACTGTTTTTCACCATTTCCTCCACTACATCCACTGTTTCCACAGTTGCACCACCACTCCACAGGCCTCCACGGTAAATCTTTTGCCACCTCCCCTGGATTTCTTAATAGGTTTATTGCATTGTGCAGGGTATACGGAGTGGTAATTCACTATGTTTTGCATAATCACAGTTACTGTGATTCAGAACACAGAGAGGCCATTACAGCAACCAAAGTGTATCAGCAGCAGGGATTAAAGGTATTAAAGACCATAATTGAATATTTGACGATTGTAACCTTGTATTCAAAGAATTAAGGCTCAGTTTGAAGACTAAAATGCACACGAAACAAGCCATATCTGTGTATATGTTAGAAGAACGTATTTTCTCAGAAAGTACACCTTCCTGCATAAGTCTCCATGCCTCCTCGAGTTCCTAAAAGCCATTTCACTGACAGAAAGCTTCCAAAGATTGTCAGGACAGCAGTAATGGAAGCATGGAAACCCAGAAATACCTTCAGTCACTTTACTTGCTTCAGAAGACATAACAGAGTGCCTTACATCTAGAAAGGACTTTAAAGAAACATCTGAGGTCAAATATCGACCTGAAAAAGACTCCTCGGCCATACCACAGAGTACATACAGTGATGCAAATTTCCTTTAAGCAGAGTGGGCTTAGCCCTTTGCCTCCACTCTGTCGTAAATGAATCAATTTAATTCACATCTACCCCTGCTATCATTCATTCTCCTATAATAACCCCTGAAGAACATGTTTTTGGGGTGGTTGTTGTTGTTTTAGTTAGAGGGATTCTTTTAGTTGTTAGAAAATTTTTGGAGGAAAGTAGATGAGTAGTTTGTAATGTAGTAGGCTAGGAGGAGAAAGCTTGGACTGTAATCAGCTATTGAGCTCAGTGTATGTGACTGGTTTTGCATATCAATTAATCAAGAAAATTTCACGGGATCCTGGTCTATATTACGGGTGATGTTTCTCTTATTGCATTGTATGTTTACATTATTCATGATGTCCATTTATTCTTCGATAAGAATCAGTAAATCAGGCTTAAGATATACCCCTGCATGGTACCTTAAATGCCCGTTGCTCTTCTTATTTTTTATGTTTTCTGCTGAAAGTGTATTTAAGAGCAAATTCATGTAATTTAACCAGTGAAGATGTTGGTCCAGCCCATGCTTGCTGATGTGTGGATTCGAGGTTTGTTTCTTAAAAGTTCTGGTCGGGTTTAAGCTGGAATAATTGCGATACCAGGGATATAGTGTGAGCCCTATCCACTGGGGTCCTTTTCCAACAGATTGGCCTTACTAAGATCCCTTGAGCTAGTGTCGAAGCATTGAAGGTTAAAAGTCCTACTCTGATCTCAGGCCTAGTTCTGTGTTCAATTTTAACTCTATTTTTCCTCTGAGAGTATGTTGAAGCAGATCTGGAGTTAGATGACCTCTGTTCTGATCTTAAGCTGCCCTTTGTGCCTTTCCTTTCACTCCTTATTGTTCCATTCCACCATCTATCTTAGAGATCCTTTAGTATATATGACTTGCCCTATGGAAATCCTTGCTTAGTTGTTTGTAAGTAATTCCATTTCATGACTCCATAGCCCAATGGATGTCACATTCTTAACCTATCTTCTTTTATTGAAACATCCTACTGCTTCGCTCCTTTCATTCCATAACCTTCTCAGTAAATGATCTCAGACCAACCCAACAACCAACCAAATCATTTTAAACCCCCATTTGTGCTTCATACCTAGCCTAATACCCCATTTTGAGCTTCAAAGATATATCATTCTTTGTCTTTATTGGAGAGATCCCTCTCCGGGTCCAGGAGGGCTAGATCCTAGGGCCCCAAAGTGGTTTTAATTTTGTTCGGTCTTTTGGTCTTGCCAATCTGGCCAAAACACTGGAACTCCAACATAATGGCAACTCCGCTGGGGAATGAGTGCATTTTATCTTAGATACCCTTAGGCACTCAAAAGACCCATAATCTCTGGTTAGATTTGTATCTAATGCTGATGGTGGACAGCAGCCTGTTTCAAACATCCAAATTCATCCACCTGGCGACTCCACACTCTATAATTCCTAAAAGACCAAATGACTCCACTGGTAGAAGACTCTGAACTGGTTGAGAAGATGCAGTGACCTTCTTTGTAGAAACATGGATCCAAATATGGACCAAGAAGCAAAGCTAGATGCTTTGGAGGATAAATTGATAGAACTGGTGAACAGATTTGGTGAAGTAGTGAAGATGTATGAGGCTACTTTAAATGCAAATAATGATTACCCAGAACAGCCCATGCATTTTCCAGAGCAAGAGCAAACTCCAGACTTAGACAATGAGCGAGACATGTATGATACTCAAAAGTCTATAGAAGATGAAGAAGAAAGTGATCAGGAACTACCTGATTACTTACCCATGTCTTGTACCATGATGATTAGAGAAAATAAAAGCTTAAGGACAGAAGCTAATAGGGAGTGCTTCATTGAGGGAACAAGTGACCACATGGAAGATGCAGAATCTGAGGCAGAAGAAGAACCAGAACACATAGAGGCTTCCCCTCTGATTGATAATTCATCTAAGATTCCACTAGAAGAGTGGCACCCTGATCACAAGGAATTTCTTGAATCAGAAAGAGATCAGGAAACATCGAAAATCCCTCAAGGTTTCCCTGCTAGCACAAATGAAGATTCCATAGAAGAGGCTCAAGAAGATATCCAGCCTCCAGATCAGTTAGTACAAGAAACAGAGGACTGGTGTTCTTCTGTCTGTGTTAAAAGAGAAATCTCTTTGTTGAAAGAAGAAGAGATGGACCGAATATTAAACACGCAGTCCACCTCTGAAATATTTTATAGAACAGATACTCTTGTTCATTCATCAACTGAGTTTAAGGATACAGATCCAGAAAACTCCTCTGCGGATCTAAATAAAGAAAGACCTGCTGAGAATCCGACAGGTTTTATTGGTTACATTACTTACGATTATGATTTTCCTATTTATGATCTGTTTGATGATGATTGTTTCCAAGGGGAAACTAAGCTTGCAGGACCATCATCAGTGGATTCATGGGAGGAATATCAGGACCAGAAAATTCAGAGAAACAATGAACCAAGTCAGCGTATCTATGACACTAATGGGGAAAGTTATGAAAGCATAGTAATAGATGAAGATTCGTTGAATCTTCACTCTGTTACACCTCAGATCATCATTCATAGCTTCCATGCAATTGGAAGTCAGCAGTCCTCCTTTTCGTAGGATGAGGAAGAAAGCAAAGAAGAGATTTTTGAGCATGATGAAAGTAAGGAGCCTCCTCTTGAAAAAGAGGGAGCAATAGAACAAACCCTTTCTCAAGAATACATTGATCCTTTCACAAAGCTCAGCACATCAGAGCAGAATATGTAAGAGCTCCAAGAGGACACAGCTGCAATATATGATGAGTCCTCCAGTTCAGAAAATGAAGAAGATGACGGAGATTCTCTTTCTCAGAAGAGTCTTGTTCTTGATTCAGTGGAAGAAGGAGAAATCCTGGTGGAAGCATGCCTGCCCAATATTCATAACTAGGTATCATTTCATGATCCTTATGTTTACTTCCTGCAAACATTTGAAGAAGGATCAAAGGTATTTTTGAGGAGCATGTCGCAGACAACAAGAAAATTTTTAAAAGCCGATGTTGAGGAACAAAAAGAATGGGAGTGGCCCTGCCTATCCAGCATGCTCAAAGACTTGAGCACAAAGGACCAGTCATGGGATCACTTGATGGATTGGTTGTATTGGAAAAGAAGGTTTATAAGCTAGACTTGTAAATATCCCAGTTAGAGTAGGGTAGGTAGGAAAAGCTCAATAAAGCTCAGTCCATGAGCATTTGGTTACTTGTTTTAAATTTATGCAAAGTGTCAGTCCATGAGAAGTTTTGTCTTTATTCCATGGCCCACAGCAAGCCAGACAGTCTAATCCTCGCTTGACTGTTTTCAATTTCTGTCTTAGAATGTAGAGAACAAATCTGCTAGACAGTTTAATCCTAGCAGATATAGTTAGGTAGAGAAGCTATGAGGCCTACTGTCTAATCTGGTCTCATGGAGTAATAAGGGTAGCAATAGAATAGGTTTATTTTCTTGTTCGTAAAAATTGATGATGTAAAGGGTATGCAAGTCCAAATGCACCCAAGAGAAAAAATGTTAGGACTATAGTTTGGGTAGGTAGTTGTTTGGGAGAATATTACTGTTGATATGATGTCTTCATGATTTGTGGCAGCTGATCCAGAAAAGAAAATGGATGTGTTAAGTGCTAGGCATTTGTTCTACACCAAAGATCATTTTCTGAATTCTTGACACCTTCAAGAAGATGCCATCCCCATGTGGAGCCATTGTTAGCCCCCTATGAATTTTTTGACAAGAAAACAGGGGGCTAAAATGTTTTTTGAGCCTTCAAGGAATGCATTTTATCTGAAAACAAATCATCCTTGAAGCCTCATGTGCCTTTTGTCCTTTGATAAATCCTCACTACTATTTCCAGTTAAAAAATCCTCTCCGTTTCTGTGAAGAAATTGCCCAAAAGGCCTCCATTTCTCTTATTTTATCCCATTAATCCTCTGTTTTCATCACCATTTTTTCCCCTCTGCAAATTCCTCCAATTTCCCTTTTAACCTTCTAAATCTTCCCAAATCCCCTTTTAAACCTTTCAAATACCTTTGCTTGGCTTAAATATCCCTTATACCCTTTACCGAATGCCTCCTTTGGGCCTTAAAATGCATTGAATTTAGGCCAAACACCCACTTTTACTTTATAACAGGTTAAGCCCCTTTTTGCCCAGCCCCTTAACCACTTCCCCACATGAACCGTGCCCAGAACCAAGCGCTAAGGCCTGGGCGCCAATCGCAATTGGAACAAACATGTGGGCGCATTCCTTTGTAAACTCGATTTTCCCCGATGCGAGGTCTTTTACACTATACACCGCGGGCGCCTTCTCGACCGTTGATCTTTCAAAGATCGGACGGCCAACGCTAAACTCTGCACGCACCCGTCTCCTCCCTCCTATCACCCTCCGATTACATGAGAGCCGTCGATTTGTCTCCAGATCGGACGGTGGTCGCTCAATCACACCATCGCAATCGCCCAATCCCGTATCATTCGACCTCCCTGCTTGGCGAGCCCCGATTGAATCTGAGACGTCCGTCCCGTGTGATCCAACGATCCGTATCTCATATCGCATTTCCTTTATATTTCTTCATCGGAACCTCCATAGTGTTTCACCAGAAGATCCTCACCATTGATCACCTCCGGTGATCCAACGGCCCATATCTAATCGCCCTCCGCCTTAGCCGGGTCCCACCATTAAAGGTCTGACTTCATTCATTTGATCCATTTCCTGTGTATTCGCCCGAAACCTTAAAACTTTGGGGTTTACACTAATATTACTCCTTCGCCCAACTTCATATTAACCCCTCCGTCCATCGATCCTGACTGTTGATCACCGTTCAGCTTATGATCGGACGGTCTGCGACCCTTATCATACCAGATTTTCATCAGCTCATTCTTTTGCCATCTACACTGTTTTTCACCATTTCCTCCACTACAGCCACTATTTCCACAGTTGCGCCACCACTCCACAGGCCTCCATGGTAAATCTTCCGCCACCTCCCCTGGATTTCTTAATAGGTTTATTGCATTGTGCTTCAGAAAGACCTTCAGTCCCTTTACTTGCTTCAGAAGACATAAAAGAGTGCCTTACAACCAGAAAGGACTTTAAAGAAACATCTGAGGTCAAATATCGACCTGACAAAGACTCCTCAGCCATACCACAGAGTACATACAGTGATGCAGATTGCCTTTAAGCAGAGTGGGCTCAACCCTTTGCCTCCACTCTGTTTAATTCACATCTACCCCTGTTATCATTCATTCTCCAATAAGAACCCCTGAATAACATGTTGTTGGGGTGGTTGTTGTTGTTGTAGTTAGAGGGATTCTTTTAGTTGTTAGAAAAGTTTTGGAGGAAAGTAGTTGAGTAGTTTGTAATGTAGTAGGCTAGGAGGAGAAAGCTTGGACTGTAATCAGCTATTGAGCTCAGTGTATGTGACTGGTTTTGCATATCAATTAATCAAGAAAATTTCACAGGATCCTGGTCTATATTACGGGTGATGTTTCTCTTATTTCATTGTCTGTTTACATTATTCATGATGTCCATTTATTCTTCGATAAGAATCAGTAAATCAGGCTTAAGATATACCCCTGCATGGTACCTTAAATGCCCGTTGCTCTCTTATTTTTGATGTTTTCTGCTGAAAGTGTATTTAAGAGCAAATTCATGTAATTTAACCAGTGAAGATGTTGGTCCAGCCCATGCTTTTTGATGTGTGGATTCGGGGTTTGTTGCTTAAAAGTTCTGGTCGGGTTTAAGCTGGAATAATTGGGATACCAGGGATATAGTGTGAGCCCTATCCACTGGGGTCCTTTTCCAACAGATTGGCCTTACTAAGATCCCTTGAGCCAGTGTCGAAGCATTGAAGGTTAAAAGTCCTACTCTGATCTCAGGCCTGGTTCTGTGTTCAATTTTAACTCTATTTTTCCTTTGAGAGTATGCTGAAGCAGATCTGGAGTTAGATGACCTCTGGTCTGATCTTAATCCGCCCTTTGTGCCTTTCCTTTCACTCCTTATTGTTCCATTCCACCATCTATCTTAGAGATCCTTTAGTATAGATGACTTGCCCTATGTAAAGCCTTGCTTAGTTGTTTGTAAGTAATTCCCTTTCATGACTCCATAGCCCAATGGATGTCACATTCTTAACCTATCATGTTTTACTGAAACATCCTACTGCTTCGCTCCTTTCATTCCATAACCTTCTCAGTAAATGATCTCAGACCAACCCAACAACCAGCCAAATCATTTTAAACCCCCATTTGTGCTTCATACCTAGCCTAATACCCCATTTTGAGCTTCAAAGATATATCATTCTTTGTCTTTATTGGAGAGATCCCTCTCCGGGTCTAGGAGGTCTAGATCCTAGGGCCCCAAAGTGGTTTTAATGTTGTCCGGTCTTTCGGTCTTTCAAATCTGGCCAAAACACTGGAACTCCAACAATTCCCATTTATTTCTCTCTTTTCAGGCCTATGTTCTCCAGGTATTGTGCCTATACACAAGCCTTGTCCACTAATTTTGGCTTGAACAACATCACTTGATCATGCATATGGCGGTGCAGTCCCCCCAAATACATGAGGAGTACATCTGGGTTCTTTGGAGATATACCCAACATTATAGCCATCTTCCTTAATTTCGCGGTGTACTCCTGTACGCTTTGGCCCGACTTTTGCCTTAAGTAATTCCATCGGATCCACTGGTCCTCCACATAACCAATGGGATAAAATTGTAACTTAATGAGGGTTTTGAAATCCTCCCACTTAGTCACTCGAGGTTCTCCCTCTAACCTCAAGGTTTTTGTCTCTCCCATCAAGTCATTGCATGGCCCTCTAATCCAGTGGTGTGAATTAAATATTTTTCCCTTCCTCGATCAGATGGACGTTGAAATAAACTTTGATTTGTTGCAACTAGTGGCTCAAATTCAGAGCATCGATCTCGTCATGGTACAACTTGATATCGACTTTTTATTCCATTTTAAACAGGGATTGATTCACGACACTCGCAATAGGTTGATATTTTATGGCTTCTTTCTTCAATTGGTTCTTTGTGTCTTCTCGATCTCCCGATCACCCTTATGATTTTTCCTCTGCATTTGGACCCCCATCTTCTTCAAATATCCCTAGCTTATTTCTTAGGGCCACCATGATGAGGTTTACATTACGGTTTATATATGTGCCTTGTTGTTCAATCTGTGTAAACCTCACCTCTTCAGGATCACGAGGTTCATTTACAAATTTCAACATCTGTAGAAATTTAATACAAATTATGTATTGCCTAGATTCTCCTGATCTAACAATTATATGCCACTTTTAAATACAGAATCTCTTCTACAAAATTCTTACGGAATTTAAAAACGATCGCTAATTACAAACACATGAAGAAAGATCATTCACACATAACACAGATGTTTACCGGGAAAGCATAAAGCTAAAAACCCCACTATCATATATTATTTATATATCATGGAACATGAAAAAATATCATACAAAACTCTAATCCAAGAGCTCTCAGTACAATATACAATCGTCTCTCACTGTCTTGCAGAAATTGACAAATGCCTTAGCCAAATTTCTGCCTCACAACAGCCTGCCTCCACTGCGCAATCCAAGATAATTAAAAGACCAATTAGATGAAATCATGCCCTCCTTGACTATGCAATCCTCATGAGCATATCCAATGTGTGTTTGGCTTGCAAGACTGCAATCCAATATAGTACAACTGATAGTCAATTGTCCCTTTCACCTACATCTCAAATGGGTCTCCATTGGATCTAACATGCATGTCATTAACAGCAGTAAATATTCAGTTGCATGTGAGACCATTGATTTTGAATTAACTAATAATTAATTCACTTGATATCTCACTAGTGTATCTTCAGTTACCACTAACACAACTGAGTTAAACTACTTTCCAACTCACATAACTACACATCCAACTCTGTTACAACTGTTGGAAATACTGAGAGGGGGGTGAATCAGTATTCATTTCAATTAGTATTATTATTAATCTTTCAGAGCATTAGTTAATCTTAAATTATTATCAGTGTTTGTACAATGATAGCAGTAAACAAAAGGAACACAAATGCACACATTTTTTAAGGTGGAAACCCTCTCCGGGACAAAAACCACCTGAATTCTTTTCTAATAATTCTTTAATATTTAACTCCAATTGAAAATAAATCTTCAACTTTCTATAATCTAGAAAAGCATTCTTCTCCAGCTCCCATTGGATGGACGCTCCAACACCTGAGATTCTTCAGTAGTCAACTGAATGGATGCCCCAACACCTAATGAGCAACAACTCACCCTACCACCACCCTACCACCCTAAATTTTTCACAGGCTTGAACCTGTTGGTGACTTCATGCACCAGCCTAGCACCACCCTACCACCCTATAGAATAATAAAACAATAATGTACTCTCGTACCAGGGAAAATGGTCCACTTTACAATGATATAGAATGATGTAGAAGAAGAAGACACACTAGACCATAACCCCAACTATGACAAAACCACCTAATGATGATCCTAGACATCCCGACATTGCCTCTTCAACTCTTGGTAGATAGACACTTGTACAATTTTTACAATGATGCATTTACAATGACTTAGTACAATGATACCTTTACAATGATTGTATGCAGTGTTGCCCACTTAAAGACTTCATGTGGTGAACTTCCTGATTTTTTTTTGCACCTTGATTGTTTCTCTTTTCATGCTACCCTCTGCTGCAACTTGTTCTATTTTTCTTCCCTAGAAAGTTTTTTCCTTTGCAGCCCTTGACAACACATGATCTAGTTTTGTTCTTGCCTTCTAGGAGCTTCATATTGAATCTAGTGTATCTCTGTTATTTCAGATCCCTAATATGTTATTTTCGGTCCTGTAAAAGGGTGAAAATCATCACAAGAAGATCATCAACAACAAAAGGAGGCAGCAAGACATATGTTTGAAGAGAATCAAGGTTTTTGACTGCTTTGGCCAAACAAGGAATCAGTACTAAGAGCTACAAGGACAAAGGTCACCTCCAATCCATCAATGCACCATTGAATAATTTTGGAAACAATTAATGAGTTTAAGAAGTTTCAAACTTAGAAGACAAAACTATTTACTTTTTTCTAACAGCCCTAAAACCCAGGAGTTTGGAAGGAATGACAAACAGGTCAAATGATGACAAAGGCCCTCTTCATAACAATAGATGGCATGTCAAGGGTTTCAAGCTTCCCTTTAGGGTTTGACAAAGAGGCACTGATTCCACCTCATCAAAAGGTAAAATCAGAGGTCTTAAATGGATCAAAGGAGGCAGACATAAGCTATACTTCACTACACCAAAAGAAGAAATATGATAAATAGTATCAGTTCAAGGGCTTTACTTTTCAAAATACAGTCAAAAGCCTCTTTAAAAATATCAATAGGAAAGCAAGCATGAGGTGAAAAGACAGTGATCAAAGACAAAAGTTGTGAAGGCACCTGCAAAAATAGAAGTGGCCAAAGGGAAGACACAAAAATAGTTTAAATTGCTCACCTCCACAACCAAAGATACATCATTGTCAAAGTGGTATGAGGAACAAACATATGATTGGTCTAAAAAGCATAGAAGCATCCAAAATGGTTTCCTTATCAAAGATATATTCTGCAAGAGATAGATTAGCCATGAGTGACACTTCTACAGGACTGTCACAAATGGTTACCTACGGGAAAATTGGTAAGGACAAACAAACCTATCTTTCTCACAATGATGGCACACATGAAGACTAAAGGGGTTGTTGATGCTTGCTGCTAGGGTTTTTACACCAAAAAGGTCTCCACTGCTTCACAGTGAAAAACATGACAGAATGGCAATTAGAGGAAGAGGCAAATTTCTCCTTTCAGTCCATCCACCAAGAAAATTAAAGGCATAAAGAATATGTGACTGAAAACTCCGAGGTGAAAATACCACAATGGTCACAAGCTTGATGTTTACAAGTTTTGAAGTTCATGGAAAGGAAAAAGTAAAGAAAGACCTTCAAAGAACACTAATGTCACTCTCTGCCTATTTTCATCAAAACTTTGTCAAAATGACCTTTGATTTTCAAATAAAAGGCTCATGTTTACACATGTGGGTTAAGAGCATAGTATGATCTTGTTTGAAGAGTTTGTAAATTTAAGGAGAACATAAAGATGCTAGAAGCAAAGGAAAAAAGCCATTTTTTCTTATATTCCTTCCACCTACAGAACAAAAAGGGCCAAAAAGACAGTGAAAAGGTGAAGAGAAATAAACATTATAAAAGTGGGTTTTGGCATTAAATTATTTTTTCAAAAAGGTATAAAGGCCTTTCCTACCTCTCCCCAAACTCATTTGTGTCAAGAAGGCAAAGAAGAGAGTCGTTGAAAAAGTTTTTTTAGGGTTTCTGTAAACTTTGGTTAAAAATTTCAGGTGTTATGCACCTGGTTGTCGGCGCTGCGCACAAAGGAGGCAACAGTAGTGTTAAAATACACTGCGTTACGCATCGGAGGGCAGGCGCTATGCACCGGTGAAGGCGCTGTGCACAGGCCCAGTCCAGCACCTGACTGCCCACAAACCGACCCGGTGCTACGCACAGGAAGGCCCAACAAGAACGACCTATCGGGTGGCGCTGCACATAAAAATATTTTGGTCCAATTTGCTCAAAATTTTCCAAAAAAATCAAATTTTTTCTGCTTCCAAGCCCCTGCGGAAAGTTAAACAAGGTTGGTGGTTTTTTCTCCTTGCCCTCCAAGAGTTATTTTTCATAATCAAAGAGATTATAAAGAAAAAAACCTAAATTGGTTAAAACCCTAACCTTCATGCCAATCAGCCTTTGACCCTCTAGGGCAAGGAAATATCAAGTGAAAAGTTGTCATAGGTATAAAGACACTCAGTGCCAGCAAACCCACTTCTAAACTATGAAAACACTCCTTGATTACTTCATCTTGCCCTCATTTGCTAAAAATTTCCCTCACATCCCTCATTTGCCCTCCTTAGACCTCAAGGCTCCCGCCAAGCTAAAATCATTTTTTTCTAGGTCAGTCACCATGTCTGAGGAAGAAATCAGTACCAGCAGTAATGAAGGCCAAAGGCATATCAAGCAAAAACACAAGGGAGGAAGGGTTAACAGGTTTGAGCCTTTAGACACCATTCAAATCACCTCTTCTCCCTTGACCCTTGCATATTTTCAAGATGTTGGATGCTATTAGTTCTGTGAGAGGGTTAAACAGGTCCAAAGCCCCTCAAATTTGACTAGGTTGTTCATTCTCAGCTTACAAAACCACCAAGTCAACCTAGTAGGAGTAAATTTTTAAATCTCATCAGAATCCATTTCTAAAGCCATAGGAATACTAGATATTGGTGAAAGATGGTTCAAACAGAAGAAATTGGCTTTGAGCTACTATGAGCCCTTCCTCAAACCTAGTTTTCAACAAGGCTGCAAGGTTGTTTTCCCCTTATCCCACCTGCTAGAGAGGTATGCCCTACTGATGAGGCAGATCATCAAGTACTTCACTTGTGAGGGGAGGTACTTTAGGGTTTATTCATATCACATAAGGCTGCTAATGCACTTCACCAGGGTTAAATCGCTAAACCTACCATACTATCTCTACCGGAGCATTGACAAGATGGCTTCAGTAGTCAAGAAAAGGAGTTATGCCCACCAAATGAAAAGCCTTTTTCACCACTCCTTGATTAAGATGATTGTTTTACACCATCTTGAGCAGCAGGGAATTCCTTGGGAAGTTTTCATCTCACGTGATGTATTTGCAAATCCCCAAGCCTTCATTCAGCAAAATTTCCCCTCCACTTCTCACTCACTTACCTCCAATCCTCCATCACCAACACCTATGCCTTCTCCACAAGGAAAATTACCTCCTCCTTCTTCTCCTAATGCATAAAATGAAGATGATAATAGTGGCACTGATGAACAATAAGATGATGGTGGAAATGAGGAAAACAATGATGAAGAGACAAGGTTAAATGAGGAAAAAGAAGATGATAGCAGCAATGAGGAAAAAGAAGATGATAAGGGAGATAATGAAGATAGTGAGGCAGATACAGAGTCTAATGAGGAAGACCAAGAGGATGATGATGACATGGAGGAGAGAGATGAACATGGTAGTCAAGAAGAGGAAAACAGTGAGCACTTGGAGCAAGACAGTTATAGTGATGACACAAATAAATCACTCCCAAGTGCAGAAAAAGGTGTTGATGATGAACAAGATGAAGACACAGAGGATAATGAAGAAAATAATGAGGATGATATTCAGCAATAAAGTGCACAAGACAACCAAGAAAATAATGTACATGAGCATGACAGTGAGCACAATAATAGTGCAAAAGTGATGAAATGAATGAAGATGATGAACTTGACGAAACAGAGGCAGATGATGAGGAAATGGAAGACCAAGAACAAGCAGATAATGAGGCTGAAATAGATTTTGAAGAGGCAGGCAATGACCAAGGCAATAGCACTGATAAGACAGTCAATGATGAGCAAGGCAGCCAAGAAAATATTCATGACATTCATGACAGTTTTCATGACAGTTGTCATGACTGTCCTGACACAAATCAGCCTCCTAATGATGATGAAAGTGAAGATATCCAAGAGGATCATGAAGACAAAGACCTCTATGAAGAACAAAATCAAAATGAGGCAAGTGAAGAGGGTAATGATCAGTTTGAAGGTAAAACTGACAGTGTAGAAAACAGTGAGGAAGACAATGATGACAGTGATGCTGAAGGTCAAGAAAACAGTGACCCAATGGGGCATGAGGTGACTCATGGAAGCCATGGCGGGAATGAAAAATCTGGTGACAACAATGACAAGGGTCAAAGAAATGAAGAAGACATTGTCAAATCTACCATGATCACTCCTCTCACATGCACATACCATAGAGGAAAAAGAGATGTGTTTGCTGCCTCAAAAAGGAAAAGGACCATCTCTTCTCCAACTATCAAGCCAAGGAAAAAGGCAAGGAAAAAATGGAAATAAGTGAGCAGTAGGTAAAGGTGAGGAGGAGTAATAGGATCAAGAAAACCCATCAAGAGCCTCAATTCATTGATCTAGATAGTGATAATGAGGACAAGGAGATGAGCACCAGATTGTTACTCTTAACCAAGAATGCACAACTTCGGGAGTGGGAAAGATATTTTGACATGGCACAATGTGTCATTCACTATTACAAAGAGTAGCATAAGCATTTCAAGAAGGTAAAGAGAGGCCTTGCTCTCCAAAAGAAAATGACCAAGTACTATGCAAGGAAAAACATGTTTGCTTGTGCCAAACTGAAGGAGGCCCTCATAGAGCTAGAAAACCTAAAAATGGAAAATAAGCATAATCGCCTTGGAATTTTGGTTGAGACTTCTCAACAGGTGTCCAAGAACTCTTGAGGGACCTCTCCACCCATTTTGGGGAAATTTGAACAAAAATTTGTTTTTTTGAAATTTTGAGCCCTCTATGCACAGCACCCTAGGCGCTACGCACAAATTTGGTGCATCCTCAGTTTTCCAACTTTATATTTTTGGATTCCTCTCATCACCAGCAATCTTCTCACAAAATTTCAGATCATTTGGAGCAGTTTTTACCCCCCAAAAGGTCAAAAAACATCAAAATTTTGACCTTTCTACCTCATTTTCAGACTAGGTGTTGCGCACAGAGTAGTGTTGGGAAAATTCGTTTTTTAATAGGTAAATGGCTCTCACTCAACACAACTCAAGAATTTCTAGAATTTAGACTCATCAGGCTTTCCAACGAGCCATCATGGAGCCAAATCCAGTGTCGGGAAGGGGTCCAAAACTCAGCCACAAGAGACCCTATTTTCTGCTGAAGTAGTGCTACGCACAGAGGCTGTCTAGTGTGTTTTGGACCAAAAGTCAACAAAACACACTCATTTATTGCAGATAGATATTTTTTACTTTTTAAGGCAAATTACTCTAGATTTAGGTGCAAATAGTTATTTTGGCATTTATTTCTTAGGATATTATGTGCCTTGGGCCTTGCATGGTCTCTTGGCCATAAATGACATTTATGGTTAAATTTGACATTTACCTACCATATTTAGGGTTTTAGTCCTACTTTGCTCCATTAATTTAGCATGAGGCCCCTATGTATTTTGTTGGCATTTGATGAGCTTGAAGAGAAATATACATGGTTTTATGAGCTTGGAGAAGAAATTGTTTTTGTGAAGTGGATGAATGGCTTGTTTAGCTTGATGATGGAGAAGTTTGTTTGCAGGATTCCTTAGCTTGGTGAATGGTGACATCTTCTTAACTTGTTAATGTTTTCTTTTTTTCATTATTGTTTCATTCTTCTTGGTTGCTGTAAATCAGAAAAGTATAGGTTGAGACATGCTCTTTAAGGCACCTTAGTCCTCCTGTTTGTTATAGCTATGATGTTTTCCTCTTTTCGGCATCTTAAGGAATTCTTGATTTCTCCTTAGGTCCACCAAAACTTTTTTTTGTTTCATGTATGGTTAGTATGCTAGCTTACAAGTATGATTCATGGTATGCCCTTCATATTTGAAGTTTTCAAAACCCTATTTTGAAGCCTT
The DNA here is from genome assembly GCA_034641835.2 of Pinus albicaulis. Taxonomy (NCBI): domain Eukaryota; kingdom Viridiplantae; phylum Streptophyta; class Pinopsida; order Pinales; family Pinaceae; genus Pinus; species Pinus albicaulis. The sequence goes on from CM076581.1 coordinate 162,036,476, forward strand.
TCTGTGAAATATTGATTGCTAGGTTAAGTCAAAGAGGTCTCGTTTGATCTTTTCCTTTGTCCATGCTTACCAACTTGTTTCAGAGTTCCCAATTACTTTATATATGCTGTTTAGGAGTTCCCTCTTCATAAATTGAGTTATTTGTGTTATCTTGTATGTTTTCCCAAAATCTAAAGGTGAATTTCTAAAGTTAGAAGCTCTTATGCTTTCTATGTTTCACTGGAATGTTTATCTTGGATGCTTATCAGTTTAAGTATTGTTAATTGAGCTTAATGGTTTTCCCTACCTCATGAGTTGTAAATTTTAACTATATGTGTTTAAGACCTCTTAGTCTTTCCCAAATTTGATGTTCACTCCACCTCACACATCACCTTAAGGATCCATTAACCTTGCTAAATTGGCCCTACAACACACTATGTTTCATCATTTAGACACCCTTGACTTTCATTTGACTCCATAGCCCAATGGCTTTGACAGACTCTCACTCCACCTATTCCACTTGACCATCCTACCCAACCAAAACAATCAACAAACCCTACACTTAACAACTAGCCTAAAATCAAAACCCTAAAGCAAAAAGAACACATCATTTGCACCCAATAGAGAGATCCCTCTCTAAGTCCAGGAAGGCTAGGTCCTAGGACTCCAAAAACTGGTTCCATGTTACCCTGTCATTTGGTCTGCCAATCTGCCAAATCACGGGACCCTAACAAGCACAATGGTAGCTAACAATTGCATTTTGATGTTCATATTGTGATTTGTATTTATTGACTCAATTTTCTATCATATGCATTTAATGTGATTGTTTCTGTGTTTATAAGAGACAAAATTCTTTCACTATGTTATTGTACATTCTTGTTTAAATAAAAGAGATATGGAAACGTTGGATAATTTGGTGGGCATCTATAATAATGTTTTTCCAAGAATGCAAGATCATTGTTAGTATGTGAACCACTCCTATTTCTGTTTAAAATGGATAAAAACTTTTTGTTTCCTTGTCGAATCACATGTTTTAGTTCATAAGTTTTGACATTGTCTTTCTAGAAATTGTAAGGAGCAATAGTTCCTTTAAGATTTGGATACTCAAATATCCAACAATCATGCACAAGTTGTGCTTGGCACAGGTCGCCACAAGATATTATGTCTAGATTGCAAATGGGGTAGCTAGATTATGCATGATTTCACGAAGTCACTTGTCAATGTTATAGAGCAATTGAGAGACAAATAATGAAGCTTCATCTATCGGTAGAAATTTAAGTTGTTCATACTCTTTGGTCAATATATAAAGTGTGTTAGAAGTCAATGACATCATGTCACATGGTGAAAGTGGCAAGTGCAAAGCTGAATGGATTGTGACACCATTTTGAATATATGTAGCCTTGATAGTAAATGCAATTATGCGACCATTTTTTAAGGGGTCACTTAGTAAGTCTTTGTTATAGAGTTACACCTGTGCATGGTTGATCAAGTGCTCAAAATTATGCTCAAAAATTAAATTTGTCAGAATGGTTTGGAACCTAAACAACCATGTAGATCTTGTCACTCTGAATTTGGTGCAACTTGTTTTGCGGAAAAGCGACACCGTATGCTCCCAGAAACATGTTCTATTTGTTTTCCCAAACAGGTAAATTTTGGAAAAAAAATGTGCAAGTTGCCCAGTCAACAGTCCGTACAGCTGACTGGGCATGGTTGAATGGTCAAGGGTGAATTTTCATGGTGGGCCAATGCTGGTGTGCCACTTGTCCAAGTTTTATTGGTGTTGGGTGGCAGATTGTTATTGGTTGGAAAGGATGGCAACCACATGTTGCCACGTGGCCCAACTCGAGGCTGCCACGTGGCAGCATGGGGGCTAGAATTTTTTTTTTAAGTTTCAAACTGCACTACACCAGAGTCAACACTGTGACCTCCACCACAATAGCGTCGAGCCTTAACCAATCGCTCTACATTGTTCCTTATTAAAACTATGGTGCAAAACTTTATTTAAGTTTTATGAAGGTTCAGGGCAGGGACCAGGGCTTAGCGCTGCGCCCCCCCCCCCTCGCCCCATATAAAGTTGCACATGACCATATCCGAAGACTCGGGGCACAGAGGATAGCCGCCCACCCTAACCACTAGGTTAACCGCCATGTAACCCATGTGAATGCTACGGTCTATAACTGCCGACAGTTAGTATAACCGCCAACAGTTAGTATAATTTTCAACCCATTTTTTAATTTAAAAAAATATTTTAATGCACCAATGTATTATTGTTAAAATTTTAGAATTTAGGCGTTATTGGGAATTTTAATGCTTCAACAATTTCACCCAAAATTCCAAAAAATTGTCGCTTAGTTAGCCAAAATAAGGGTGAAATTGTAGGATTGGTCTGGATTTTGGGGAAACTGTGGTGCAGTTAGCAGAAAAAAATAGGGAGGCTCATAAATTCTTCATTTTTTGACAAATTTCAGATCAAAAAGAGGTTAGACAATAATTTTTGGGTATTTTGAAGCTGATGGAATAGGTTTTGAAGCCATTTGAGCACTGTAAATGTATGTAATCACCATTTTGATCATAATGAAAGACGACCAATCCATTGGAAGTTGGACCAATGAGACGTAGCCCAGGAGGGGTGAACTCCTTCATCATTTGTTGTGTTGTGGTTTTTATTATGGTGCATTTGTCTGTTGTTTATGTATATTTCAGAGTGTATTTACATGCTTTATGTGTTTAAAAATTAACATAAAAGCTATCAAACGCTCAATTTAATCACTTGCAATTTACAAACCCTCAAGCACAACTTCATTGAGATGTCATACATATCAAGTTTGGTATCAAATATTTGATTTTATTTTCTACTTTGAGGATTTAATTGTTTGCAAGTGTATGTGATGCGTACAAGGTTAAAGCTCAAGAGAGGATAAGGAAAGCTTGTGGTTGCAAGTCCTCAAGTTAGGTCAAGGACAAGGAGAGAAAGTTTGCCACAATCTCCACCACAAATTCTTCCTCAAATTTCAGTTGAAGCTTCAAAATGTATGTCACATGAAGGAGAGCCTGACAATATGTCAGAGGATAAAAGAGCCTTTAGGAAATCATTCTTTGATATGACAAGAATGGTGAAAGTTATCCATGAGGAGAGAAGCACAAGGATGCAAGGTGAGAAGTCTAATATTCCAAAGGGAGACAAGCCTTCAAAAGGAGAAGAAGGATATGGATACAATCCTCCAAAATGTAATGGGAATGGTGATAAACCACCTTTGACACCACCATTATCCTCACCATCATCCTCTTCCCCAAGAAGCCCTTCACAAACACCTCCACAATCTCCAAAAATTCATGGTAAAACTCCATTTTTAAAGCTTGACATTAAGTTTGATTTGCCCATGTATGATGGAGAGGTAGATGTTGAAATATTAGACAATTGGGTACGTAAGCTTGAAGTGTATTTCAGGATACAAAGAATCAAGGGTAATGACACCAAGATTCAACTTGCTTTATTGAGATTGGAAAGTGCAGCTCTTATTTGATGGGAAGAAAAAACTCAAGAGGACATGAAGAAACATGGTAAGGTATTCAACTATTGGATTGATTTTGTTGCTGCCTTAAGGAGAAAATTTTATCCATTAGCATACATACAAAAGGCTATAATGGACTGTCAAAATTTTAAGCAAGGTAAAGGACAAAGTGTGCAAAGCTATACTCAAGAGTTTAGGATAAGAGCACTAATTTTGGGTGTATATTTGACATCTCAAGAAACTTTGCAAAAGTACATTGGAATTTTGCATAGTTACCTAAGACATACTATTCTCATGTTTAATCCTTCAAATTTAGATGAAGTATGTGTACAGGGCACACATCTAGAGCCAAGATGGAAACATGTTTCAGATGAGACAAATGAGGATACCTTTGAGTATGAAGAGAAAGGAAAGGGTAAGTTCAAGGGTAAATGTAAGAAGAATGCATCCATCAAAATGGAGAAGGAAAAACTCACATGCAAACATTGTTCCAAAGATGGATTGTTATGAAACCAACTCCCAAAATAGAATAAAATAGAGATCAACACCTTAGAAATCAGCCAATTCGAGGGGGGGAACTCCTTTACATTACATAAATGAACAATTCTTGGATGATACAAATGACAAAACTTCCTTTCTATATATAGGAGTCCATGGGGTCACAATATAATGATAGCCGACCTAACAATAATAATGTAAGGGAACAACAATAATAATAGTGGCTTTTTATGGGGCACAATAATAACAATATGGGGGCTATAGGGGTACAAAAATAACAATAAGGGGACTACACTAACAACAATAACGGACTACACTAGTAATATATGGATCTAACATGACCCTTTAGTTCAAAAAAGTGTTGTCCTCAATGCTGGAGTAGCTCGGGATGCTTCTGTATAAAATTCTCATCCTCCCATGTGGAATCTTCAGTGGGTAAGTTCTTCCACTTGATGAGATACTCTAAAATCGATCGATTCGTAGCTGTCGAGTTCTAGTTTCCATGACTACTTCAGGTTCCAGTATGATTTTTCATTCCTCGTCAATTTTTGGCAATATTGTTTGAACTAGAAGTTTGTCACCTATAATCTTCTTTAAGCATGAAACATGGAAAATTATGTGCACTCGAGACGAAGCAGGAAGCTCCAATTTGCATGACATAGTACCAATATTTTGCAACACCTTGTAAGGACCATAGTACTTTCACGATAACTTATATCCTTCTTAGCTTTCTTGAGGGACATTTGTTTGTATGGTTGTAGCCATAAAAATACCCAGTCTCCTACATCAAAACTTCTCTCACTGCGATGTTGATTTGCTTGTTGTTTCATTCGATTTTGTGCCAAATTTAGTTTATCCTTTAGGAGTTGGAGAACTTGTTGTTTATGCTCGATGTGATCTTCCACTGCTTGAACTTTAGAATTTTCTCTTAAAGATGATGTGATGTGTTAGCCACCTATAAAATTTGTTATACCAAAAGGTGGCTAAAACAATTTTGGAGCCTTCAAGAAACAATTTTTATTGCTAAAAATGTTATCTCTTGAAGACTCATGAAGACATCATGCCCTTTGTCTAAATCTTCACTGTTGTTTCCATTTCGAACTCTGAAATCCTGTTGATTTCATTGAGGAAAGATTGCTGCAAAATACCATTTTTCCCCTCCCTCCACCTCAAAACTAACCTTCATTTTGCCTCCTCTTTTCCTCATAAACTTCCTCTATTTTCCCTTCTTTTTTCCATTTCCCCATTCATAAAATCCACCTTACAGAGTTTAAAACTCCTTTTTAAACTCTGTCGAAACCCCCAAATCCATCAGAAAACTCTGAAAATTTCATAAAAATACACTTTTTTGTATTATAGACTTAAGCCCCTTTGGGCTAAATCCTAAACCACTTCCCCACATGTGCCTTGGTGCTGGAACCAAGCGCTGAGTCCTTTTGGTGCTTATCGCATCGGAAAAATCAGAGCGCACAAGTCAATTTCTTATGTGAAAGCCTCTGATGCAATTAATCCCTTTGTTTATAAACCCCCAATCATATTATTATTTCATATAATCCATGGGCCCGCATCCGGCACTTAAAACCTGTGTATAAACCATTCCCGATGCTCATCTTCCTTTGTAAATCAAAAAACCCCTTTTTTCCTAAGTTTGGTCTAAACGCGCCCATGCAATGTTTTTTAATGTAAATGGGTAGATTGAAAAGCCCCACATCAAACCTCTGATGCGATTAAGCCCCATTTGTATTAACCCCCGCTCTTCGCTTCACTCCATATAACTTGCGCCCGGGACCAAGAGTTAAAAGTCTCGAAGCACCAATTGCATCACAAAAATCCAAATAGGTAGATTGAAAGACCAAGCCCGACCTTCCGATGCGATTGGCCCTTATATATATAAGCCTTGGGCCTATCGTATTCCATATAAACCAATGGCCTCGTAGTCAGGCGCCAGACCATTTCATATATATATATATATATATATATATATATATATATATATATATATATATATATATATATATATATATATATATATATATATATCTCCCGCCCCGATACATAAAACCTTTGTTTTTTATTAAATCTTTGGGTTTTTATAAAGTATTAAGGGTTTCCGCCGGTTCCATTTTTGAGATAATCTCTACCGTCGGTCTTAAGCCGATCAGACGGCCCGCGCAATATCGCATCGCATTTTTGTCGAGTGCATTTTTCCCCACCTCTGATTGCCATTCCCCGATCCATTCCCCGCCATCGATCTGATCTGCAGATCGACGGCCCATAGCTAATCGCATCGGCGCCATTCAGTTCTTCCCCCCCACCGATCGCATGCTCCAATTGCATCTGGACCGTCCATGTGTCCAGATTGGACGGTCCAGATCGCATTTTCTAACTTTGGTTATAATCCATGCACCCCATGTTGTAATGTTTTTGGGCCAATCCACAGCCGTTGATCTCTGCAGATCAACGGCCCTCAATAAACCTTTCTCTGCCTTTTTATTGTTTCATTAAACCCCCAGTTTCAATCGTGACCGTTGATCTGTTCTATCCAACGGCTCATATTAACCCCGCCGAGCCTGACCCCTGTGGGTCCTGCCTCCTCCCAGATTTGATCTCGGTCGTTCATCCTCGATCCAACGGCCCAGATTGAAACTGTTAGACTCCGTCTTGTCTAGTCCTCTGTCAGAGTCAAATGCAGACGGGTAGCTGTCAAAGTCTCAGTTCAATATGCAGGCCAAAATGCCATCAGCTTTCACCCACCGCAATTTAGATGTTTGCAGAGCTTGTTCTTAGAATGTTTCAATAACACTCGCAAGCTAGAGGAAGATTCAATAGGTGTTTATTTCAGGAATGTCATCAATGTGAGATTGATTCTTCTTCAAAACCCTGTTTTGAAGAAGAAATCATTAAATGTGGTTTTTTAGAATATGTATCAAATTCTCCAGCTCTTCAAAAGGCAGCAGCTTCCTCAGCTCCTATCTCTGCAAAAGAACAAACAAAAGAAAACAAAACATCATCAGCAATCAGAGGCAAAAAGCTATTTGGAGAAGTCTCACTGGAAATCCCAAACAAACTTCATTGTCACAGCTATTGAATCAAATGATTGTGTTAGCGCTGGGAATGCCCTGCGTCTTATTGATCAACGGAATGTGATCCGAGGTGATTTTGTGCCTGTTAGTGGTGACTCTGTGAGTAATATGTCTTTGAGGCAAGTTCTGCAAGAACACAAGGAGAATAAAGAAGGCCTCAAGTTATTGAAGATTGCCATTGAGAAAGCAGGCTATACTGGCAGGGTTGTTATTGGCATGGATGTAGCTGCTTCCGAGTTTTACACTGAGAAGGATCATGCAGTTCATTTTACACAAGAATTTGAATCTCTTTATACCAATGGACCTGTAGGTGGCGGTGGCATCAGGTCTTTCACTGCCATTGCAAATAAAGTATGGACTTTGTATGAGCAAGTATTCATTGCGGCTATGGACTGTGAGCATTTGGAAATTGCAAAGGAATACATTCAAATTCTTTTGAAGAAGTTTCCAGAAAGTACCAGAGTAGGTAGGCTGGAAGGAATGTGGTTTGAGGCTAAAGGATCTTGGACACGAGCAGACAAAGTTTACTCAGCCCTATTGGAAGAGCATCCATTGGAAGAGCATGGAGGGAACTTGTAGACTTATACGTTTCTCTTCAAATGTGTAAGCAGGCAGCTTTTTGTTTTGAGGAGCTTATACTTGCTCAACCATCAAAATCCATTCTTTCACTTATCATATGCTAAGGTGCTTTATACACTTGGTGGTCTTGAAAATTTTGAACCAGCAAAAACAAAAAAAAATATTATGCTGTGGCTATCGACTTGAGTGGGGGAAGAAATACTCGAGCTTTGTATGGTGTGTGCTTGTGTGGAGCGGCCATCAATGAAATAACGAAGGGCCGTGGTAAAGATGAAAAAGAAGGCTCAGAGTTACACTTTCTTGCAGCGGCCTCTTTAGTTAAGAATTATAAACAAAGATCTCTCGACAAGGCCCCTTTAGTCATTTCTGCTCTTAAACAGATGAAGGGCTTTTCATCATAGTTGTCATTGACATCAAATGGAAGCCTGCAATTTTTATAATTCATTACTTTTTTTTTGTCTTTGCGGAAGGATAATGTTGTACTTTATCTCATATATTTTCTTCGAGACTCCTCTGCCGCAGCAGCTCTCTCCTCGCCCTTTTGAGGATTTACAATCCACATGCTCTATAAAAACCGGGACAAATCAAATCAAACTCAATTCAAACACCACCTATAAATACAAAAGCTGATCAGATTCAAGAGATTCCCTCAGGATTTAGTATAAGAAAGGATCGAGATTTTATTTTTCGAGGGCATTGTAAAATCTTTTCTGTTTCATTTGATATCGATTGTGTAGTGAAGAACATGTCGAACAGGTTTTGGAAGGGAGTCAGCCAGTGGATCTCGAGAAGCATCCTTCAGGCATCGTTCCCACCCTCCAGAATATAGTGTCCACTGTAAACTTGGATTGCAAATTGGACTTGAAAGCCATTGCTCTTCAAGCTCGAAATGCAGAGTACAATCCCAAGCGTTTTGCAGCAGTCATAATGAGAATAAGGGAGCCTGAAACTACAGCACTGATATTTGCATCAGGGAAGATGAACCGTCTGCAGATGACTTAAATATATCAGTAACGTGGCAATCGTTCCAATATGTGGGCATTCGATTCATCTAAAAGAGCATATGTGGCAGTTTGACCCATATTTTAGCAATTTTCGTAGAGTGGCAAAGCGTATCTCCAGAAATTTGAGAGCAGTTGCAAAGTGGCATTCATAGGTTCGTTTGCCTATTTCTGTCTTCACGCTGGAATAATGGAAGGCTTTCTATCTTTAAGAGCAAATGGAGGATTCGTTCTATTTTGATGGCTTTAGTTGAAACAGCGCCCCTGTTTTGGGGGTCGATCTGTTGTTTTTTTTAGAATAGTTTATTTAATGTATTAAAATAATCATTTGTGAGATTAGAGGCAGGGGGGAGAGAGAGTTCTGAGAGCTGGTAGGAGAAAATTAGAGTTTTATTGTACAGTTTTAGACAGAGATTTTAATGAAGAGATACAGCTCTGTTTTTTGAGATTCTTGTGGCTTGAAATTTAGCAAATGTTTTTCCTTTTGTTTCATATGTCATCGTTATGTTCACCGTTCATTAATCGCCATTTCAATATTGAAAGTTTCTAAGTGAGAAGGGCAGAATTCGGCTTGCTGCTCTGCCCTGGAGAAGCTTTCATGTTTTATGTAATTTCTTCTGTTTGATAAGGATTCAGTTATTGCCCTTGTCAACCTCGCAGCGGTCTTTCACTCCGTATAATTCCAAATTGATTGCTAAACTTCATGCTTATCTTGCCTCATGTAATAATCTGCATTTTTCATTTGATCTCTGCTCTCACTGTTTCTTGATCCCACACAGCCCAGAAAACCCAATTATTTATTAAAAACCCTTTTCTATCAATTTACTAGCCTAAGATCAGTTGTTCTTTCGGTCATCTCAGCCCCTTTGAAAATTTTCCGCCGAGATAGACCCGGAGAGAGCCCTCTCCTGTCCTCGTAGGGCTAGCTACGAGGCTGAGCTTGGTTTGATGTTGCCTCGAGTTTTGCCTTCCTCAGCCTGAGGCAGATTTGAGCGCTAACAGAAACCACCCATCCTCATTCCGCCCGCGCATCTATCTCATATCGCATTCACTTCCCCACCATTAGATCTGAGGCCTCAGATCTGACGGCATAAATTCTATATCGCATGACTTCAAGTGCGAAGGTTAATTTCCCAAAGGACGCGCGATATAAGTTGTTTTTCAAGGACACGTGTTGGGTGGGAATGCATATCGCGTTCAAAAAGGCAAAACCGCCTCCCCGCCCTTTTGCCGCGCAAAAACAACTGTTTTGACCTCCGAAACCACCTTTCCCTATTTTTATTGTGTTTTATCGCGCGCGCCTTCCACCGTTGATCTCTGCAGATCAACGACTCATATCTAATCTGGCCATATGCTATCGCCCTCCACCTCTTCCAAAGGATTTTTAACGCAGATATCCATCGTCGGATGCTTCCATCCAACGGCCATGCTCTTCCCCAGAACCTCTGAAGCAATTTTTCCCAAATAACGTAGGATTTATTAAATTTTTATTGGTTTATGCAGGATTTAATGGCTTTTCCATTATATTGAATAAAAGCCAAAGGCTGGGAATGACGATTCTGATGCCTTTGATTCATAAAAGGGAAGCCATTCACAGGGTTCACCTCCATGTTTCGTCGATGCTTCATGGGCATTGATGCAATATGAGCCCTGTGCGGCCCTGTACATCAAGACACAGACAATTAAATAAAACAAAAGAGTATCAGTGTTGAAGATCCAAAAACAACAAAGATTGAAGAATTGAACATTTATCACACAGTTTAATGGATTATGGCTAAGACCGAAATCAAAAGCCTAATCCATTAAATTAAACAGAATTAAAGGGAAAATCAAAGGATTATCAGACAGAAAGGCCTCCACCGCCACAACAGAGGTCAATTGATTCCTCTCGGCTACCAATTTCCACCTGTAGCCTCAATCATTCAACAGATCCCGAATTTATTGATTAGAAAGAAGATATTTGCCTTAGCGCAACCGAATAGTTAATTCTACCAAAGAAAACTAAATGCAAAAAATATCAGCAGAGTTATTACATCCTGAAACAGAGCCTAAAGTCAACAAAAGCTCCCACCGAGCTTAATATTTAATGTAAGTCAATTAATACAGTGAAAATATCTATACTCTTCTCCATTAATCCCCTCAAAGGCCGAGAAGCATTAATCTGTATTAATTGACCCTGGAGATCTTTTATCAGATCCCACCTCCTCATTCCTTCTATAAATATTTTTGTAGAAGATGAGAAAATGTTGGTTGCAAAACTTTGAAATATACTTGAGCTCGGAACTTCTGATTGTAAATAGTGTTCAAAGGCTCTTGAAGCTCTGCGTGTGATAGAATAGTTAGGCTGAGAAGTGAAGATGATTGCTAACCTGAAACACTGGACTTAAAGCTGTAACTGGTTTGAAGCATCAATACAAGCTGATTTATGGGATCCTGGTCTATGTCGACGGTGATGTTTTTCTTATTGTAAATCGTTATTTTATTTATGTTTTCACTTTGTCCATCTTCTCTGATAAAGAACAGCAAGCATAGAGTTAGGATTTACTGTATATCAGTACGCTTCTCTGACTGATAAGTTTTATCTAAATGTTTTCTTCCAAATTGTGTTGTTTAGGAATGATTTAATTTAGTTTAAGCAGTTAGGAATGCTGGCGTTCCCTCTTCCTACTGTCTAGGCTAATTGTTATTCTTGAATGTTATTTTCAGTTTATGTTAAGTAGAGATGAAATGAGGAAATTATGGTGAGCCCTATCCTGTATTTTTATCCCAAAAGACTGTCTGAAAGTTTCCCTAAGAAAGTGTTGAAAGCTGGCTAGTTTCAAAGTACTTACCAGATCTTAGACCATTCTTCATTACCATTTGTGTTTCCCTTTGTGTTTAAATGTTTTTCTATTGAAAGTGCATCAAAGGTTGGCTAGTTTCGAAGTACTTACCAGATCCTAGGTTACTTTTATGTTTTTCTTAAGTGTATGTCAAAAGCTGGCTAGTTTCAAAGTACTTACCAGATCTTGGGCTGCTCTTTGTTCTTCATATGTTTAATTCCCCTTCTTGTTGTATCACTTCATTCCATAAAATCAACTTTAAAGAGATCCTTAGACATAGATGACTTGCCCCATGGACCACTCTTGCCCCTTCTTGTTTCAATTAAACCCTATTATGACTCCATAGCCCAATAGACTAAAACCAGTGATTATCTATCTTTTTGGCCAAAACTCGTTTTGATTGCTTGCAACTTCACACCTTTGAAACTCTTTCCATTTAGAACTTTCCACCCAAATAATAATCATGCTCAACCATCCAAAAACAAAACAAAACCCTTGGTCTTCATAACTAGCCTAATATCATTACCCAAAACCTTAAAGATAAATCCATCTTTGCACTTATTGGAGAGATCCCTCTCCGGATTCAGGAGAGCTAGATCCTAGAATCCCAAAGTGGTTGAAACGATGTTTCTCCCTGCAGTAGGACTTTGCCAATCTTGCTGATTACAGGGAGCTAACACGATGGACGGTGGATGATATCCATAAAGTGCCATAAATGGGATCATTTTTGTTGCAGTATGGCAGGAAGTGTTATACCACCACTCAGCCAGAGGTAACCACTTGACCCATTGTGTTTTTTTATCAGATACAAAACAATGAAGATATCCTTCCAAACATTTGTTCACTATCTTAGTTTGTCCATTGGATTGAGGATGATAAGATGAACTATGAGCTAGTTGAGTACCCAAACAAGAAAATAATTCCGTCCAAAAATTTCCAGTAAAAATGGGATCTCTATCGCTTACAATAATCTTTGGGTTTCCATGTAGCTTTTGAATTGTTTCCATAAATGCAGTAGCAATTGTACTTGCTTTAAATAGATGAGATAATGCACAAAAGAGTGCATAATTGGTAAGTCTATCAACTACCACCATGATGACACTCATCCTTCGGACTTAGGTAATCCTATGATAAAATCCATTGAAACTTCCTCCCAACGTTGACTTGGAATGGATAAATATTGTAGAAGACTCGGGGTCTTAATTGTCTCAACTTTATTTTGCTGGAAAACCAAACATTCCGCCACAAACTTTTGAATATCAGATTTAAGGCCATCCCATAAAAAATCTTTCTTCACCTTGTGGTGAGTTTTTAAAAATCCTGAGTCTCCTCCTAAGGGAGAGTTGTGCAATTCCAAAAGAATGTTTTGTTTTAGTTGTGAATTCTTACAAATATATAAGTGATATTTGTACCATAAGGAATCATTTTTCCAATTAAATGTATCAGATGTACTATGATCTTGTTGCAACTTTTGAATGAGTGTCCACACTTCTTCGTCATTCTTCCATTCATCCCTTGCTTTGGTTATCCAATCTGGTTGGATAATAGAAATGGCACAAAGAAATGCTTCCACCTCCTCATCCTTTCTTTAGAGTGAATCTGCAACAACATTTAAATTCCCTTTTTTGTAGATGATTTCAAATTCATAACCCAACATCTTTGTGAGCCATTTTTGCTGCTCTTTTGAAGATAGTCTTTGTTCGAAAAATTATTTAAGACTATCATGATCAGTTTTTACCTTGAAGTGTCTTCCCATTAGGTAAGGTCACCATTTCTTTAGTGCATGTAGCATTGCCAACATTTTCTTCTCATAAATAGCTTTATGCAAATACTTTCCTTTGATTGGACGACTTTCAAAAGCAATGGGTCTTCCTTGCTTCAAAAACAACATCAATTCCATTTCCTGAGGCATCACATTCCATAATAAAGGTTTTTGTGAATTCTGGTGTAGCTAAGACCAGTGCAAGGCACATTGCCTCTTTAAGATGTTCAAAGGCCTTAGTTGCTTGAGGAGTCCATGAAAATACATATTTCTTCAATAATGTTGTTAGAGGTGTTGTTATTCTCCCATAATTCTTAACAAACTTGTTATAATACTCTGTTAACCCGAGAAATCCACGCAACTACTTTATGGTTGTGGGGACTTTCCATTCCTTGATGGATTTAATTTTGTTAGGGTCTACCTTAGCACCCTCCTAAGATACAATATGACCCAGATATTCCACCTCTTCTACTCCAAAGAAACATTTGGAGGTTTTTGCATATAATTGTTTCTCCTCCAATAGTTTGAGCACCCTGTCAACATGTTGAACATGATCCTTCCAAGACCTGTTGTAGATTAGTATATCATCAAAAAATACTAACACAAATTTTCTAAGGAAGGGTTTGAAAATGGAATTCATCAACCCTTGAAATGTAGAAGGTGCATTTGTAAGGCCAAAAGCATTACCAAAAATTCATAATAACCCTCATGAGTTTGAAATGTTGTTTTCAGAATATTTTTAGTCTTCATTCTAATTTGATGATATCCTGGACAATGATCCAAATTGGTAAAATACATTTCTCCATGTAATTCATCCAATAATTCATCAATCACATGTATGGGAAAATTATCTTTAATAGTGAGCTTATTGAGCTCCCTATAATCCAAACACATGCGCCATGATCCATCCTTCTTATGCACCAATACTACTGGAGCAGAGAAAGAACTTTGACTAGGTTGAATTATACCAGCCTCTAACATTTCTACAATCATATGATCAATTTCGGTCTTTTGTACATAAGTATATTTGTAAGGCCTGATGTTTGGAGGAACACTTCCTCGAATCAAATTAATAGCATGATCATGATCACAAATAGGTGGGAGTCCTTTGGGAGTTTCAAACACCTTGGAATGATTGTCCAAGAATTTTTGGAGATCTGGAGAAATAGATGATTTTGATGTTGGAACTTCTAGTAAGCATAATTTTGCAATTATGCTTCGTTGTTATTTCTTCAGAAGCTTTGTCATGACATGATAGCTTATTATCTTTCTCAGCTTCCCTGTGATACCCCGTAATTCAACTTCCTTTCCTTCTGAAAAAAAATTCAAGAAAAGTCCTTGAAAATTAAAAGCTACCATCCCCAAAGATTGTAACCATTGTACTCCTAGTACAACATCAGCGCCTCCCATTGGAATGAAAAGCATTAGACTATTCAATACATATTCCCCCATGGTTAGCTTGATATTATGGCATTTTCCAGAGAAATTTATAGTTCCTCCATTTTCAACCATCACTTGACACTCTAGTGTTGGGTATAGGAAGCAAATCAATTCCTTGGCTACCTTACAATGAATAAAATTATGGGTACTACCCGGATCAATCAACACTATTACCTTTTTCTTCTTGATATGTCCTTTTGTCTTGAGAGTTTGAGGAGTGGTAATTCCTACCAATGCATTACAGGATATGGTCGGACTAATTTCTTCTTTCTCTAGGGTTGGTTCCTGGTGTATATCCTCTTCTTTTGAAGTTTCTTGTTCATTTTCTTCCTCCTCTTCACAGTCTATATAAAATAATTTATTCTCAGCACACTTATGACTTTTAGTGTATTTGCTATCACAATTGTAGCAAATCCCTTTTGCTCTTTTTTCTTCCAATTGTTGTGGTGTCAACCTTGTATGTTGTGGAAGTCTAGGAGTAGCAACACTTCCATATTTATAGATGTGAGTGGTAGGCTTCCTTGTCGCCATAATTTTACATTCAATTTTTCTTGCCAACCTGAATGCCTCCTCCAGTGAATCAGGTATCCAAAGGCGAACCTCATGTTGGATTTTATCGTTTAAAGTCTCTATGAAGACATCAATCATGTGTTCCTCTCGAATATCAGCTACCCTTATATTCAATTTTTGGAAGTCCTCAATGTGCTCCACCGCTGAACCCTTTTGTTTGAGATTTATCAATTAACTAAACAAGGTGTTGCTCTTTGTATCCTCATAATGTGTTATCATTTCCTCTGTAAAAATTGACCAAGTGAAAAAAAAATTACGGGAGCAAAGCCATCGAAACCATACAAATGTATTTTATTCTAAATATAAAGTTGCAATGCATACCTTTTGTGTGTTTTGCACATTATTGAGATCAAAATATTGCTCCATCTGAAGTATCCATGTTACGGGATCCTTGCCATCAAACTTCCTCATATCGATCTTTGGAATATGATGGGTCTTCAATCCAACATTAGAGTTTATGAAATCACAATTAATTTTTTTTTTTCTCATCATGAGTTTCCTCTACTATATTTTCGCCATTAGGAATCATTTCTTGTATCAACTTTGTCAAACCTTCCATGTCTACTTTTAGATCATTCTTCATGTCTTCCACTTTTTCTTCTATGTCTTCTATGCCATTCTTCAAACCATCCATCTTAGCTTACATGCCTTTCTTCAAACCATCCATCTTAGCTTACATGCCTTTCTTCAAACCATCCATATTAGCTTCCACGCTCTTCTTCAAAACTTCCATTTCATTTTTTGTTGCTCCTTGTGAGAGCAAAAGTTGTTGCACATGCTCTTGTAATTTTGATATATCATGTTGCACTTCTTCCTCTTCATGAGTCATAGTAGAGCCTTCTGAGGGCTTAATGGGTGTTGAATTATTTTTAGGGGGGATTTTAGAACCCAATACTGATATATATAATTCAATATTCCCTTGGAATCACTTCAAAATGATTCTTCAAACAAGACTTATGCAATTTGAAAAACATACACACCTTTTTCTTGTTTTTGAGGAGTTCAATATTGAAACTGATGTATCTCTGTAATTTCGGATCCCCGAGATTTAAGCTTCGGTCTTGTAATATCCCTCTGAGTCTTCTTTCCAATTCCACAGGTCTAACCTGATTTTTATTCTTCAAGGAAAAGTTATGCCCAATCTCCCATAATGGCCTAATTATGGACTAGTTCAGTAGAGCGAACTTATACGGCGTGCCACATATCTAAATGTTCAATAATGAAAGAGATTTTGGGGTCCAAAAGCTTCCAGTGAGGAGGTGCGATCATGTGCTCAAAAATGAAAGTTTTCATAATGGTGTGGAACCTGAATGACCGCGTAGATCTCATCGTTTTGAATCCAGTGCAAATTGTTTCGCGGAAAACCGACACCGTATGCTCCCAGAAACATGTTTAGTTCGTTTTCCCAAATAGGTAAATTTTGGCAAAAAAATGTGCAGGTTGCCTAGTTAGCAGTCCGTACAACTGACTGGGCATGGTTGACTGGTCAAAGGGTGACTGTGCATGGTGGGAAAATCCTGACGTGCCACTTGTCCGAGTTTTATTGGTGTTGGGTGGAAAATTTTTATTGGTTGGAAAGGTGGCCAACCACATGCTGCCACATGGCCTAACCGGAGGCCGCCACCTGGCAGCACGAGGGGCACCATAATTAATTTAAGTTTCAAACTTCACTGCACTGGATTTGACACCGTGACCTCCACAACAAAAATATCGAGCCTTAACCAACCGCTCTACATTGTTCCTTGTTAAAACTATGGTGCAAAACTTTATTTAAGTTTTATGAGGTAGAAGGTTCGCGGTAGGGTCCACTGCTTAGCTGCGGCCCCCCCATAAACGTTACACATGACCATATCTGGAGATCGGGGGCGCGGAGGATAGTCACCTGCCTTAACTGCTAGGTTAACCGCCATGTAACCCATGTGACTGCTATGCCCTATAACCGTCGACAATTAGTAGAACTGTCGACCCATTTTTTTTTATTAAAAAAATATTTTAATGTGCCAATGTAATATGGTTAAAATTTCAGAATTTAGGCATTATTTGGCATTTTAATGCTCTGAAAATTTCGCCTAGAATTCCCTAAAATTGTCGCTAATTTAACCGAAATAAGGGTGGAATTGTAGGACCCGTCCATGTTGGACACCTAATCCTCTATGGGTAGGTGTGGAAGCTTATTAGTGAAAGAGGAGTCCAAGTGACCTTGGAATGTGGAATCCAAGAGTCACGCCAATGTAATATAAATACACATCTATGGTTAATAAAATGATATCTCATTCTTATATTATTTCATTGTCTTGTGTTTCCTTGTCATGCTTATCTTTCCTATTTGTGTATGTTTACCATGCATTGTTTAACATGGTATTAGATCTTGGCAAATTTTGGCCCTTCTCAAGCTTGAGCCACTAGTTTTGTGGCCAGCTATGTCTTTTTCTGGTACTTATTTCCTCCTCTCTATTTCCATATGATGGTTTCTATCACTGGTTGTTCACCATCTGACAAATTAGGTATCATAAATCTTATCTGCGCCCTTTAGAAATGCCAACCCTGACATTTCTGTTACTATTTTTGTCCTGCATTATCTGCATTATTCCATGCAAATAACACTTGGATCCTATATTTTCTCCCGTTCTCAGTATTTTGTTACGAAACCTACAATCGCTTAAGGTGCAACAACTGCAAAACGAACAACAATCTGATCAAGATCTCGCTAACCACTATATGTGACACACCACCCTTCACTCCATCGGTTGAATCCCCTCGCGGTGCCTTTCCACTGGTTCTTACTTTTAATTCGGTATAACAATTGTGGTTATAATTAGCTCTACGATGTTGACCAGGTATTCATAGCTCCAGAGCGCCCTGTCCAGCTCCAGCGCATCATTGACCGCAAAAAATGGAAAAACATAGCCCAAGATAGTCAAGACATCAGCACAGAGCAACGGCCACGGGAAAGTCCACTGCGGCTCCTCCACCCTTCCCAAGGAAACCATCCCTCTCAGTGTTATGACATCTGTCTGTGGTGCACCTTGAAATACAGTCGGAGTTTCATGGACAGCAACATGTCGTTGCCCTTGATTGTGAACTTCTTCATTCACGAAAACTTCTTGGAATTAGCTTGCTGATGTTGTTACGAATTCCACCCTTGGAATGTGTACCTCCGCCAACACTGTTGTGGGTTGCTCAGCCTGAGATTCTATTTCAGACCCAAAAAAAATTTCTCCATGTTCTTCTATAATGTTTCGATTTTTTGGGGAAGAATTGTGATCTGATTCATGTGGTTCTTCATCAAAGAACCTAAAAAAAAAACCATTCATTATGAAATATTGATTTTCCAGAGGAGCTAGGAAAGAGGTTTGAGTGAAGCGGCCTTACACAAACTCGGCCATTTAACAAAAGGTGCAGAATGCGTGTAGAGGCTGGTTTTACGTCGAGCGGTTTCGAGCGGAGCAGATGAGGATGAGCACTTGGCATGCCCGTGCAAGGTTGAAACTGATGGTATTTTGCGGCATTGATTAGACAATAGCCACCTCTACCATGCTTGCTGTTGCAGTTTACACTCAACGTTTAGGGTATTTTACGGCTTACTTCTGCTAAGGGAAGTTGGATAGATTTTTAGGGAAATAAAATTCAGGCGTTGTTATAGAAATTCAAACGGATTGATGGATTGTGGTAAATGCGTTGTATACGAAACATTGTATATAAAGTAGAGCTGAAAAATCTGAATTTTGGGCATTATTTCCTCAGGGAGTCGAATAGTAAATTGCTTGAAAAAAATATTGGTTCAAATTTGGGAGTTAAATCTCAGAGTTTAAGTCACTGATCGTTGGTTTTGGATTAAAGGACGAGCTGATTGTTGTAGATTGGGGACTAGTTTCCAGAAACAAGCTCTGTACTCACTACTGTTGCAGGTTCCTTTATCATCTCAAAAATTTTTTGCCTTGCAAACATTTGTGAAGTTTGATGTCAAAAATAATTGTGTTGATTCATTGAAGTTGAGTCTTTAAAGTCAGTGTTGGTTATACATGCACCCTAGAATTTTGTTACAATAATTTTGATTATTTGGGGCCAATGTTCACCTCAACTCATACTAAAAGAAACTTGTAGAATCAATAGTGTTGCATTCCTAGGCCTTTCTTTCTTGCTGAGAAAATGACTAAAATTACTGAGTTATTAAAGTTTCTAGATACTCCCATACTCTCCATTGTTGAATCTGAAGACATGGTCAAAATCAACAAGACCACTCTTGTGGACATTCAAACATGTCTACAAGATGCTCAAGAAAAGATCGAGTTTCTACAACTCGAATCTCGATTCCAGAAATAAGAGATACAATAGAATATACATCATTCTAAATCTATTTTTATTCAGAACACTGATCAACAACAAGATATTGGTTAGATCATTGAGCCCAGTACAAGAGCAGATTTGTATGCAGATGCAGAAGCTCATGCTTCACCTCCCAAACCCATCATCAGATCTTGGGAAGAGCTTGTCCATA
Organism: Pinus albicaulis; assembly: GCA_034641835.2. Lineage (NCBI taxonomy): Eukaryota > Viridiplantae > Streptophyta > Pinopsida > Pinales > Pinaceae > Pinus > Pinus albicaulis. The sequence continues at coordinate 162,056,220 of CM076581.1, forward strand.
ACAAGCATAGATCTTGTCTTGGATATGACAAAGAGTTTTCCTTTCATATTCCAGACTACTCCAAGCCCATCAAATTTCAGAGTGTCGGATTTCTTCATGATAGCTCACCTACAGTTGTTCTAGATTCTGATCCTCTTCCACAACAACAACAAAAAATTGTAAAATGCCAACATTGTGATCGAGTTGGCCATATGAAATATCATTTTTTCGAGCGTCACCCATGCAAGCACTGTGGTCGACACACACATTCTTCACATAGATGATTCAGAAACAAGCCTCTTACAAGAACAAAGATTCATCTTGGATGGATCACTTCTTGGCCATGGGCATCGACAGCCAAGAAGATGTTTAAGTCATATGTCAGAACTTGTTCTAGAATATTGAACAATATTGCAGTTGAGTTTTCGCCATCATCTACCTTGTACCTGACACGGGGGGAAATGGTGGTCATCTACGAGCTTCGAAGCCACATCAAGCGAGCCTGAGCCACAATCTCTCATTTCAGATTCAGATTTGTAGCCAAAGACATAGCAGTTCAAGCGAGCCTGAGCCACAATCTCTCATTCCAGATTCAGAGTTGTAGCCAGAGACACCAGTTCAAGAAAGCCTAAGCCACAACCTGTCATTCTAGGTTCAGAGTTGTAGCCAGAGACACGGATGCCCATGAGCATGCCTTTGGTTGGTGGTCAGCCTTAAACCATCTATGCGAGGTTGATGTTCTTCCTCTTCAAATAATTTGGGACACTTCCTCTAGCAGAAGACTTCAGCTTCTTTCCATTTTTGGTAGAGTTCCAGGAAATGCATCAAGCATTCCAGAGTTGGTGGTCATCCTTAAACCATCACATGTTGTAGACCTCCCTTCTTCTAGGTTTAAGGTCTCCCTCTTCAAAATGAGGAGCACTTCCTCTAGCAGAAGACCTTAGCTTCTTGCCAGATTTGGAAGAGTTCCGGGAACTGCACTAAGCGTTCCTGTGTTGGTGGTCATCCTTAAACCACTTCTTTATGCCAACATTTCGGAGAGCTCATTCAGCCTAAGTGTTGCCATGCATACTTTGCAGATTTGTATTACAGCTCTCTTCTTGGACTCACACATACCCCTTCAGATCAAGTGGGGGAATGTTGGACACCTAATCCTCTATCGGTAGGTGTGGAAGTCGAACATTCAAAGAGGAGTCCAAGTGACCTTGGAATGTGGAATCCAAGAGTCACACCAATGTATATAAATACACATATATGGTTAATAAAGTGATATCTCATGATTATCTTATTTCCTTGTCCTGTGTTTCCTTGTCATGCTTATCTTTCCTATTTGCATAGGTTTACTATGCATTGTTTAACAATCTAGATTTTGGGGAAATTGTGGTGCGGTTAGCAGAAAAACTAGGGAGGCTCATAACTTCTTTAGATTTTTACCAATTTCGGATTAGAAAGAGGCTAGACAGGAATTTTTGGGTATTCTGGAGCCGATGGAACATGTTTTGAAGCCATTTAAGCACTGTAAATGCATGTAATCACCATTTTGAGCATAATGAAAGAGGTCCAAGCCATTGGAAGCTCGACCAAGGAGACATATCCCAGGAGGGGTGAACTCCTTCATCATTTGTTGCGTGGTGATTATTTTTATGGTGCATTTTCCTGTTGTTTATGTATATTTCAGAGTTTATTTACATGCTTTATGTGTTTAAAAATTAACATAAAATCTCTCAAAAACTCAATCTAATCACTTGCAATTTACAAACCCTCAAACACAATTTCATTTATATCTCATACAGATCAATGGTAAGGTGCTTGTGCAATGAATGTTTTTCATATGGCTATGTTAGGGTCCTATAATAATAGGATTCATAATTTTTAATTGACTATGTTTTAGTCTTGTAATATTGTACATACTTTTGCTTTCTGTAAAATGTTTTCCCATATCAAAAAAAAAAAATGTAAAGAGGGTGCAGTCCTAAAAGAAAAATCAAAGAACTAAAAGAAAAAGATCAAAAAAGGAATATAAAATATGAACCCCACCAAAAAGAGATAAAAAAATAGATTCTGAAAGTGATGCAAATTCAAATGCCACTACTTTTTACTTTTTACTATGCAAATAAGATTGCGTGTAGCTTGTCAAAAATGCAACAATACATGATGATCAAATAGCTTAATCTTTATCCTTCATGCTTTAAATTTCATGTTGATAGTTAGAGAATAAAGATCTAGCCAGACCATTTAATATTGGTAGATCAGTAGCTAGGTAGAGAATAATAATGATCTCATCAGTTTAATCTGAGCCATTGGAAGTCATAAGGTTAGATTTAGATAGTTTTCTTATTGAAAAGAAAAATAAAGGGTCAGCAAGCTCAAATGCACCCAATAAATGAAGAAAAAATGTTAGGGTAAATGATGGGTAGGCAGAAGCAGTTTTACAAGGCATGGAAAGCATAAATTGGTTATTTCATATCACTAATATCCCTCAAAATCCCCTTCCCCTTGTTTGAAATCACATTTTCCATTCTCAAAAATCATTTTCCCTTGTAAAAACCACTTCCTTTCCCCTCATTTTAACCTTTTCCCCTTCCTAAAAACCCCTTTCCATAGACATTTCCCTTTAAAAATCATTCTCCCCTTACTAATTCCCCTTTTTCCATTTAAACCCACTAAAACCCCCTTATCTTAAGTTTAAATAGTTAAAATGATATTGTCAACCCCACTATACAATCCCTTCCCGATATCAGTTTTAACACTAATTCTTAGTGTATTTTATACATCCGCATTATATTCATTAACCCACCATTTTGTATTAATCCCTTGTTTAACTTTATTATATTAGCTCCCGCACATATATTTCCTCAACCCCATCTTTTATTATAACATATAGTTTTATTAAAAACCTCGATGTATATATATCCCAACTCCCATATCTTATTAAACCCCTTTATATGGTTTTAATTATAACCCCGCTTTATAATTTTCCCCGGCCCCACTTTACATATCCCTTTGCATATATAACCCCACTGTATGACTCATCCCGGGCCCTACCTATTAATTCCTCCGATTCGCCCATCCATCAGATCAAGATTCATCATATCTTGCGGCCAATACCTACTCTCACATCTTCGATTTCCCTACCATTAAGACCACTAGAGGGTTGCGAAATAAGTAGTTTCGCAACCCCGCCCCCTTGCTACGTGCCAGATCCACGACTCATCGCACTCTCCATTCCCAAAGAGCCTTTCCACTTTTTACCATGCGAAAACCACTCATCCTCTTTCCACCCATTACTACGATACCAACCCGCCATTTGAATTTAACCCCGCGCAAAAAGTTTAATCACTTTTGGTTAAAACAATAAGACCGCCCTACAAATCCTTTTTCACCATTTGTTTGTAAACACTGCGAGAATAGAGCTTATGCCGACCTGTTTTTAAGCAAAAGCAACTGCTGCCGACTATTTTGAGATCAAATCACACCGAAATTCAAGCATTTACCACCAGAACCTGTGCAAGATCAGCCTAAAGGTTTATAAATACTAGGAGAGCCCATGTTGCCTCTAGGACCTTCTCTGTAACTAAAAGCTTCGTTTTCCAGGTATTCTGAAGTGCCAAAAACCTGTTCTTAAGTAAGCAAGTGATAAGTTAATAAATTGAACCAGTTTAAAAGCTTTGCACACCAAAGGAAAGCCATTGTTGCCTCCCAAACCCTTTCTGCAGACCCAAATCATCTTTTCAGAGGTTTTCTTGAGTGCCTGAGATTATTTCTTAAGCCAGAAAGTAATAAATTAATCAATTGAACAAGTTTAAATGGCTTCCCAAGGCATTGCGACTCTTAATCCATTACAACCTCCTGTTGTTGATGTTGAACACACCCCACTTGCAGAAAAAGACTTCAAAATCAGTGACCCTATCTCTGATTTCAATCTCCTTGAGTTCCACTATTGGAGCCTTGATAAAGCCATTAACCAGGCTGATGATATCTGCCTTTGGGAATCCAATTTTCCCAAGTATATTTTCCCACAGACTTTCCAATTCCCAGAGATCATCAGGGTTTTTCAAGCTAATTGTCTACCCAATGAAAGAGCCCTAGTAACCCACAACAAGGAAATTTTGTTCACCATTACTGTTGAATCCATAAACCAAATGCTTCAAATCCAACCCAAGCATAATGAAGCCCCTTTGTCAATTGAAATCCTTACTGGAAACAGACACCTAGTGATCAAAGCAAGTTGCTTTCTGCATTTGATTACAAGACCAAGAAGATGCAGATGACCTTCTTGCAGCCCACAATGAAGAATCCAAAGTCATTAGCTGACTATAATAAAATAGCATATGAAGTTCAAGCCAAAGATCTACATCCTATATACCAAATAGAATTTCATAAGCAAGCTGGAGAAATGATATACTCCACAATGACCAAGAAAGATATGAGTGTTCAAAAACTACAGAATACTCTAGAAAACATAAGAGGACAAATAAAAATAGAGAAGGCTTCCTCACAAGCCAAGGACAATAGAATCAAATCACTGGAAGAATTGGTCATAGAGGTAGGATATGATCCCCAGAACATCAAAATTGCAGAAAAACTCATCAAGAAAAAGAATGCAGACATTGTTGCATTGAAAAAACAACTGAAATTGCCTCCTACTGAACATCCATAGGCCAAGGAAGTTCTGGAGAATGAAGGACAAAAAGATGAAATGATGAATCTCATTATTCAGTTGACAACTCAACTGAAAGAGATGGATAATGAGATGGACAAATTGGTGCAGGAGAAAAAGGCCAGCATCGAATCAACCCATGTCACTGCTATTCCTACAGTTACTATAGCAGTTCCTTCTACTTTAGCAGCTCCAGTAGCAACAACACTTCCAGTAGCTATAGCAGTTCCATCTACATCAGCAACAGATTCAACAACAGCATCAACTCATCCTAGTGATGAAGCAGGTAAACTGATTAAATCCATGCAGGATATGTCCATACAAACAAATGAAATAAATAGACTTAAAGAACAAATAAAAAATTCTAGAGGATGAAAAGAAGTTGATACAAATCATGCATAAGAATGAAACACAGAAGTCAAACAGATTGATTAACAGAGTGCATAAGTTAAAGAAAGAATTAACACTAAAAGAACCACTTGCCCAAGCAAAGCATAATTTGTGGGCCAATATCATTAACTATGTTAATTATATTTGGCCATCCATCCAAGTCATCTTTGAGCAAAAGGATTTGATCAAAGAAGCAACTGAAGCTATTCCAAAAGTCAAAGAGTTACTTGGGAAAAAGCCAGAAGAGGCTACTGAGATCATTAAGTTTCTTAATTCCAAGGACAAACAATAATTAGAGGAAATTGGCATTAATGATAGAATTGAAACCATCATGGAAGTAAGAAAGGTAATTTCCAAGAGGAACTTAATGACACAACTTGAAGACAAGTGTCAAAACATGGAGCTTGCAATAACCATATTCATGGGGAAATTTGATATTTTGAGGCAGAAAGGTCTGCCTAATCCCTTGGTTACCAATGACAGATTGATGAAACATGAAGAATATGACAAGGAAATGATAGAAGTGGCCAAAGAACAGCTAAACAATTCCTCCATGAAAGAAATGCCTACAGGAAAAGTGCTCTATCAAAGTTTTGAGAACCTTTTTTACCTCCAGCATGAGGTAAAACATCTCTTTATCAACAAGCCAACTTTTGCAAAATATACAGAGGCTGATGAAATTTTCAGAAGAATGGTAAAAATTAAATTACCTGATGAAGAGGCTTGGGAGAAACTGAATGATTTACTATGAAAGTGAAAAGATCACAAGGTAAAAAAGAAATTCAGATGAAAACGGAAACAGAGCAGTCAAAGGTTAAAAGTAAAGAAGTAACAGAGTTTAAAGAGTATTAGTGAAAAGTAGAGTTTAAAGATAAAGACAACGTGAAATATACTCAACAGAAAAAGAGACAGCCAGCGTAAATCAAACAGTCAAAGAGAAAACAACAAAATCAATAAAAGCGGGGACAACTTGCATTAGTTAGATAACTGTCTCTATCTTCTTGCATGAAGATATTTATTTTTCCTTGAATAATTCCTAAATCAGTTTTAGGATATTTTTTAATAGTTTTTGTACAAATGCTTCATAATTTGAAGTATTGAGTGTGGATTTATGAACATTTCTATAGTTATATTGATCTGAAACCAGAGGGTTTACTGTAACATTTTCAAGTCAGCATACTGGGATAAGGAATAAAGGCATTGCATTACAGGATTCATGTGTTGGGCCATTTCAGTGAAGTATCTTTCTATTGTTAAATTGTTATTTTCTTAAGTATTTCACATACTTAAATGTTTTCTAATTTAAATGTATAAGAGGAATATTATTGCATAAATTGTTTAAATACACTTTGTTCTGAACTGTTATTCATTTCCATATTTTCTTCTAATATCTATATTAGGGAATTCTTCATTGCTCTCTGGTTTCGATTGACCTCTTTCATCTCCCTCATTATCCGGTTTGAGGAATCCTTAACTGCTCCTTAATCATGATTGAAACCACTTCACCATCCAGCCTAAAAGATCTGAACTTGCTGAGCTACCTTGCCCTATGAACACTTCCTTTCGACCTTGATTCAGTCCTGTTTTCTTGACACTTTGACTCCATAGCCCAATGGTAAATAAACAATCATCTATCCATCTAAATCAGTAATTCCACCACCAAATCAAACCAAAATCAAAACCCAGTCAATCTTTCATAACTAGCCTAAAATCAACTAAAAACAACAAAGTTAAATCATAAAGAGAGAGCCCTCTTTGAGCATTAGGAAGGCTAGATCCTAATCTCAAAAGTAGGTTTGTGGTTACCTCTAATATTTCTTGAAACAAAAAGCCTAACAACCCTAGGAAATTATTTGAGTGAAAACATACTGGTGACTCCACTAGGGAAGAATCAATCCTTAGTTTAAAACAAACCTTAAAGGAAATACTTTTACTTATATTTTCACCTTAAGGTTGTTTTAGGGTTGTTAGGATCTATCATTAAAAATTAAAATTCTGGCTTCCAAAAGAATATACTCTACCAGGTCTCATCTTGATCCACAACCTGCTATAATTGTGGATGATCTTGAAAGAATTTTAAAGAAAAATAAAAAAAGTAGAAAGTCTAGGGAACACTAGTCAATTAATCAAAGCTAATTCACTGCCCAAAGAATTATCAAGCTTACAAGATATTGAATTCAATTTATCATTTGAACATTCATTGTTTATAACTAAATCTGAAAGTTCCATCTATGATAGTGGAATAGATCCTAATTTCATTCAATTCATTGAAACAAAGAAGGAGACTGTTTCACTTGATTCAGATCAACAAGCTCTAGAACCATTTGATAAACTTGAAGCTTTGACTGCAACTTTGATTAAGGACATTGATGAAGCCTCTCTTCAACATTATGTTGAATTAACTACTTTATCTGCTTATACCCCTAAGCCTTCTACCATTCCTTTAGATTCTGTAAATTCATCTTTATTTGATACCACCTCATCTGTTATTTCCACTACACTTCATTCCACCGGATCATTCATTCCCAAGCTTCCTTTTCAACCTAGATTTTTATTTCCATCTCCAAACACTTCAAGTTCATCCTCTACCACTTCTACTTCATTTTCTAGTACTTAAATTTCATTTCCAAGCACATCTTCCAGCATCCCAACTACATCCTCAAGTGTTCCAACTTCATCTGCAAGTACTTCAACCTCATCTCCAAGTACTACCACTTTACCTCCTAACCAAGCTAGAATATTAGCCATGGCAGCCATATATGCTCCTTTGGTCCTGCTAGCACAATTACATACCATGCCCCAAGATTAACAAAGTAAAATCTTTCAATTTGATGGTATTGGTCAATACACTGCACCACAACATGTTAATAAAATGACTGATTACTTTGAATTGCATGAAATTGATGAATATGATGTTCAAATGAGATTGTTTGCCCAGACATTAGCTAGAGAAGTAAAGAAATGGTTTGAAGCTTTACTTGCCAATCATATTGATGATTCAGAAGCTTTCCATAGATTGTTTATCAATATATGGGAGAAAAATAAGAATCCTTTACAAATATTGTCTGAATATGAAAACATAAGAAGAGCACCTAATAAATCTGTTTAAGACTATTGTACTAGATTTAATAGTATTTACAATGCTATTCTGGCAAACATCAAACCCCCACTAGATCTAGCTTTAATCAAATTCCCTGGTGGTTTTGATACTGATATGTCATATCAACTGAGAGAAAGAAACCCTGAAACATTAGAGTGGATGCAAAGTAATGCTATTAGTGTAGAAGCAAATTTGTTAGCTAGAAGAGCTAGATTGAGAAATTAAAGAAGAGTAACTATTAAGGATGAACCATCCACATCAGACAGTAAGATAGGTAGCTTAGAAAAAACCATGGAAAGAATGATGGATAGAATAGAAAATATGGAGAGAAAACCACAATGGTATAATCAACAACAAGGTACTCAAATAAGAAATCCAAACTTTAGGAAGAATCCCAACACTGGTAAATCTAGAGAATCAACACCTTATCAACAAATAAGACCACCTTTCCAAGAGAACTATGTTGAAAGTTCTCACCAAAATGAAGAAGATGAAGACATTTAGATTAACTTAATGGGAATAAATGATGATAATACTATTTTTCTTACCCAAGAAGAACATGAATTATACATGTTACAAAAGTTACAGTTAGAATCTGGAGAGTCTTCTGATTATAAGCAAGGTTATGAATATGCCATTAATGAAGTTCACAAGCAATATAACCTTAGGAGCAAGAAAAATGTAGAAGCACCTACTAAGAAAATTGCCCAAACTCAGACCAAGAAAACAGTAGAAGCTCCTAAAACCAAAGTACTGCAAATTCTCCCTAGAGAAACTCAACAAAACTCTAGTTCAACTCAGAAAATTTCTAGTCCAAAAATTGCAGCCAATCCAAAAATTGTAGACGTTACAGATACAGTTGTTAAAACATCAACTGATCTTAAAACATCTGTTGCTGCTAAAACAACAGTTGATCCTAAAACATCTGTTGCTGCTAAAACAACAACTGATCCTAAAACATCTGCTGATAACAAAAAATCAGCTCCTGCCAATGTTGTGTAACCAGCTCCAAAAATAGAAGAAAAGAGATATAAACGCCTTAGAAATGAGCCACTTCGAGGGGGCAACCTCCAATACATTACATAAATGAACAATTCTTGGATGCTACAATTCACAAAACCTCCTTTCTATATATAGGAGTCCATGGGGCCATAATGTAATCCTAGTGGGCCACAATGTAATCCTAGCCGACCTAACAATAATAATTTAAGGGCACAATAATAACAAAATGGGGGTTACAACGGTACAATAATAACAATAAGGGGTTTACACTAACAATAATAAGGGGTTATACTAGTGATATAGGGACCTAACATGCCCCTCTCCTTCAAAAAAGTGTTGTCCTCAACACTTGAGTAGCTCCGGGTGCTTCTGTATAAAATTCTCATCCTCCCATGTAGAATCTTCAGTGGGTAAGTTCTTTCACTTGATGAGATACTCTGAAATTGATCGATTCCGTAGTTGTCGAGTTCTTTTTTCCATGACTGCTTCAGGTTCCAATATGATTTTCCCTTCCCCATCAATTTCTGGCAATACTGTTTGAACTGGAAGATCTTCACCTATAACCTTCTTCAAGCATGAAACATGGAAAACTGGATGTACTCGCGAAGAAGCAGGAAGCTCCAATTTGTATGCCATAGTACCAATCTTTTGCAACACCTTGTAAGGACCATAGTGCTTTGGCGATAATTTATTATCCTTCTTAGCTTGCTTGAGGGACATTTGTTTGTATGGTTGTAGCCGTAAAAATACCCAATATCCTACATCAAAAATTCTCTTGCTACGATGTTGATCTGCCTGTTGTTTCATTCGATTTTGTGCCAAATTCAGGTTATCCTTTAAGAGTTGGAGAACTTCTTGCGATGCTCAATGTGATCTTCCACTGCTTGAACCTTCGAATTTTCCCTTAAAGATGATGTGATGGATGGTGGATGATATCCATAAAATTCCATAAATGGGGTCATTTTTGTTGCAGTATGGAAGGAAGTGTTATACCACCATTCAGCGAGAGGTAACCACTTGACCCATTGTGTTTGTTTATCAGATACAAAACAACGAAGATATCCTTCCAAACATTTATTTACTATCTCGGTTTGACCATCAGATTGAGGATGATAAGATGAGCTATGAGCTAATTGAGTACCCAAACAAGAAAATAACTCCGTCCAAAAATTTCCAGTAAAAAATGGGATCTCTGTCGCTCACAATAACCCTTGGGCTTCCATGTAGCTTTTGAATTCTGTCCATAAATGTAGTAGCAACTGTACTTGCTTTAAATGGATGAGATAATGCACAAAAGTGTGCATACTTGGTAAATCTATCAACTACCACCATGATGACACTCTTTCCTTCAGACTTAGGTAAACCTGTGATAAAATCCATTGAAATCTCCTCCCAACGTTGACTTGGAATGGATAAAGGTTGTAGAAGTCCTGGTGTCTTAATTGTTTCCACTTTATTCTGCTGGCAAACCAAACATTCTGCCACAAACTTTCGAATATCAGATTTAAGGCCATCCCAAAAAAATTCTTTCTTCACCCTGTGGTAAGTTTTTAAAAATCCTGAGTGTCCTCCTAAAGGAGAAGTGTGCAATTCGAGAAGAATCTTTTGTTTTAGTTGGGAATTCTTACAAAGATATAAGCGATCTTTGTACCATAAGGAATCATTTTTCCAACTAAATGTATCGGATGTACTAGGATCTTGCTGCAACTTTTGAATGAGTGTCCATACATCTTTGTCCTTCTTCCATTCATCTCTTGCTTTGGTTATCCAATCTGGTTGGATAATAGAAATGGCACAAAACAATGCTTCCACCTCTTCATTCTTTCTTGAGAGTGCATCTGCAACAACATTAAGCTTTCCTTTTTTGTAGATTATTTCAAAGTCATAACCCAGCATCTTTGTGACCCATTTTTGCTGCTCTTCTGAAGATAGTCTTTGTTCCAAAAAGTGTTTAAGACTATCATGATCATTTTTTACCTTGAAGTGTCTTCCCATTGGGTAAGTTCGCCATTTCTTTAGTGCATGCAGTATTGCTAACATTTCCTTCTCATAAATAGGTTTCTGTAAATACTTTCCTTTGATTGGACGACTTTCAAAAGCAATGGGTCTTCCTTCCTGCATTAAAGCTGCACCAATTCCATTTCCTGAGGCATCACATTCCACAATAAAGGTTTTTGTGAAGTCTGGTGTAGCTAAGACCGGTGCTAGGCACATTGCCTCTTTAAGACGTTCAAAGGCCTTAGTTGCTTCAGGAGTCCATGAAAATGCATCTTTCTTCAATAATGTTGTTAGAGGTGCTGCTATTCTCATAATTCTTAACAAACTTGCGATAATACCCTGTTAACCCGAGAAATCCTCGCAACTGCTTTATGGTTGTGGGAACTTTCCATTCCTTAATGGCTTTAATTTTGTTAGGGTCCACTTTAACCCCCTCGTGAGATACAATATGACCCAGATATTCCACCTCTTGTACTCAAAAGAAACATTTGGACTTTTTTGCATATAATTGTTTCTCCTGCAATAGTTTGAGCACCCTGTCAACATGTTCAACATGATCCTTCCAAGACCTGCTGTAGATTAGTATTTCATCAAAAAATACTAGCACAAATTTTCTAAGGAAGGGTTTGAAAATGGAATTCATCAACCCTTGAAATGTAGAAGGTGCATTGGTAAGGCCAAAAGGCATGACCAAAAATTCATAATGACCCTCATGAGTTCGAAATCTTGTTTTTGGAATATCTTCAGTCTTCATTCTAATTTGATGATATCCTGAACGAAGATCCAACTTGGTAAAATAAATTGCTCCATGTAATTCATCCAATAATTCATCAATCACGGGAATGGGAAATTTGTCTTTAATGGTGAGCTTATTGAGCTCCCTATAATCCAGACACATTCGCCATGATCCATCCTTCTTGTGTACCAATACTACGGGAGCAGAGAAAGAACTTTGACTAGGTTGAATTATACCCGCCTCTAACATTTCTGCAATCATACGTTCAATTTCGCTCTTTTGGAAGTAAAGATATCTATAAGGCCTGATGTTTGGAGGAACACTTCCTGGAATCAAATGAATAGCATGATCATGATCACGAATAGGTGGGAGTCCTTTGGGAGTTTCAAACACCTTGGAATGATTGTCCAAGACTTGTTGGAGATGTGCAGAAATAGATGATTTTGATGTTGGAACTTCTAGTGAGCATAATTGTGCAATTACGCCTCGTTGTTCTTTCTTTAGAAGCTTTGTCATGACATTAGAGCTTATTATCCTTCACGGCTTCCCTTCAATACCCCGTAATTCGACTTCCTTTCCTTCTGAAAAAAATTTCAAGAAAAGTTCTTGAAAATTAAAAGCTACCGTCCCCAAAGATTGTAACCATTGTACTCCTAGTACAACATCAGCACCTCCCATAGGAATGGAAAGCATTGGACTAGTCAATACATGTTCCCCCATGGTTAGCTTGATATTATGGCATTTCCCAGAGCAATTTATAGTTCCTCCATTTGCAACCATCACTTGACATTCTGGTGCTGGGTATAGGAAACAATTTAATTCCTTGGCTACCTTACAATGAATAAAATTATGGGTGCTACCTGAATCAATCAACTCTATTACCTTTTTCTTCTTGATTTGTCCAACTATCTTGAGAGTTTGAGGAGTGGTAATTCCTGCCGGTGCATTACACGATATGGTCGGATTCATTTCTTCCTCTTCTAGGGTTGGTTCCTGGTGTATATCCTCTTCTTGTTCATTTTCTTCTTCCTCTTCACAATCTATGTAAAATAATTTCTTCTCAGCACACTTATGACCTTTAGTGTATTTGCTATCACAACTGTAGCAAAGCCCTTTTTGCTCTTTTTTCTTCCAATTGTTGTGGTGTCAACCTTGTAGGTTGTGGAAATCTAGGCGTAGCAACACTTCCTTCTTTATAGAATTGAGTGGTAGGCTTCCTTGTCGCCATAATTTTACATTCAACTTTTCTTGCCAACCTGAATGCCTTCTCCAATGAATCGGGTTCCAAAACGCGAACTTCATGTTGGATGTTATCCTTTAAAGTGCCTATGAAGAGATCAATCCTGTGTTCCTCTGGAATATCAGTTACCCTTATATTCAATTTTGGAAGTCCTCAATGTGCTGCCCCACTAAACCCTTTTGTTTGAGATTTATCAATTGGCTAAAGAAGGTGTTGCTCTTTGTATCCTCATAATGTGCTATCATTTCCTCCTTAAAAATTGACCAAGTGACAATTTTTTTATGGGAGCAAAGGCATCAATACCATACAAATGTATTTCGTTCTAAATGTAAAGTTGCAATGCGTACCTTTTGTGTGTTTTGCACGTTATGGAGATCAAAATATTGCTCCATCTGTAGTATCCATGTTACAGGATCCTTTCCATCAAACTTCCTCATGTCCATTTTTGGAATATGGTGGTTCTTCCCGCCAACATTAGAGTTTATGAAATCACGATTAACATTTATTTTGTTCTCATCATGAGGTTCTTCTACTATATTTCCGCCATTAGGAATCATTTCTTGTTTTAAGCTTGTCATCAAGCCTTCCATGTGTGCTTTTAGATCATTCTTCATGTTTTCCATGTTGTCTTTCATGTCCACTTCCATGCCATCCATCTTAGCTTCCATGCCTTTCTTCAAACCGTCCATCTTCACTTCCATGCCTTTCTTCAAAACTTCCATTTCATTTTTTGTTGCTCTTTGCGAGAGTGAAAACTGTTGCAGTTGCTCTTGTAATTTTGATAGATCATGTTGCAATTCTTCATCTTCATGAGTCATAGTAGAGCCTTCTGAAGGCTTAATGGGTGTTGAATTATTTTTGGGGGCCATTTTAAAATCCAATATTGATATCTATTCTACAAGTTGCCCTTGGAATCAATTCAACTTGATTCTTCAAACAAGACTTATGCAATTCGGAAAAAAAATACACACCTTTTACTAGCTTTTAGGAGCTCGATATTGAAATTGAATTATCTCTGTAATTGAAAATCTTCGATATCTGAAATTCAGCCCTGTAGTAGCCCTCTGAAGCTTCTTTCAAATGCCCAGGTCTGACCTAATTTTGATTCTCCAAGACAAAGCTGTGTCCAATCTCCCACAATGACCTAATTCTGGACTGGTTCAGTAAAGTGAACTTGTACGACTTGCCACGTGTCACTGTTTTGTCCTTTGTCTCTGAAATTGATAGCCAAGAAACTACAGGCCGTGTACTTACGACCAATTTTGACGGCACTCCAATCCAATCTTCAGAGCGAGATTTATTGAACTTTTCCCACGATCACCTCTTTGAGATGAAATTCAGGAGCCTGAAAAAGCACTACCTTCCACAGATCATATCTCCACAAATATTGCGAACCAAGCTCTGAAATTTTTTGATGAATTTCCTCCGGATTTCAGCTTCGCACCATATGAATTTCAGATTCTGAACCTTCGTAGAAAATTTTTTATAGCGCAAATGCCACGATGACCTATTTAGGAGCCTGAAAAAATACCTGACTTCCACAGATCATATCTCTGAAATTATTGCGAACCAAACTCTAAAATTTTTATACAAGCTTCCTCAGGAGTTTTTCTTCGCACCCTAAAAATTTCAGCTTCTGAAACTTCGTAGAAAAAAAGTTATAGTGAAAATGCCACGATGACCTATTTGGAGCAGCGAAACCCTAGAATCCAAAGCCTCTGATACCAAATGTTGTGTAACCAGCTCCAAAAATAGAAGAAAAGAGATATCAACGCCTTAGAAATAAGCCACTTCGAGGGGGAAACCTCCAATACATTACATAAATGAACAATTCTTGGATGATTCAATTTACAAAAACCTCCTTTCTATATATAGGAGTCCATGGGGCCATAATGTAATCCTAGTGGGCCACAATGTAATCCTAGCCGACCTAACAATAATAATTTAAGGGCACAATAATAACAAAATGGGGGTTACAAGGGTACAATAATAACAATAAGGGGTTTACACTAACAATAATAAGGGGCTATACTAGTGATATAGGGACCTA
This sequence comes from Pinus albicaulis, assembly GCA_034641835.2. Classification (NCBI taxonomy): domain Eukaryota; kingdom Viridiplantae; phylum Streptophyta; class Pinopsida; order Pinales; family Pinaceae; genus Pinus; species Pinus albicaulis. The sequence goes on from CM076581.1 coordinate 162,071,375, forward strand.
ACAGCCAAAGTTACAACTGCAACTCAAACTGTTCCACAAAAGAAGATTGAAAATAACAAAATAGTGGAAACATAGATTGAAAAACCAACTGTAGATAAAGAAGTGAAACACACTTAAACTGCAATTGGTAAAGAAGAAATCACTTAGTTAGGAAAAACTCAAGTTCCATTCAATATCCAAACTGAAAAGACCAATTCCTTTAACAGAATTGGTGAAACATGATTTATATAAATCACAAATCACTAAAACACTGAACATAAATGAAGGATAAGACTCTGCTAATCTAAATGATGATCAACCATAATTACTATTTGGTCCTGAGGTAAATGGAAAACATCAAGAAGGTGGTGTTACTCCTTTCTAAACTAGCTTATCAAATTTTACACAATGCTATGCTAGATTCAGGAGCATCACATAACTTAATGCCAAAAGCAATCATGGAAACATTGGATTTAGATATAACCAGACCATACAAAGATATTTTCTCTTTCGATTCTATCAAAGTTAAATGTCTTGGCATAATAAAAGACTTGTGTGTCACTCTAGTCCAATACCCACGTAAGAGTATTGTCATGGATATTGTAGTCGTTGATATCCCTCCAAAGTATAGAATGTTATTATCTTGCTCATGGGGAGAAAAATTGCAGGGATCTCTACAGTTATACATGTCATATGCCACAATTTCAGTATTTGGTCAGCCCAAAAAGCTCTATAGAGAAACTTTAATGAAATACATGGTCAGTTGTGTAGAAAAACCACAGAAGTATCCTATTTATTCTGTACATTTTGATATGGATTCTTTCATTTTATGTAATTCAGATACTGGAAAAGACAATAACACAGTTGTAAAACAGAAACATAAAGAAGTTGACAGTGATAATATATTTCATGAATTTATGTGGCATCTAGATTTTGATGGTTTAGTGAATAGATTAGGAGCAGGTGCAGGAATTTGGATTCACAACATGGAAAATAATCATTTTGAAGGTCATGCCTTTATATTAAACTTTAAATGCACAAATAACATGGCTGAGTATGGAGCTTTAATCTTAGGACTACAAATTGTAAGAAACTTAGGAGCCAAGAGAGTCTCTATCATGGGAGATTCATAATTAATCATAAAACAAATCAAAGCAGAGTATGTGAATAATGTTAGACTTAATCAATACAGAGAAACTGTTCTTGATCTGATTAAAGAGTTGCTTGAAATTGACTTTGTTGTCATTCCAAGGAAACAAAACATGCAGGCTCACAGTCTGGCTACTTTTGCCAGTATCTGCAAATTTCCTTTTCAGCCAAACCACCAGTACACTGCAGAGGTAAGACACAGGCCTATTATTCCAGATAACTTAAAATACTAACAGATATTTTCAGAAGATTCTCAAATTTAAAATTTTATGAATGATGAGGGAGAATAACAAAACTGTAACATAGATATTGATTGTACAGTAGATAACACTATAGATAGTGAGTTAGATGTAAATAATTTAGATTTGACTGAACCAACTAAATTCACTCAAGTAGAAATAGATAAATTAGAGAAAGTAGAAATAGAAGAAATAGCAAATGATGATTTAGAGTTTTTAAACCTCAAAAATAAAATTTTACCTAAGGGATTAGCCCCATTAGAAGATTTGTTTGATTCAAATGATGTAGCTAGAAAACCAAAAATGGAGCCTTTAAGATTAGACATAAAAGAATGTAACATGGGAACTAAAGAAAAGCCTAAGCTCATCAAATTATCCAAAGCATTACCTTAAGAAGAAAAATTGAAATACATAAGTCTGTTTAAAGAATTTCAAGATGTCTTTGCCTGGAATTATGAAGACCTTAAATCTTATGACAGCAGCATCATTCAACATAAAATACCTTTCAAAGAATATCAAAAACCATTTAAACAAAAGCTTAGAAGAATAAATCCAGTTCTAATGCCATTGATTGAAAAAGAAGTAAAAAAGGATGTATGAGGCACAAATCATAGCACCTATCAGATATTCTGATTGGGTCTCAAATTTAGTTCCCACTAGGAAGAAACAGGGGAAATCAGACTTTGTGTTGATTTTTGAAACTTAAACAAAGTGTCCCTAAAAGATAGATATCCTCTCCCCAAAATGGATCACATTTTACAAACAGTAGTTGGATCATCCAGAATTTCATTGCTTGATGGTTTTTCTGGATACAATAAGATCGTAGTTGAACCAGAAGATCAAGCAAAGACAACATTTACCACTCCTTGGGGTACTTTCATGTATTTGAAAATGCCTTTTGGATTGATGAATGCAGGAGCTACCTTCCAAAGAGCTATGGATATAGCTTTTGCAAAAGAGATTCACGACTTTTTAGTCATTTATCTAGATGATATAACAGTATTCTCCAAAACAGATAGTGAACATCTAGATCATTTGAGAAGAGTTTTTATTAAATGCAAAAAAATTGGTATTTCACTAAATCCAAAAAAGACACTCTTTGGACTAGAAGAAGGTAAACTCTTAGGACACATAATTTAAAAGGAGGGAATTAGAATAGATCCAGCTAGGATAGAGGAAATTTTGAACATAAGTCATCCTAGAAACATCAAATAATTGCAGGCATTTTTAGGTAAAATTAACTTCCTTAGAAGATTCATTTCTAATTTAGCAGAACTAATCAGAGAATTGAATAACATGTTAAAAAGAGATTCAACACTTAAATGGATAGTTGAGGCCAAACAATCTTTTGAATCAATCAAACAAGCCCTTACAAGAACACCTGTCCTAATAAGTCCTAATTTCCAAAAAGATTTTATCATTTTTTCTTTTGCTTCAGAACATACCATTGCAGCAGTCTTGTTGCAAAAGAATGATCAGGGTTATGAACAACCCATTGCTTTTTTTCAGTAAATCCTTAAGAGATGCAACACTAAAGTATAACATAATGGAAAAATAAGCACTTGCTTTAGTAAAGGCTATTAAAGATTTCAGAGTATACATCTTGTATTCACACATAATTGCATATGTTCCAAATGCAGTAGTAAAGGACATTTTGACTCAGAATGGGCCTGATGGAAAGAGAGGCAAATGGATTTCCACTATTTTGGAATATGATATTGAAATAAAGCCCACCAAATTGATTAAAGGCTAAGGTTTAGCCAAACTCATGGCTGAATCGAATTGTCAGGCCTTAGATATAAATTTTATTGCTCAATTAGATGATCAGGAAGAGATGGTGACTCCACAGATCATTGAAGCTTTCATTGACTCACCTTGGTATGCAGATATCATATTTGTTTTACTAAATCTACAAGCTCCTCCTAGTTTATCTAGAGCTAAAGCTAGATTTTTTTAAATGCAAGCAATGAAGTATTGTATCATAGATAGTGCTTTATTTTGGAAAGATCATGGTGGTATAATACTGAACTGTTTATTGAAAGATGAAGCTGATAAATTTATGCAAGAGTTTCATGCAGGTGACTGTGGAGGACACCTTTACTGGAAATCAATTGTTGATAAAATCTTGAGGACAGGTTTTTACTGGCCCGCTCTTTTTGTAGATGTTAGAAAGTATGTGACCCCCTGTCACAAATGCCAGATCTTTGAAGGGAAGAAAAATCTATTACCTTTACCCCTCAAACCCATCTCCACAGAAATTTCATTTCAACAATGGGGTCTATACTTCATTGGTGAAATTCACCCACCCTCCTCAGCCCAACATAAATGGATTTTGATAGCCACTGATTATTTCACCAAGTGGATAGAAGTTATTTCTGCTAGACAAGCCACTGGTTCTGTCATCATCTCATTCCTTGAAAACAATATCCTTTCAAGATTTGGATGCCCACAAAAGCTCATCAGGGAAAATTTTAAGAACCCCCCTAAATTTATATATATAATAAATGGGTGAATCCCCATAATACATAGGAAAAATGGAAGGCGATTTTATTAATAATATAATATGTATATATATATTTTTTGGCGAATCTCTCACGAGATTATATTATCTAGTAAAATCATGGCGAATCACCAGTATAAATGGCGAATCATTACTACAAAATGGTGAATCGTTGTCTAGTGGAGTTCTGGGTGTTGGTTCCAATGAAGATATGGTAGTTGAACCAGGAGTAAAAGGAAGAGAACCACCTAGACCAAGCATGGCACATGGTGACTTGTGAGGGAAGTAGTTCTCGTGCAGTTTTGAAAACGCGTTCTTCTAGTTCTGCTAAGTGTAGTGTTGGTGCTCATGCTACTACTAGCACTGATATTGAGGTTGGAGAGGAGTTTCAACAAATTGGGATCTTTGCAGATCATTTTGTTTCAACAATCCTCCAACACAAAGGCCCATGCCTCTGTCGATTTCTTCAATAAGCAGAACAAGTCGAACAAAAATTAAAACGCCAATAACTAATGAGCAGAGTCAATACGACAATCCCAACACACCTCCAAACCGACAGTTGTGTCTCATTGTCTGCTATGCACATCCAAACCAACTCAGCTCATGGCAGAATTTACAAATACCTGCAAATTCCATACATGGCACCGAAGTGGAAAGGGAGTCTAATTTTGATTTTTGTAAAGGATGGTATAAATATAAACATAAAACAGTGTCAAAGCACAAGCCATTGTCATGCACTGTTGCTTGAGTCATTGTCATGCAGTATTGCTTGAGGCAGTACGCCTAACAAGAAATAAAATGATTTTTCAAATTTAGGTAAGTGATAAATTTATATTTACTTACGAAAGAATCCAGTAACCCCAAAAAAAAATACTTACCCTGATTTCATCCACCAATATAGAATTTTTTATAATTCTATAACCATTGCTTTTTCATGCCATATTATTCTTCACTAATGAATTGCCATTACAATTTTCATAGCTCTCACTGCTTTAAAGATCCTAGCTTGAGATGGATAAAAATAATGGTAAAATATTATTCACTGATGAATTTTTATTATAATGGATCTCTGTTACTATTTTTATAGTCATTCATAAATACATGTTTGTAATCCATGTATAAACCTCTCACTGGTTATCAGATCCTGGCATGAGATGGATTTATCTTTCATTGTTCTTTCTTTTACCGTTCTTTCTTTTAAGAAGACTTAACAGAACTTAGCTTAAGATGGATTTATCTGGTTTCTTTAAACATTCTCTCTTAAGAGAGCCACATTCAAATTTATTTGCATTCTTCTCTCAGAGCAACCGAATAAAATATTTCAACAAGCACTAGACAAAAAATGAAATCGGTAAACCAGTCAATTGCTTGAGAAATAACATGCCATTCCAAAAGGGAAAATACATCTTCATTTCACAGGAAATTAAGTCCTGCACGTATCTGGTCAGACTAAGTCACATACAGAAAAAGAGACCTTCAATCCATTGTAATTCATGGTCTGCAGATGTGCAAAAAGACAGAATTTGTTACTTGTTTTGTCGTGGCGTGAGGTCTACAGGATAAATAATTCCCTTCTTGTGGTCTTTGTTGAAGTGGGCACATAGCATCAATTCTGTTATGATGTTAACAACCGTAGATTAGTGCCACAAAAACTCAGCGGTTACCATGAATTCTTACAGTAATGCCACTACATAGCAATTTGCAGTATATCTGTTTTTCATGCCATATAAGCAGCGCTAAGGCGACCTTACAAGTGGCAAAGAGGGATACATGAATCTGAACACTGAGTATATCAAAGACTAGGTACATGAACTTGCAGAAGGACCTCCCCTGGTCTGTCGTGTGTTATAAGAATTGCAACTTTGACACTTGTGGGCAACAATGTGAAAATTTACTTCAGAAGTTACTCCACAGTCATTGCATAAGATCCAAACCTGCTCAAAAGACCAATGAGAAAGTGGTCAAGTATTCTCTCACGCTACTAATGGGCTCTAAAATATGCCTCCAAACCATACCATATGAACATCAGACATCTTACCATTTTGTTCCGATAAGCTTTAGGCATTGGAGTCAAAGAAAGTTAACAGAATCCACTCAAGGAACTTAAAAATGCAATTTCCATTTGACAAAAGCAAGTTTCAAATATGAGAAATCAAAATTAGCAAAAATACATATAATAAGTCACTCTTTATAGAACCCATTACAAGGTGATTTCAAGATGTTCATCTTGTCATATATCGTAATGATATAACAACAAAATAGCTAACTCTCGGTCAAGTTTCTCCCATACTTCAGACATATCACAGACAGATTTGGAGCACAGTGGACAAGCAAATCTGCAAAAGACAAACAAACATTTAGAATGGCAAGACGCTTAAAATAAAATTAAAGTTGCGCCAAGGTGTGACCACAGATGGCTAGAGAAGGTACCATCAATAGGTATATCAGTGCAAGTATATCTAGAGTTCTGTGATACTATAGATAGATATACTAGAAACAAGTATAATCTGAAATTATAGACAAATGGAAAATCTCAAGAGGTTGTGAGCCAGAGCACAAAACAGGCCACATATGAAACTTACTGAAGATGCTCGTGCATCTCTTTTAAGCAATGCATGTGAATAGTATGACCACAAGGCAATACGCTGATAACCTTTGTAGAGTCGAATAAATACTGCAGAGGAGTCAACAAACGAGGGTTCAGATATCCAAATAACTTCAGTCTAAAATTTAAATTATGCTTTAAAAAGAAAACTACAATTACTACACTATGTAGATGAGTGTGACCTACCTCAAAACACAGGGCAGTTGTGGACCGTGGTGCATTGCTTTTTCCACACAAGGGTGGCAATCCTTCAAGAGGATAGAGTAGCAACATCCTAGAAAAAGGTACACGAGCAAATAAATCATTCTCGCACTACAATGAAACAAGGGAAGAAGCGGTGATAATTTGAGAAGAAGCAGTGGTAATTTGAGAAGTCATAAAGAACATACCACATTTATAACAGTGGAAGAAATTATCCTTGCCACCAGTTCTGAAAACCAACACAACTAGCTAAAGTCAACTACAAGAAATAAATCTAAATACATTTCACAATAGCATGAAAGATTACTTTACTATAGAGAAAGAGACATCAGATGCATAAAGAGAAAAGCATACCTGCAAATTCCACATCCATCGCAGTGGTATCGCTGTTTTGAGTCCTGGAAAACCAAAGTGGCAAGCACAATTAGAACCAAAAGCGTATACATCCAAACAATCTTTTTATAATTTTTTGAGAGTAAAGCTCTTTGTTTTCATGAACCAGAGTTATTAAACCTGAAAATCCATTAAGAACATACCTCGTCATCAAATAAATTGCATTTTTCACAAAATTATTTTCCCATGCAAACACCACAAGTAACACAGGTTTGCTGAACCTGCAAAATGGCAGTGCATTATCTTTTTAAAATATCTCAAGAAACATTATAGTGTTTACCTCTAAATTTTATGCACATAACCAAAATTAAAAAGGCTCAGCTCTTACATCATGTTCAGTTCTACAAAGTGAACAGATAACCTGCAAACATACAAGAATAACTATAAATAACAAGAGCAATATACTGCAAACATACAAGAATATAAACAAAAGCAATATACTAATTCAGCAAGTTAGATAAGATTTGCTAGATAATTGATCATTTATCTTTTGAAAATAATAAAAATTAAACCTTTACATCTTTCAAATGTACCTTCGGAAAATATTATGATGTTACACCCTAAAAAACCTTCGCTATTTACAAGGAATACATATGGTTCGGAGCATTAAGACAAACATTATAATGAATAACATCCAACTGGAAAACAAGATAGAACCTTACCTTTAGAAATTCATGGCGAGGTACATCATGTTTTTCAAGTGGATCGACATCCATTGAATTCTGTTCAGATATGAGTTCAGTTCATACTATACCCTCACAAATGAAATTGGAAGAGACATAATTTTATAGTTCTATTTTGCCAAGGATATAAACCAAAGGCAACCGTTGAACTTGAAATAGCTATCAATGCAGTAAAGAAAAAGAAGCATACTTTGGCCTCATTATGACAATGCCTACAGTCAAAGACTTCATTACAACACGGAGCCCTTATTTGGCATCTCCGACAGTAGTGTGAACATCTGCCATCAATTATCAGTATCAAGAAAACACACATCAGTAAAATCATCCCTGTATGGCATATTTTTCACCATTTTGTAAGATGCATGGAGATACCAATAAGAATATATCAAAATTATATATAATTAAATAAAAGGTATAAATGCTACATTAAATAACAATGTATTGAATATCTCCATTCTATTTCAAGGAAGAAATACCAAATACAGTATGGGTATGCATGTCAAACAATGTAGGCACTCACTACCTTAAATATTTATGTTAAGGACAAAAAATAACCAGGATGCATTCCTCCACAGTTAAAAACAAAAATTCCATAGCCCCACGTTAATGAATGATACTTTTGCACACACTTCAATTCCCTAAGATTCATTGTCTTAGTAGAAAGTAAATTAAGCTGAAGAAAATAATGACACCCATAGAAATATTATTCTCATGTAAGCAATACAAAGAGGCCACTTTAGCACAACCTATTTTCTTGTTCTATGAGATCCACATAAAGAACACATGCACCAACTATGGGTTTCCTACTTTAGCAAAAGAAAGAATCCACTCCATTTTTTTACCATTTAAGGAGAATGCCCAAAGTTTCTCCTCCTTCAATAGAGAACTATACTTGGTATAATGAAATATACAAATCATAAAGAAAGGTAGTTGATGTCCATGATAACTTCTTAGATAGTAAGTTTTGACACAATTTTGATACCATGGTTCAAACAATCAGATGAAAGAATCCACTCCATTTTTTTACCATTTAAGGAGAATGTTCAAAGTTTCTCCTCCTTCAATGGAGAACTATACTTGGTATAATGAAAGATCCAAATCATAACGAAAGGTAGTTGATGGCCATGATAACTTCTCAGATAGTAAGTTTTGACACAATTTTGATACCATGGTTCAAACAATCAGATGAAGTGATGTTCTATAGACCTCGCTGTTAGAGAGAAATTTGAAATAAAGCCCACTCCATTGAAGGGTGCCAACAGAAATGTATTGATGGCTCAAGGACACAAAGAGGCTACCCCATAACTTCTACTGGATTACAGGAACACACAATTCCTCATTTTTCACAGAAAGTTTCGTTACTACACTAGTTCAAGGGTGCTATAAATAAGTACCGTGAAAATGTCATGGTTTAATTTATTTCATTCACCTTATATTTTCATGATATGGGCATATTGACTACCAAATGTTTAGGTCAATGGAAATTAGCAATAAAATTTTAAACTGGTCCCTTCTCTTGGTACAGGAGATGAGATGTATGCATATTCCCACATATTTTTTATAACAATTATGAAATATGTAGGCATGCACTCATATGGCTCATGCATCCATACGAAAAATTGTTCAAATTGCCAATTGCATGCTCCAAGTGCCAATTTCACATCGATGTCGGTGAGGACAGTAGCTGAAACTAGGCTAGCAACCATTAGAATTCGAGTGTCCCGGATCCTTGTCTTCTCTACCATCTTGCCACAGAATGCAAAAAGCAAGCAAATACCCTGCTACTATATCGCTTACCTGATGCCATTACACCACTCAATGGTTCCATGTAAGAGGATATTCCCAAAGTAGAAAAAATGTGTTCAGCCTGGTGAACCCCCAAAAAAAAAGAGCTCCATGAGTAAAAATATTGAAGAAAGAATGAAAGGAAAAATTGTAAAAAGCTTATTTTGAAATTAATGTATACTAACAGCACAGAATCTGACCAGAAGGCTTCAGAGCATTAGAAAAACTCCCGAATTCAAGATTTGAAGAAAATTTAAAGAGACTGACAGGAGATTAATTTCAAATACAAAGAATTGTATTATGGGATTCTCTCTATATCTATAGTCACAGAAAACCTCAAAAATGAAGAAAAACAAAAAGAAAATATTAAAAAAATCATGTGTAATAGCAGTGCATCTAATTCTTGTCACCTAGTTTTAATGAATTGATTTGAATCCAATTACTAACCCATATTGCATGCATCCTTGATTAAGCGTATCTTTCACCACCATCGTTGGCTTCATGTCAACTTCACACCCCTGAGCAAAAGACCGAGGGCTGCAACACTCAACTTCCATGATTCAAATTCAAATCCCCTTCAAAACTCTGCCTTCTCACAATTTACATGAAAAGAACACCCAGAATCAAACCCTAATCACACATTCCTCCAAGATTCGTGCCCAAAATAGTAATGCACACCAGAATATCCAACATACCCAACATAACAAAATTAAGAATAGCTTTGCCCCATTAAAAACCACCAAATCCTGGACAATAGACAAATATAGCAATCAATAAAATAAATCTGCTGCTGGAACAAAAGTTCTTTAATTACTCACCTGCAGTCTGGTTTATCTAAAGCGGTGTACTGCTCCAATGGGCGAAAGACGCCTCCTACTGATTTATTTAAATATAAGCAAAATATCTCAAGGACCGTCCACGAGCGTTCAAAACCTATGGTCACTTCCTTGAGGAAGGCAACGGGAATTCGAATTTCGGACTTAGCAAATTTATAGCAAAAAATATAATTACAGTTGCAACCCAAGGGCCAACACCACTGCCCAAAATCCTCCTCGCGCACGGGTTTAGCTCCATGGCACCAGGGAAATGGGCTATCTTGGACCTTGGAACTCTAAATCCAGCTACCGTGGTCCGTCTCCCGGAACCAGTTGCCCTCATCAATGCGTGCAACTATTTTCATCGGTCAATGCGTCCAGATCTTGTAAGTTTCCACCTCCATCAATCTGGTAGGTTTGCACATCCAACATTCAACTTCCACGCCCCTTCCAAGCCCCAACCACCTCTTTGACCCAGTAAATTCCGGCGAACCAGTGAAAAAATGGGGCGAATCACTCCAACCCCTCCCTCCGACCCTGTAAATCCAGGTGAATGCCACTGAAATCTGCTCCAAACAAAGAAAATCGAGAGCGAATTCCATTTTTTCAGTTTTATGGGCATTTATTTTGGTGGGATAATATTTAATAATTAATTATTTTTAAGATAATTATTGGGATAACTTTATAAAACTATAGAAAATGGGTTTTATATAAAACATTCGCCCTATTAAAATTTAAAATCCCTTAAAATTCGCCTTTGGGCTAAAATTCGCCCCTCAAATTTTCCCTGAAGCTCATTACTGATAATGCAGCTGCTTTCAAATCTAAGAATATGGTAGACTTTTGTAACAAATACCACATCAATCTTGGCCATTCCATTGCCTATTACCCTCAAGGTAATGGACTCGCAGAATCCTCCATCAAAAGCCTAGTAAATATCATCAAGAAATTGTTAGAAGACAACAAGAAGTCCTGGAACAAAAGGTTGGTCAATGCCTTATGGGCAGACAGACTAACTACAAAGAAGTCCATTGGTACATCTCCTTATCAACTAGTATATGGAATGGATGTTATTTTTCCATCCTCTTTAGGAGTGCCAGTGATGAAGATTATTCAAGAACTGCAGGTAGAACCAAATGATATCCAGAGAAGGATAAATCAGACCATTCATTTGCAGCAAACCAAGGAAGAGGTTTACATCAAATCACAAGTGATCCAAGATAAAATCAAAAAGATATTTGACAAGAAAACCAAAGCTGATGATTTTTACATAGGTGACAAAGTACTTAAGTGGGATTCTAGAAGAGAAGAAAAAAGTAAACATGGTAAATTTGATTTTCTATGGAAAGACCCCTACAACATCTATGGTTACAGAGGTAACAATGCATTCTTCTTGAAGGAAATAGATGGATCAGATCTACCAGGTGGACCAGTCAATGGTAGGATGTTGAAGCATTAATTTTCTCCAGATTAACATTAGTTCATTTGTTTACTTTTCTCATTGTACATAACATTGCAAAGTTTAGATTGGATTGGATGTTTTTTTTTTTTTTGCAAAGTTGAAGCCCGAAGAGAATGCCCTAAGCTTTGAAAGACATAACATCATAAGTATGAATAAAGGAGATTTCAGGAAAAAGTTACAAGGAAAGCACAGTCAAAGTTCCAAGGCTACTGATCTTAAAGTTCTCGACATCTCACAAGGAGATGCCATCCCCATGTGGAGCCACTGTTAGGGTCCTATAATAATAGGATTCATAAATTTGAATTGACTATGTTTTAGTCTTGTAATATTGTACATACTTTTTCTTTCTGCAAAATGTTTTCCCATATTAAAAAAAATAAAAAAATGTAAAGAAGGTGAAGTCCTAAAAGAAAAATCAAAGGACTAAAAGGAAAAGATCAAAAAAGGAATATAAAGTATGAACCACACCAAAAAGAGATAAAAAATAGATTCTCAAAGTGATGCAAATTCAAACGCCACTACTTTTTACTTTTTACTATGCAAATAAGATTGTGTGCAGTTTGTCGAAAATGCCACAATCCATGATGATCAAACAACTTAATCTTGATCATTCATGCTGATAGTTAGAGAATAAAGATCTAGCCAAACCATTTAATCTTGGTAGATCAGTAGTTAGGTAGAGAATAATAATGAGTTCATCAGTTTAATCTGAGCCATTGGAAGTCATAAGGTTAGATTTAGATAGTTTGCTTATTGAAAAGAAAAATAAATGGTCAGCAAGCTCAAATGTACCCAATAAATGAAGAAAAAATGTTAGGGTAAACGATAGGTAGGCAGAAGCAGTTTTTACAAGGCATGGAAAGCATAAATTGGTTATTTCATATCACTAATATCCCTGAAAATCCCCTTCCCCTTGTTTGAAATCACATTTGACATTCTCAAAAAGCATTTTCCCTTGTAAAAATCACTTCCTTTCCCCTAATTTTATCCCTTTCCCCTTCCTAAAAACCCATTTCCCTTTAAAAATCATTTTCCCCTTACTAATTCCCTTTTTCCATTTAAACCCACTAAAACTTCCTTATCCTAAGTTTAAATAGTTAAAATGATATTGTCGGCCCCACTGTACAATCCCTTCCCGATATCAGTTTTACCACTAATTCTTAGTGTATTTTATACATCCCGCATTATATTCATTAACCCCCCATTTTGTATTAATCCCTTTTTAACTTTATTATATTAGCTCTTGCACATATATTTCCTCAACCCCATATTTTATTATAACATATAGTTTTATTAAAAACCCCGATGTATATATATCTCAGCTCCCATATCTTATTAAACCCCTTTATATAGTTTTAATTATAACCCCACTTTATAATTCCCCTCGGCCCCACTTTACATATACCTTTGCATATATAATCCCACCGTATGACTCATCCCGGGCCCTGCCTATTAATCCCTCTGATTTGCCCATCTGTCAGATCAAGATTCATTAGATCTTGTGGACAATAGCTACTCTCGCATCTCCGATTGCCCGATCATTAACACCACTAGAGGGTTGCGAAATAAGCAATTTCGCAACCTCGCCCCCTTGCTACGTGGCAGCTCCACGGTTCATTGCGCTCTCCATTCCGAAACATCCTTACCACTTTTTACCATGCGAAAACCACTCATCCTCTTTCAGCTCGTTACTACGATACCAACCTGCCATTTGAATTTAACCTCGCGCCCAAAGTTTAATCATTGTTGGTTGAAACAATAATACCGCCCTAAAAATCCTTTTTCACCATTTATTTGTAAACACTGCAAGAATAGAGCTTATGCTGACTTGTTTTTAAGCAAAATCAACCGCTGCTGACTATTCTGAGATCAAATCACACTAGAATTCAAGCATTTACCACCAGAACCTGTGCAAACTCAGCCTAAAGCTTTATAAAGACCAGGAGAGCCCCTGTTGCCTCCAGGACCTTCTCTGCACATTGAAAGCTTCGTTTTCCAGGTATTCCGAAGTGAAAAAAACTTGTTCTTAAGCAAGCGAGTGATAAGTTAATAAATTGAACCAGTTTAAATGCTTTGCAAACCAAAGGAAAGCCACTGTTGCCTCCCAAACCCTTTCTGTAGACCCAAATCATCTTTTCAGAGGTATTCCTGAGTTCCTGAGATTATTTCTTAAGCCAGAAAGTAATAAATTAATCAATTGAACAAGTTTAAATGACTTCCCAAGGCATTGTGACTGATAATCCATTACAACCTCATGTTGTTAATGTTGAACACACCCAACTTGCAGACAAAGACTTCAAAATTAGTGACCCTGTCACTGATTTCAATCTCCTTGAGCTCCACTGTTGGAGCCATGATAAAGCCATTTACTAGGTTGATGATATCTGCCTTTGGGAATCTAAATTTCCCAAGTACATTTTCCCACAGAATTTCCAATTCCCAGAGATCATCATCCTTTTTCAAGCTAATTATCTACCCAATGAAAGATCCCTAGTAACCCATAGCAAGGAAATTTTGTTCACCATTACTGTTGAATCCATAAAACAAATGCTTCAAATTCAACCCAAGCCTAATGAAACCCCCTATCAATTGAAATCCTTATTGAATTGTATCTGAAACTTGACTTTCCAAAGAGGTTTCAGATCTTCCAAACCTTTCTGCCTTCATCAGTTGAAACCCCAAAGAGAAACCCTCCTTATCCAGCCTCAATTTTCTCAGAAAGAACCAGGCAGATTATCACAATGTTGTATTGTATATTAGGATACTTTACAGATGAGTATTTAGATGCTTCAATCTTAGGTTTCTTATCCATATTCTGCCCAGGACAGCCTCCTGCTTCCACATTTAACTTTGCTCAGTACTTATCAGATGTTATCCATGAGCAACTAGTTAAATTACCTGAGGAAGGAGTCTTCAAATATTCATCTGTTTTGCTTCATATGTTCTTATACTTCCAATCTGAAAGGTTTACAATAAGCCTCCAAAAAACTGGACACTGAGGGCAATCCCCAATCAGTTGTTTTCTGGACTTCCTTAATCAGGAAAGATTCCACAGAGTTTACTTACAACAACTTCATTGATTCATTTATTCATCCAATTGTCAATATGCTAAGCAATAACAATGAACATAGGGTCAGTGATGAGATAAAAAAATTCTTGCAATTGTATGAACACAGTAGGACAGGAGACTGGTACTTGTACCAGAATCACACTGAAATTAGAGTATATGGATGTCAACTCACTCCATATAAGCTGCCCAAATACCTCCCAATGAGGTTATTTGCACTTGAATATATCAGGCAGATCCTAAACTTCGATGAAGTGAACTTTCTATCAGCAAAGAAGAAGACACAGTTTAAGATAAAAAACCAAATTGGTCCTTTCATATGCAATAACAGGACTGCTGGTCAATAGGCAGAATTTTTTTTACAGGAATTTAAGTTCAGTGAAAGTTTCAAGTGGCATTATGATCCTTTAGGAATTATCAGCAAGTTAAGAATCAAGTTTAAACTAACTCCTTTTGTCCACGAGTCCAAACCAGAAATTGAGAAGTACTCCAACCGGTCAGAGTGGTTGGAGAATACTTCAAAAGAGCTGGAGAAAACAGTAGATACCATTTCCTATTTTGCACACTCCAGCCCCACAAGATAGGAATTCCAAAAGCCCAAGAGAAGAAGGATCATATTCAATTCAAACCACTACTGAAACTAAATTTAAATTGATGCACAGGAAGAATGCCAAGCTAAATCCTGTAAATGAACAAGTTGAGACTATTGAAATTATTGATACAGACACAGTGGTTAAAGGAAATGCACCTCCAACAATTTCAGAGGAAACTCACCAGCCATCAACCTCTAATACATAGATCATTCAAAAACAACACAGTGTAGAGGTGTCTTCATCAAGTAAACCAACAGATAAAGAACATGATATCATGGAGAAGTATAAGGAAATCAAGCTCACACATGAGACATTGAAATCTGTCACTTATGCCCAATACTGGAAACAGACACCTAGTGATCAAAGGAGGTTGCTTTCTGCATTTGATTACAAGACCATGAAGATGCAGATGACCTTCTTGCAGCCCACAGTGAAGCATCCAAAGTCATCAGCTGGCTATAAGAAAACAACATATGAAGTTCAAGCCAAAGATCTACATCCTATAGACCAAACATAATTTCATAAGCAAGCTGGAGAAATGATATACACCACAATGACCAATAAAGCTATGAGTGTTCAAAAACTACAGAATACTCTAGAAAACATAAGAGGACAATTAAAACTAGAGAAGGCTTCCTCACAAGCTAAGGACAATAGAATCAAATCACTAGAAGAATTGGTCATAGAGGTAGGATACGATTCCTAGAACATCAAAATTGCAGAAGAAAACGTCAAGAAAAAGAATGCAGACATTGTTGCATTGAAAAAACAACTGAATTGCCTCCTGCTGAACATCCACGGGCTAAGGAAGCTCTGTAGAATGAAGGACAAAAAGAAGAAATGATGAATCTCATTATTCGGTTGATAGCTTAACTGAAAGAGATGGAGAATGAGATGGAGAAATTGGTGCAGGAGAAAAATTCCAGCATGGAAGCAACCCCTGTCACTGTTATTCCTACAATTACTACAATAGTTCCTTCTACTTCAACAGCTCCAGTAGAAACAACAATTCCAGTAGCTACAGTAGTTCCATCTCCATCAGCCACTACATCAGCAACAGATTCAACAACAACGTCAGCTCATCCTAGTGATGAAGCAGGTAAACTAATTAAAGCCATGCAGGATATGTCCATACAAACAAATGAAATAAACAGACTTAAAGAACAAGTAAAAAGTCTAGAGGATGAAAAGAAGTTGATACAAATCATGCACAGGAATGAAACACATAAGTCAAACAGATTGACTAACAGAGTGCAGAAGTTAGAGAAAGAATTGACACTAAAATAACCACTTGCCCAAGAAAAGCAACAGCCGTGGGCCAATATCATTAACTTTGTTAATGATATTTGGCCATCCATCCAAGTCATCTTTGAGCAAAAGGATTTGATCAAAGAAGCAACTGAAGCTATTCAAAAAGTCAAAGAGGAACTTGGGAAAAAGCCAGAAGAGGCTACTGAGATCATTGAGTTTCTAAATTCCAAGAACAAACAAGAATTAGAGGAAATTGGCATTAATGATAGAACTGAAACAATCCTGGAAGTAAGAAAGGTAATTTCCAAGAGGAACTTAATGACACAACTTGAAGACAAGTGTCAAAACGTGGAGCTTGCAATTTGAGCTTTTGAGGCAGGAAGGTCTGCCTAATCCCTTGGTTATCAATGACAGATTGATGGAACATGAAGACTATGACAAGAAAATGAGAGAAGTGGCCAAAGAACAGTCCAACAATTCCTCCATGAAAGGAATGCCTACAGGAAAAGTGCTCTATCAGATTTTTGAAAACCTCTTTTACCTCCAACATGAGGTAAAACATCTCTTTATCAACAAGCCAACTTTTGCAAAATATACAGAGGCTGATGAAATTTTCAGAAGAATGGTAAAAATTAAATTACCTGATGAAGAGGCTTGGGAGAAACTGAATGATTTACTATGAAAGTGAAAAGATCACAAGGTAAAAAAGAAGTTCAGATGAAAACATAAAAAGAGCAGTCAAAGGTTAAAAGTAAAGAAGTAATAGAGTTTAAAGATAATCAGTGAAAAGCAGAGTTTAAAGATAAAGACAACGTGAAAGACACTCAGCAAAAAAAGAGACAGCGAGCGTAAATCAAATAGTCAAAGAGAAAACAACAAATTCAATAAAAGCAAGGACAACTTGCATTAGTTAGATAGTTGTCTCTATCTTCTTGCATGAAGATATTTAGTTTTCCTTGAATAATTCCTAAATCAATTTTAGGATATTTTGTAATAGTTTTTGTATAAATACTTCATAATTCAAAGTTTTGAGTGTGGAATTATGAACATTTCTATAGTTATATTCATCTGAAACTTGAGGGTTTCTTGTAACATTTTAAAGTCAACAGACTAGACTAAGGAATAAAGGCATTGAATTACAGGATTCATGTGTTGGGCCATTTCAGTGAAGTATCTTTCTATTGTTAAATTGTTATTTTCTTAAGTATTTCACATACTGAAATATTTTCCAATTTAAATGTATAACAAGAATATTATTGCGGAAATTGTTTAAGTACACTCTATTCTGAACTGTTATTCATTTCCATGTTTTCTTCTGATATCTAGATTAGGGAATTCTTCATTGCTCCTTAGTTTCGATTGACCTCTTTCATCTCCCTCATTATCCTGTTTGAGGAATCCTTAACTGCTCCTTAATCTCGATTGAAACCACTTCACCGTCCAGCCTAAAAGATCTGAATTTGCTCAGCTACCTTGCCCTGTGAACACTTCCTTTAGAACTTGATTCAGTCATGTTTTCTTGACACTTTGAATCCATAGCCCAATGTTAAATAGACAATCATCTATCCATCTGAATCAGTAATTCCACCACCAAACCAAACCAAAATCAAAACCCAATCAATCTTTCATAACTAGCCTAAAATCAACTAAAAACAACAAAGTTAAATCATAAAGAGAGAGCCCTCTCTGAGAATTAGGAAAGCTAGATCCTGATCTCACAAGTAGGTTTGTGGTTACCTCTAATATTTCTTGAAGCAAAAAGCCTAACAACCCTAGGAAATTATTGGAGTGATAACAAGTTGCACCTCATGTTGGCGACAAAAGAAATGTTGGAAGTGGTTTACAATTCCTTGCCATATTTCAACTAAGGTATAACGAAAGTGAAGAACAACAACAAATTAGTCAAATATATAGTCGCGAGGATAATAAAAGAAATGCTCTAATCTATATAAATTGAATCTAGATAACTTGTGATCAATTTCTTGCAGATTTGACTCATTCAATGCAAAAGTATTTTTCATCGCCATAAAGTCTATTGAGACAATACGACAAGTTTTCCAATGTAAAGAGCATGAAATACACTGAATATTCAATCACCAAGTATCACATAAGAACATTTTGAAATTTCCTATATAATATGCAGTCTTCTTTGTCTCTCTGATTGTCTTTATTTGTTTTGTTTGCCAATAGTGCAAACGTGAGTACCTGGCTCTGTGACAAAGAAGTTGAAGAAGTAGTTGTAAGGAAGTTTGAAGATGAATTGTTTGCACGTTACAAAAAAGAAAGAAAGAATAACAATATAGTCAAATAACAAGCATTGATTTTAATCATCAATTACATCTTAAATACAAAATGCTAAATCTACACAATAGTAGTGAGAATAATTTAAAACATAGTGTAATGAAATAATAGTTTCCCATGAGTCTCTAATTCAGAATCATAAGGTTTTCAATTATTTTTAAGAAGATGTATATATTTTATCATAGTTTGGACATTATGCTAATTAGAAAAGAGTCAAAGAGGCATATACTATTGATTAGGTTTTGTACATCATAATTGTTGCAAGGCTTCTACATCCTTGAACAAAGAGAATGAATTTGCCACGAAGTTCAATTGTTTTCTTTTTTATGTGTCCGATACTTCTTAGGAATCACTTGCCAAGGAAACATGCCCCAAGTTTGTGGGGGGAGATCCCAGTGAGAAGCCCGAGGTTTCAAAGCCTGCTACCAAGATTCCAAGCATCGTGCCTTCGACTAAATGTACTATTAATGGCATTGCTTTGAAGTTTACACATGTTTTTCACAACCTATCATCGACTGCTTAGCTTTTATTTCTAAGGTCTTGACATTTGTTATCCACTTTATATGTTAGTTAGAGCATGATTTTATCTAGGTCAAAAGGCCATGAGATTTGATCATGTACTTAAATATTGCAGAAATGGAATTTTGTGTGACTAGATGCATGCCATTGGATTTGATTCCATGTTCATAGGTTGTAAATTTGGGTTTTGTGTCAGTAATAAAGGTCATGATATGTGATCCTATGTCTTTATGCTTGTTCTTTCCCCTTTTTTTTGGGTCATGTTTTCCTTTGTGTCTTGTGTTGTATTTGGAGGATTAAAGTTTGTTGCTATTTGGAATTTTTTCTTATTAGATTCCAGTGTATATTGCAAACTTTCATCATATTTTTTTTCAACATCTCATTGTGAAATAGGGTTTTGCTAGTACAAATTGTCTAGTTCATGTGATTCCATCCTTCACATCTCAGGTGGTTTTGCATGTCAATATGTCCATGTCAATATGTCCTACCTTGTGGCTATTTTTGGCATGTTGGTATGGCCTACCCTATGGGCTATTTTGGGTTGTGATTGTCATCTATGTGATGGTATTGTTTATATTTTAGGTAATGATATATCCCTATTTGCTACTTTCCATATTTGTTATTTTATTCCACACTGATGCTCCTATTTTTAAATTTTGTCCCTCTTAACATGGAGGTCAGGTGAGGGAGGTTGGGTGCCTAAAGGTTAGGTTCTAAGTGTGGTAAGTTGGGTACGTGGCTTCGTCAACTTGGTTCTTTGTCATAGCATTCTTCAACAATATCTGATAACACAACCTATATTAATAGATCTACAATTTACAACAATGACAACTTCCTTCAATGGGATATCATTCCCCATTAATGAATGTTTGATTCATTCTGTGGTCGTTGTCTGAGTATGTAGTGCATGAAACTGGCAAATTTTCTACAGGGTCATATCCATATGTTACACAATCATTCTTCATGAATGCTTGGTTCATTATGTGATCATTATACTAGCAAGTAACATATGAAAGATTAAATTTCACAGATGATAAACATTTGTATATATGTTTCCTCACTTGGATTTATTGTATTTTATTGTTTGGATGTTAAAACATGTATAGTTATATGAGCATATCAGTAAATGTGGATGCTCTAGCTATGCTTTCGGGAGCCAAGACTAGGCGTTCTCTCTGAGATAAAAATTTTGTGAGGGACGATACCACTGAAAACGAATTATGGTGGGGCAAGCAAGTATTGGCCACAATTGATTATTTTGTTTCTATATTCTCTATTATGAAAATGAACACTTAAATCAAAGCCTTGGATGTCGTGATTATGATTGATTTGACGTTGAATTAATTAATGAAAGCTAATCATGCATCCCTTTTCTATCTTTTTTTATGCAAGGGGTCTCCAAATATCAAGATGGAGGAGCATACTTTCCTTGTCAACCAAGAGAGGGCTATGAATTATCTCAATTCTTTAGACAAGGTGGATTAATATATTCAATGAATATATATTCGCCTTGGAATACACTCCTCTTATTTGTATATGTAATAGTTATGATAATAAGTGTGTTTTTTTTCTCTGGTGATAGGTGTTTGCAAATGATTAGTTCCTAAACTGGGATCCTGAGCATCAAATCAAAGTCAAAATTGTCCAAACTCAGAAAAAAATTCCCCGAATGTTTGGTATGATGGTGAACTGATATCACCTCTTCAAAACTAAATGTCACACACTAACATAACAACTAAAAATAAAATATTTAAATTACTATAATTTTAAAAATACTCTACTCACCTCAATATTACTTTAATTAGAAAAAAGACTTTACTCCCCTCACTAACTAATGGTATTACGATATATAACTAGTCATTATAGCAAATAAATCTTAGAGAGAGGAAATTGGTATAGTGTGATTAAAATTTGAAGAATAAAGATTGGTAACCTATTGGCGAATAAATTATAAAAGAAATTAATAGCCTATTCATTTGTTATAAGTTTATGCATAATAATGGAAGAATATTAATGCAAATAAATTTTAATAAATGTCATAAAACATATATGAAATTCATAATATAAAAATATACGATAAAACACGATACCAAAATTATTTATAATATAAAAGTGAGGAAAAAATTATCATATCAATTGGAGTGATGTGTTTGGAAGACATCTTCCTTATTAATCGAACAAGGCAAGTGCCCTCAAAAACAACTTTCACAGGTATTAATTTCGTCAACGAGTTTTCTATGTTAATCAACAACAAAGGTTGTATTGGTCACCAAATCATGTTTCAAACCTAGCGAAGGAGAAACCCATCTCAGTCGAGGGAGCGATGGGAATATAGGGGCTCACCTGCGACCCGTTTACCTCCATGAAGTCGTTTTGGGTAGCAGAGCAGTGCGTCAAACTCCCTGAGGCAGCGACACAGTAACGTAACCATTCCTGAGACGGTTTGAAGATAGTGAGGGTAGTTATGAACTTACTGAAGCTCTGTCCTAATCAACAATACTTGTTGAAGGACGCTACCACGAATCAGTTGTAGCCATGAATCATTTGAGGAATAACAAAACACTTTTTGAATCCCGACTAGTTACAAAGAATTTGAGTCCACATAGCGCAAGTCAAGGCAATCGAAGTTTCTAGTGGATATCAGTACTAGACTTGAATGACGATATAATCACAGATAAAGACAATGACTAGTAAGCAAGCTCGGGAAGGGAATTATGATAACAACTGAAGTAACAGTTCATGTCTAAGAAGTTAACTTAAATCACAGATAGTCTTGTGAATTGTTTACTGGACAGACTGCTTGAATAGGGTTTGATTACTATTAAAATTGCATTATTTGTAGTGAAGGATTGTCACTGTTTTGAAGGCTATATAACCAGGATTCTGGTATAATAGCCCTAGAGCAGCTTTTGAATTGGAATTAAATATGAAGTATTGAAGTTTGAAAAAATCTATTATTGGGTGTTGGCTATATGATTGTATTCATGTTATCTGTCTAACAATTGAAAGAAGGTTGTGTAAATTAGTCAATCTATTTTGGGATTTTTTTTAACCCTAAGGGAAAAAATTCCCTAAGGACTTTACACTTGGACTAGTTCGGAAGGCACATGAGAAACACTTGTTGTAGCCATGACTCTTTCTTTATTATTATTATTTTCTTCACTTTAAAAACAAAATATTTAAGTTACTATAATTTTAAAAATACTCTACTTACCTCAATGTTACTTTAATTAGAAAAAGACCTTACTCCTCTCACTAACTAATGGTATTACGATATATAACTAGTCATTATAGCAAATAAATCTCAGAGAGAGGGAATTGGTAAAGTGTGATTAAAATTTGAAGAAAAAAGATCGGTAACCTATTGGCAAATAAATTATAAAAAGAGATTAATAACCTATTCATTTGTTCTAAGTTTATGCATAATAAAGGAAGAATATTAATGCGAATAAAATTTAATGTATGTCATAAAACATATATGAATTTCATAATATAAAAACAATGTAATAAAACACAATACCAAAATTATTTATAATATAAAAGTGGGGAAAAAATTATCATATCAACTGGAGTGTTGCGTTAGGAAGACATCTTCCTTATTAACCGAACAAGGCAAGTGACCTCAAAAACAAATTTCACAGGTATTAATTTGGTCAACGAGTTTTCTATGGTTAATCAACAACAAAGGTTGTATTGGTCACCGAATCCTATTTCAAACCCATTGAAGGAGCAACCCATCTCAGTCGAGGGAGTGAAGGGAATATAGAGGCTCACCTGCAACCCGTTTATCTCCATGAAGTCGTTTTGGGTAGCGGAGTAGTGCGTCAAACTCCCTGAGGCAACAACATAGTAACGTAACCATTCTCGAGATGGTTTGAAGACATCGAGGGTAGTTTTGAAATTCCTGAAGCCTTGTCCCAATAAACGAGATTTGTTGAAGGACACTACTAGGAATCACTTCATGTCTATGTAGTTCACTTAAATCCCAAATAGTCTTGTGAATTGTTTTGTGGATAGGCTGATTGAATAGGGTTTGATTACTGTTAAACTTCCACTGTTTGTAATGAAGGATTGTCATTGTTTTGAAGGCTATATAACCAGGATTCTAGTATAATAGCCCTGGAGCAAGCTTTTGAATTGGAATTAAATATGAAGTATTGAAGTTTGCAAAAATCTATTGTTGGGCCTTGGCTATATGATTGTATTCTTGTTATCTATCTAACAACTGAAAAAAGGTTGTGTAAACTAGTCAATTTATTTTGGGATTTTTTTTAACCCTAAGGGAAAAAATCCCCTAAGGACTTTACACTTGGACTAGTTCTAAAGGCACATGAGAAACACTTGGTGTAGCCACAACTCTTTCTTTATTATTATTTTCTTCACTTTTAAAATAAAATATTTAAATTACTATAATTTTAAAAATACTCTACTCACCACAATATTACTTTAATTAGAAAAAGACCTTACTCGACTCACTAACTAATGGTATTACAATATATAACTAGTCACTATAGCAAATAAATCTTAGAGAGAGGGAATTGGTAAAGTGTTATTAAAATTTGAAGAAAAAAGACTGGTATCCTATTGGCGAATAAATTATAAAAAGAGATTAATAACCTATTCATTTGTTCTAAGTTTATGCATAATAAAGGATGAATATTAATGCAAATAAATTTAATGTATGTCACAAATATGTCATAAAACATATCTGAAATTCATAATATAAAAACAATACGATAAAACACGATACCAAAATTATTTATAATATAAAAGCGAGGAAAAAATTATCATATCAACTCGAGTGTTGCGTTAGTAAGGCATCTTCCTTATAAACCAAACAAGGCAAGTGCCCTCAAAAATAACTTTCACAGTAATTAATTTGGTCAACGAGTTTTCTATGGTTAATCAACAACAAAATTTGTATTGGTCATCGAATCCTGTTTCAAACCCAACGAAGGAGCAGCTCATCTCAGTCGAGGGAGCGAAGGGAATATAGGGGCTCACTTGTCGCTTTGGGTAGCGGAGCAGTGCGTCAATCTCCTTGAGGCAACGACACAGTAACGTAACCATTCCCAAGACTATTTGAAGACAACGAGGGTAGTTCTGAACTTCCTGAAGCCCTATCCCAATCAACGAGACTTGTTGAAGGACGCTACCACGAATCAGTTGTAGCTGCGAATCATTTGAGGAAGAACGAAACACTTTTTGAATCCCGACTAGTTACAAAGATTTTGAGTCTGCACAACGCAAGTCAAGGCAAACAAGGTTTCTAGTGGATATCAGTACCAGACTTAAAGGGTGATATAATCATAGAGAAAGACAACGACAAGTTAGCAAGCTTGGGAAGGGCATTACAATAACAACTGAAGTAACAGTTCCTATCTAAGTAATTAACTTAAATCACATATATTCTTGTGAATTGTTTAGTGGACAAAATGATTGAATAGGGTTTGATTACTGTTAAACGTCCATTGTTTGTAGTGAAGGATTGTCATTGTTTTGAAGGCTATATAACCAGGATTTTGGTATAATAGCCTTGGAGCAACCTTTTGAATTGGAATTAAATATGAAGTATTGAAGTTTGTGAAAATCTATTATTGGGCCTTGGCTATATGATTGTATTCCTATTAGCTGTCTAACGAAGGTTGTGTAAACTAGTCAATTTATTTTGGGATTTTTTTTTTTTTTTAGATCTAGGGTAATCGGTAACTGGTGAGAGTTGCCTGAGCAAGGCCCGGGTTCAAATCCAACTGGCTGCCACTATAAACCTAGGCTAGGTGCAACAGCCTGCAAGCCGCACACAATAGCAAGGAACTTATGCCTCAACAAGAGCCGAGATGTCCGCTCTAGGGTCGCCTACTCTTCTAGCCAAGACACAACAGGCATATGTCTCCACGGAGATTTGAACCTTGGTGGATTGGATGAAAGCCATCTCCCTCCACAAAAAAAAAAAAAAAAAAGAAAAAAAAAAAAAAAAAGAAAAGAAAAAAGAAAAGAAAAAAAAAGGACTTTACACTTGGACTAGTTCGGAAGGCACGTGAGAAATACTTGTTGTAGCCACAACTCTTTCTTTATTTTTATTTTCTTCACTTTAAAAGTAAAATATTTAAATTACTATAATTTTAAAAATACTCTACTCACTCGATATTACTTTAATTAGAAAAAAAACTTTACTTCCCTCACTAACTAATGGTATTATGATATATAACTAGTCATTATATCAAATAAATCTTAGAGAGAGGGAATTGGTAAAATGTGATTAAAATTTGAAAGAAAAATATTGGTAACCTACTGGCGAATAAATTATAAAAAGAGATTAATAACCTATTCATTTGTTCTAAGTTTTTGAATAACAAAGGAAGAATATTAATGCAAATTAAATTTATATATGTCATAAAATATATATGAAATTCATGATATAAAAACAATGCGATAAAACACGATACCAAAATTATTTATAATATAAAAGCAAGGAAAAAATTATCATATCAACTTGAGTGTTGCATTCGGAAGACATCTTCCTTATTAACCAAACAAGGTAAGTGCCCTCAAAACTTTCACAGGTATTAATTTGGTCAACGAGTTTTATATGGTTAATTAGCAACAAAGGTTGTATTGGTCACCGAATCCTGTTTCAAACCCAGCAAAGGCACAACCCATCTCTGTCGAGGGAGCGAAGGGAATGCAGGGGTTCACCTACGACCCGTTTACCTCCATGAAGTCGTTTTGGGTAGCGGAGCAATGCGTCAAACTCCTTGAGGCAACGACACAGTAACGTAACCATTCCTGAGACAGTTTGAAGATAGCGAGGGTAGTTCTGAACTTCTTGAAGCCTTGTCCCAATCAGCGAGACTTGTTGAAGGACACTACCACGAATCAGTTGTAGTCGTGTATCATTTGAGGAAAAATGAAACACTTTTTGAATCTCGACTTGTTACAAATAATCTGAGTCCACACAACGCAAGTCAAGGCAGCCGAGGTTTCTAGTGGATATCAGTACCAGACTTGAAGAGCGATATAATCACAGAGAAAGACAATGATGAGTCAACAAGCTCGTGAAGGGCATTACGATAACAATTGAAGTAACAATTTATGTCTAAGTAGTTAACTTAAATGACATATAGTCTTGTGAATTGTTTAGTGGACATACTAATTGAATAGGGTTTGATTACTGTTAAACTTCCATCATTTATAGTGAAGGATTGTTACTGTTTTGAAGGCTATAGAACCAGGATTCTGGTATAATAGCCCTCGAGTAAGCTTTTGAATTGGAATTAAATATGAAGTATTGAAGTTTGCGAAAATCTATTGTTGGGCCTTGGCTATATGATTGTATTCTTGTTATCTATCTAACAATTGAAAAAAAGATAGTGTAAACTATTCAATTTATTTTGAGATTTTTTTTAACCCTAAGGGCAAAAATTCCCTAAAAACTTTACACTTGGACTAGTTTAGAAAGCAAGTAAAAAACACTTGCTAGCCACAACTCTCTCTTTATTATTATTTTCTTCACTTTAAAATAAAATATTTAAATTACTATAATTTAAAAAATACTCTCCTCACCTCAATATTACTTTAATTAGAAAAAGACTTTACTCCCCTCACTAACTTATGGTATTATGATATATAACTAGCCATCATAGCAAAATTATGGTATTATGATATATAACTAGCCATCATAGCAAATAAATTTTAATGAGAGGGAATTGGTAATGTGTGATTAAAATTTGAAGAAAAAAAAATAATAACTTATTGGCAAATAAATTATAAAAAAAATTAATAATCTATTTATTTGTTTTAAGTTTATGCATAATTAAAAAAAATATTAATGCAAATAAAATTTAATATATATCATAAATATATATGAGATTCATAATATAAAAACAATGCGATAATAAAAACACGGTACCAAAATTATTTATAATATAGAAGCTACAACTAGAGTGATGCGTTCAAAGTTATTAACTGAACAAAGCAAGTGCCCTCAAAAACAACTTTCACAGGTATTAATTTGGTCCAGAGGAGTTATGTATGGTTAATAAGCAACAAAGATTGTATTGGTCACAAAAACAACCCATCTCAGTCGAGGGAGCGAAGGGAATATAGGGGCTCACCTGCTACCTGTTTACTTCATGAAATCGTTTTCGGGAGCGGAGCAGTGCGTCAAACTTCCTGAAGCAACATTACAGTGACTTAACCATTCCTGAGACCGTTTAAAGACAGCGAAGGTAAACTTCCTGAAGCCCAGTCCCAGTCAGCGAGCCTGGTTGAAAGACGCTACCACGAAGGGCATGCGTCGGCAAGATGAGCTCATCATAATGAAAAACCCAAAACCTAAAGTTAACTTTAGCCCCAGCACAAAATTTCCTCGAATTTTTCGTACGGCCGTGAACTAATGCCACGAAGCCGAAACTAGATGTCACTCAGTGACATAATCAGATATAAACTTTAATGGTTTAAGATTTAGAGTTTAAGGACCTAACATAACCATTGTTTAACAAAATAAATTGTGAATCTTATGCAAGAAACATTTATTTCCCTTTCAATTATATTGCCTAAATTCTTTATTGTGTTATATTTTTTGTTTGATATGGGCAGCAACCGACTTTTGTTCCACTGCAGCAATTTCTAGTATTTTTTTTTTTTTCAGAAATCATGCATATTTTCTGAATCTTTGAATGTGTATTTAAACAAACGTTGATCATTTCTCAAAATACGTACCCTGTGTTTAGATAAACCAATTTTCAATCCGGACGGAATTCAGCGTGCAGAAATGGTGTTTAGACGCACTTTCTGTCTTTGACAGGTTTCACCCGGAAACACACACTGGCGATCACTTTTCTGGTTACTTAGGAATAGAGCTCAGGTCAATTGGGTTCATTCATTTGGTTTCGTGGCCATTTTAAACCCTATTCATTTGAGTTTAAAGGCTTCCTTATTGACTCGGAAATGAAGAGAAAAGCCGAGTCAAGGCACCTACAACGTTCTGCTGTGAGGGGAGGAGGTCTTCGTAACGTCTCAAAAAATTCACATCCGTTGGAGTTTCCTCCAGCTAATGGTATTATGTTCCGTCACTATGTAATATATATCTTTAGTAAAATATAGTTCTATTAAAATTCATGTTCAAGCTTCTCTGTAGCTTCTAATATTCTGTCTATTTATGGAAGATGGTTCTTGTCTGACTCGTACATTGTTTGTCTCTGCGGAACCTTTAGATGATAGTTCAGAGGAGAGTGAAGTTGACACAGATGAAGAAAAGCAGGGAGACCGTTCTATGTATCATACCTTATTATCATCTTTAAAATCAAGTTGCGGATCTTTTGCCCATGTTTATGATAAGAGGTAAGTTTCCGGGGTTTAGGGTGTAGAGTTAAAGGGGTGCTTGGCATAGTCATTGTTTAATAGAATGGATTGTTAGCCTGATACAAAAAGGGCCTATTTTGCTTTCAATCATACAGTCTAGTTCGAACAATATTATTCGAAAATATGAGGACAAGCGCTTTAACCTGTTGTAATCTGTAGTGTTTTGCTTGTTTTTTCTGGCTGGCAGTAGGCTTTACAGTTTGTTTTGTTTCTTCTCTTCTTTTGCTATTGAAAGACATTTTGTTTAGATGGAGGGACAATAAAATTGCATATTGTGTCCATCAACCGCATAAGTGCAGTCCCTTCTCTGCTTCAATGTAGGCCTTTATCAAGTAGGGCATGCCCACTGTGATTGAAAGCTAGGTCATTGCTCTTGTAAGTGCCCCACTGACGCAGCTTGATTGACACAGTTAATGTTAATTGACAAGCCAGGGACCAGCTTACCAACTATAGTCAATCCGAATTTTCTCTTGCTTTACTAAATGTCACGTGTGGACTAATTTTAGTCATTCAGTGTAAAACAAACACCGGCATCCAACTCCCATATTGTCTGTTACTTAACATTTGCGAGTAGAAACAGCTTTATGTCGTATCTCTTTTGTAAATTTTTATTCTTGATATTTCTTTGTTTGTGAATATTTAGTAACGTTCTAGCTGATATCTGGTTTCAGGCATTCGTTTAGTTAGACATGGGAAATGCTGTAAAATTACGAAATATTATAGTTAGTACATGAACATAAAAGCTACAAATAGCCAGAAATGTAACTTTACACTGTTAAGTGCAGGCAAAGAGAACAGGAAGGTGTCAGTAGTGCAGAAGAAGATGAGCAAGACACTGAACTTGAGTCTGAAAGTGATGTTGCAGGTGATGCCGAAGTGGAAGAAGTTGGTAAGGAATGCTTCTATTTTAGAAGACACATGTTTCCATTCAATTAATTGTGTCATTTGGGTGTTTTGTTTGTTACTGTTTGATATTGCTTTGACAGTTTAACTTCATAGAACCTAAGTTGCACAAAACGGGGAAACGGAAACGAGTTTCCGAAATAGGGTATGATACGAAACTCGACCTCCCCAAATTTTGGAAACGGGGAAACGTGATATATATATATATATATATATATATATATATATATATTAGAATTTAGGACATTTAAGAAATGTTATGTGAAATCATAAAACATACATGATAAATTATAATTTATTACATTCTAAGCATAAACTATTACAACACATTTACTCATGAATGATAACAGACACATAATGAAAATAGTAATATCGGAATATCCAAAACCAACCTTTATTATATATTAAAATTTCAAAATCACCTTTTATTATATATAT
This sequence comes from Pinus albicaulis, assembly GCA_034641835.2. Taxonomy (NCBI): domain Eukaryota; kingdom Viridiplantae; phylum Streptophyta; class Pinopsida; order Pinales; family Pinaceae; genus Pinus; species Pinus albicaulis. The sequence continues at coordinate 162,101,621 of CM076581.1, forward strand.
GAGGCTTCAAGTACAATAAAGACTATGAGGCTGCAAGTACTATAAAGTCAAAATACTAATACTCATTATCAGAATCCTCATTAAAAATAGCAGCAGAAGCATGCTCAGCAGTGGATCATGTAGCTGAAGAAGATGTTTGGCTAGTTCCACTTCTATGCTCCTAGTCCTCAATATTCATGGCAGCAAGAGAGAGCTCCAAATCAGGATTTTCTGGATCCACATCCCATTCTTTAGAAGGACCATTGCCATATTTTGGAGCCCTACAAGATGCAAGGCGAAGGTTGGAGTGCACATAAACAAGATCCTCTGCCTTCTGTGAGCCCAAATTTTTGCGCTTCACAGAATGAATTAAACCATAGGTGCTCCAATTCCTTTCTACTGATGAAGAGGTTGCCACTTGTGAAAGGAGGCGAATGGCAAGGTTTTGCAAATGTACACCATTTGCTCCATGAAAAATCCACCATCTAATTGGATTCATGGTGCTTCTCTCCTCCAAAGATGATATATTTGAATAATCATTTATTCCTGTAGCAAAACTGGCAAATTCTTCCTTCACCTCCCTGTGTAGATGAGCTGGAAAAATTTTCATAAGGGCTTTTTTCACCCCATTAGGCACCTCTCTATCCTTATGGGGTGCCTTCCTCTTCCCATTGCTTTGAGCAATAAGCTCCTCATTATAAAATTTGGGGTTCAAGGCATGTGATAAAGTGTGCAATGGAGTGTTGAAATTGTTCCACCTATCAACAATGATTTTCTTGATTTATTCAACAAAATGATCATCTACAAAGAAATACTGTGGAGACTCTTGTGAAATGATTTCCATAGTTTTCTCAACCATGGCATCCATGCCATCATATACCTCTCCTAAGAAAGGTTGGTCAGTGTCAGCATTCCGAAGAAGTTCAAATGCAGAGGTTGTGAACATTAGCAATAAATCTATTTTTCTCCACCAATCCTCATCAAGGCACAATCTACGCACTGTATATCCCCGCTCTAAATCGGCCTGTCTCCACTCAGCCCAAAGTTGACTCACCACCATAGACGCTAATGCTTGCTTAACCTCAACAAGGCGGTGCAACATTATGAAGTTTGAGGCATATCTTGCCTCAACAACTTTTAACAACTCCAATTTGGAGTACTCTCGAAATATTGCTTGAGATTGGTGGTGGTTGGTGATGAATTTAACAATCTCCCTTGCTGCCCCTGTGAGTTCCTTTATCCATGGGACTTTATTGTCGAACTCCTCTAAGATCAGATTCAGATTATGGACAATGCAGGGTGTCCAAAAGATGTGGTCATACCTCCTCTCAATAATTAAACCTGCAACTTTGCATAATGGTGCATTATCCGTAATAACTTGCACCACCCTATTAGGACCTACTTGTTCAATAGATTTTTTTAATAACATCAACAATGAATTGTGCATCTTTTGCCTCTCCCGAGCAGTCTTCCGTCTTTAAAAACGTTTCTCCTTTTGGTGAAGTGGCAGTGATATTTATCAATGGTCTACACCTTGTATCTGTCCATCCATTTGAGACTATGGTAACCCCAGAGCTACTCCAAGAAGAACGAATTGGTGATAAAACATCCTCCATAAGATCCTTCTCATTTTTGAGAAGCTGAGTTCTAACTTTCTCATAGTTGGGCCCCTTGTACCCTTGAGGAGCTTTGTTAACTGCCCTTATCATATCTTTCCACTAAGGAGAGCGAACAACATTGAATGGGATACCACATGCATAAATGCACCTAGCCACTCTAGAATCAACTTCTTCTCTTGCTTGCACATTCACCAATTTAGCAATTCTGCTATCTCGAACTGTACTAGATGCCCCTCGGGATGGTGGTTGTTCTGGTTGTTGAGTGGCTCTCCTCTTCCTTGCTACAGCTACAATCCTTGGCTCAATGTTTGCTGGAGCTTTAGTAGTAGCTCGACTAAGATCATCATGCCTTCTTTTAATTCCATCCGCCTGATCTTGCTCTCTTTGATATTCCCTCCTCACCATAGGGCCTGATGTTTTTGTGCAACCTGCAATCCCCTGTCCTCCTCCATGCAAAAAATGTGCCTTCACTTTTGGGTAAGAGACCTTGTAAGAATTACTGCAAAGATTACATCACCATTCCCATGAGCCACCACCTCCACATCTTTGAAGCTTCTGAACATGCCTCCAAAGAGGATAATATTCAGCCCTTGGGTTGGACTTGGGGCTTGAACTTGAACCTTGGATGGAAGCCATTGCTGCCAAAAAAAAAAAAAAAACAAATCTGTAAATAAAAAACGTTTTTCATAATTTTGGTAGCATAAATCCTCGAAAAATAGAAGAAACAATGGGAAAAAACCAAGAAATTGAATGCTTCTTACCCAAATTAATTTTGTGTAGCTGAAGCTACCCCAAAATGCCAGGAAAAACAAGAGAAATATGGCTGTAGCTGAGCCAAAAACCAAGAATGTCGTAGCTGGAAAATTCGCACTCCAAATCTGCTTTTGAAATCTCTTTCTCTTGCTGCTGAAATCTCCTTTGCTCACTGGTGAAAACACCCTAGCTGAAGCACTACTCTCTTCCTCTTTTCTCCTTGTTAAAATCGCCCTTTTCCAAGTGAAATGACTTGCTCAATTCGTGTGATGAGAGAATGAGGCGAGAGTCTTTTTATAAGTTGAGATAGCCATCTAGAAGCATCGAAAAGAGACTTTAAAACACACGCAAACCGAAAAAAAAAAGAAAAAAAGAAAAAAAGAAGTTAAGTCGACGGAAACGCGTTTCCGGCCGTACTGGCCATGTTTCCCCAACAAGAAATGTACTAATACGGCCGAAAACACATTTCCAGGCTGTATGGTACGGCGAAGCGCATTTCCTTTTCGTTTTTTTGCTGAAACGAGGGAGGGACCCATGTTTCTTGCAACATAGCATAGAACGTAGTATTTTGCTTCTCATTGTGTTCTAACTTCTCTCTATAGATGTTTACAAACTTCCAAAGTGCATTAACGTAAATTGCGTGTTCTTGTTCTTTATTTCATACAATCTAAGGGATTCCTGTCACATGCATGATTGCTTCCTTATCCAGTGCAGAGGACTGTTGCTTTAAATTCCTAATCACTATCTTTGGTTGTTGGGCTTTTTGTTTAAATTTAGACTTAGTTGTAGTATGATGGATAAAGTGTGAAAATTTCAAGTCGTAGGTGACGAATATCTGTATGATCTCAATCAAACATGTAGAGTGTTCAATCTAACTAATGTTGGAATTAAAATTCAAACCATATCATCAATCACACAATAGCTAGAAATTAAATAGTGGAAGCATAAAAATTAATTTCACACAAACACAGGCAATTAATCCAAATCAGTTTTTCATTCTTTCGAAAAAGTTACAAGGAAACCTATACATTCTGTCCAGAAGACAACACTGCACGGTTCCCAAAATCACTCTAAACTTGAGCTTTTACGGGCTGCTTGAGGGGTACAACTATTGGATAAAAACAGAGACAGCCAACATTATGTTGAGGGCTGATTCAAGGGTTTCTGGAGGGGTTGTACAAGGCATACAAGTGCCCAATTAATTTCAAAATTTTTGCCGTAGCTTGTATTGTTTTCTGTGGACTGTTTTTGCAGTAGGGGAGCCCTTGTAAGCTTTGATATTATTTTAATGAGAAGCTGATTCGAAGGGCAGAAATATTCCTGTGTGCATGTGTGGAAATTGGTTTCATTTTCTTCCACTATAATTTTATTTTTCTAATTAAAAATTACAGGGAGTGCATTTTATTCAGTAAGCTAAATTCAAAATTTATTTTTAGCAAGGAAATTACTAGGAAGTAATTTGCCAATTTACTAGGGTTAAAAATTTAACAGGATCTTACTGATCTAGTGTTAGAGCTAGTCACTTTTGATGATAGTGATCCTCTTGAGTGGTCATCCTCCACACCAACAGATGCACAAATTGGATCGGATATTAAAGAGGAGAGGAGGTTGGAGGAGACAACATTGGCAGTGATGATTTTGACAATTTCAACACGGAGGAGGACTATTGACAGTCATGAGCTATGAGATTATTATATCTATGGTTCTATTATCTACCCTATTTTGTATTTGCCGTTGGCATTTTCACCCATAGTAGCACTGACTCAGCATCTATGTAATGCATTTTGATTTTGATGACTTAATAAGAGAACTGTAGTTTATGGTTCTAATTTCTTATGTGTTTGTCATTTAGTTAATATTGATGTTGTATGATCGAATTTGTATCATGTCAATGTTCTAGTCTAACAAAATTTGAATCTTTATGTCTGCATTTCATTTTTGCATGTGTAATTTGTAATATATATATATATATATATATATATATATTTATAAACTGTGTCCTCCATGTCCTGTGTCATTGTGTCTTGTGACTTCGGAAGTGGGTGATGAGATTCTTGCCATTCAGTGGTTGTGTGTTATGGTGTTTGTGCTACCTGTCTGACCCAGTGCTGGATATTTGCTTATGATGCCTCTTGTGATCGCTTCTCACAGAAAGCATGAAACCAGCATGTTATGGACAGTCCTGTGCCTCTCCATACCTTGGGCCATCCATGACTGCTGTAAAATATCACTACTGGTAAATATTGAAGGCAAGCTTGCAAACCTGAGGCCAATGATCTCCTGCTGCCGCACTATGCTATCTGTGGTCTGTATAGCAACTCCACAGAAACTCTGCAGAAAGAGCCACAAAAGTATGGATGATAAACATGAACAAGCCCTAATCAAGATTAATAGTCTTCACATGATACTCCATTAGCATTTGCCATTGCCAGAACAAAGCTCCTCCTGTTCACCTCCTAATAAAGACCTTGTGACACTTCTTGGTCGTCATCCTTCCCCTCACTGCCTGTTTCCACCCATAGGGTTTAGGAAGGAGAAGTGCCTCCCCAAAAAGCAATGGTTTAAAAACTTTGGTTTTGCAAAATTTAAAAATTTGAATTTTTTTTTGCATCCACCTTTTGGAATTTACTTATTTTCAGTTATTTACTTATATCTATTTATTTGCTTCTAAAATGATTCATCTACCAGTAATATTAATACATATGATCCCATAGGATATACCATTTGAGTTGATCATGGAGTTTTCATTCTAGGACTGATGCACATTTATATACGGTTTTTTGTGATTCTAGCCTGGCCAAGCCCAAGAAAGGTATCTATCTCAGTGTACAGCTCAAGTGGGCTTACCTGTTAACAGTTAAGAGCTAATGTTTCCTCCATGGACATCACAAGTTCCAATCTGGAAGGGGGTTAGGGTATGTATACCTTCATAGACTAAGCAGTCAAATTGCTGCACAGAGTGGGTATCTCACAGACCAGGGGTTCTCATATGTCAATTTGGCGTCTGGTTAGGGTGTGACCTTAAGTTAGATTATTATTATTATTATAAACATTTGGGACTAATTAATGGTTTGCATGTATTCCAACTATTCAGTGGTTTCTGTACAATTTTGTTCATTAGTCTTTAGTCCTGGACCCTGGTAGTTTTGCGACTTCCATGCCTACTGAATCCCAGTGAAAACCTGCATCTTTCAGAATGCATTATTGTGAATCTTACAGATTGCTTCTCTTGTCGAATTGTCATATTTTTTTGTATTGGCATTATTCTTGTAGGAGCATTTGCTTTTTTGTGTCTTGCTAGAAGTTTAGAACTATACATGATAGCTTGCAAGACATGCATAAGTGTTGATGGTTAACAAAGAAATAACCTTTAAAACATAAAAGATGAGCTTTTTGGTCTGAATTTTGTTGTACTTTATGTGAAGCACGTGTGATGATAAAAGTTTGTTTTTGGGTGTTAATTGGGAAGGTACAGAACCAATGGAATCCAGTGAGGAAGAGATTGTAGAATCAGAAGAGGATCGGGATATAGAAGGGACAGCTGGGCAGTTAGCTGTAGATGACGAAGATGATGTAGAGGATGATGACGAAGATAGAGAAAATAATGAAGCCTCTATGAGTATTAGGTAGGCTTATTCTTTTCCTTTCTAGATTGTCAAGGTCTCTCTATTCATACAATGATATAAGATGCATATGCCACATCGTATGTCTATCTTTTAGGATAAAATGCTTCCTTGTATTTGTCAATAAGAAAAGTATGTATATATTGTTTTATGCAAGAAAAGTGGTCTGCTTATAGTAGCCACCATGAGCAAAAAGGTGATAAGCCTAGCCACTAAGTGTAAGGTAAAAAACTTTGTCCCACAGGCTACAAAATAATAATAATGTTCTGCCTTGAATATGGCATAAGAAGAGTGACAAAAGCATAATAAAATGGCAGGCTTGCCAGCATGAATTATCACATCAGGCAGTAGGAGGCAACAGTACAGGGTTCATATTTATCCTTCAGGGCTGGCCCCCAGCCTTCAACTGTAGTTTCTGGATCCATCTGTACCTGCAAACTGTGGGCTGTCTTTCAGAAGCAGTTGTACATTTTAGAGGACACACATGAGAAGATGAGAGATTTTGCCAAAAACTTGTGCTACTTGGATTGCATGTGTAAATAAAACTTGACCAAAAATGGACAGCTTAGGATGGGTTGTAGAAATTTTGTGACTCAACCCCGGTTTTCAATTTCTCTTTATTTCTCTTTACAGCAAATACAAAACCCACTTATCTCGATTTCTGTGTCAACCTCCAACCTTGAAAATCGTGCCAACAACAAACAGAAATTTAACAGAAAAATTACAGCATTAAATGCTGTACTTGCAGCCTCGAAAAATGTGCCAGAATCTGCCTGTGCAGACTGTACGGATTATGTACGGCAACCTCTCTTCGATTTTTGAGCCCTGAAACAGCCTCGAAATTTGTGCCCTTGACTGCTGAAAACTGCTCAAAATTTGTGCTGTACCTTGCCTCGAAATGTGTGCAACCTTGCTGTATGGATTTTCTGTCTTGGTAAACGTGCCAATAATGCTGCTATATGGAAATTCTGCCTTGGGAAATGTGCTCTCCTGCTGTATGGATTTTCTGTGTAGCTTTTGCTGCTCTCCCTCCGCTCAGAAATTTCTCTTTAGCTTTCTCTCATGAAAGACGGAATGATCTTTTCTCTCTTTTTCTCCTTTAACCTAACTCTAAGTGACTTTTGGGGAATTCCTAAATCTAATGGCTGATATAGCTTTAGATATAGGGTTGAGATTAAATGCTCATTTAAATTTCACTTTCTATTTTTTAATTCACCCCACTTTAATAAGACCCTCTTAGTCATTTATTTCCAAAGTCACTTTTCACATTCTAATTTCACATTGACTTTATTAAAGTCACTTTAAAATTAGACTTAGTAACTTTATCACTTAAAGTCACTTTTAAATTAGATTTGACTTTATAACTTAATAAAGTCACTTTAAGAGAAAAATTAAATTCTTTTGAACACTTTTCCCTAGGGCAAAGATCAAAGCCTTAGGGAACCACCTGTCCTCCGGTAACCAAATTTCAACATGGGTCTCATTTTCAAGTGAAGAATAAGCTAACTCAATGTGGACTTCCCCTTCAAAATTGTTAAAAGACTCCTAAACCTAACCTTACTGATAAATATAGAAAAACAGTGTGCCCAATGAAAGTTGGGCATTACATCAGTAACTCCTCCTTAATCACCATTATTTTATTTTACATCGAGCAATCCCTAAACTTTAAATTTATCATGCTCAATGCTTTTGTGAGGAGGTATGCAAGTTCTTTAGTTTCATAGTGTTATTCTTTAACTTCTTTGTTTTTGTGTACTCTCTGATGAAGTGATTGCATATCTCAATGCTTTTGGTCTTTGCATGAAACACTATAAATTTTTTGAGCTAAACCATCCTATAGTTATCACGATAAACTGTTGTTGAATATTCACATCGACTAGAAATTAGAATCCTGCTAAGCTACATTTCTTCACATTTTGATTTGATTGCTGCCTTTATTCTTCCTTAGTAGATGAGATAGATAAGGTAACTTATTAATGCCCAATAAATGACCAAAGGTAGGTAAATGGGACTGAAGAAAGAAATAAAATAAAAAACAATACATGCAGGAGTGCCTAGGGTTACTCCGAAAGCATAAATTAAAATTTTAAACTACACTAGCTAATACACAAGGAAATTATGAAAGAACTAGATCCAATCATGTCAGAAGGAAGAAAGAGCGAGATTGATTAGGGGCTAGATACAACAATGGGGCCCTAACTCAATATCTGCATTGTATATGGAAATACATGTAGGGGCAGAGCCCCTATCATCCTTATTGGATGAGGAGGGGTGGATGTTAGTTTGACAATAAGATATGAAGAATCTGGAGATGAACCAATGTGGGTTAGCTGTGAGATCTCAAGTGGACCCCTTTTATCCACAAAAATCCTCTAACGATGAAGATTGTTTAAACTTTAAACTTTAAAAGGAGCTAGTGAGGATCTTGTTACTATCATGTTGCATGAGAGGTAAAGTTCGTTTTGTGCAAGTTGGTGTGGTGATTCTTGTTTATTTTTGTAGCTTGGGAGGTACTCCCACAAATCATGGGTGCTTGATTTGCGAGGAGGTGGCCCAAAAAACCAAGGGTTGTGGGCAAAGTACCCAAGTCATGGGTTCTAACCCTAAGTGAGTGGGAAAAGAACTCAACTTAATATTATAGGGGTAAGTGGGCAAAACCCTAAAAGGATCTAGAGTTTTCCTAAGAAACCCTAAAAGTGAAATATAAATGGAGGCCAATGGAGAGGTCTAAAGACACATTGTGCAAGAGATCATTCATGCGGGCTATTCATGAGTGAGAGGAAGCATAATGTCTGAGATAGCCGCAACAAGAGAGCAAGTTGGAGGCCTGACCAAGTTTGGTAGGTAAGGGTCGTTACCCTAGAAAGAAGCTGAGTCTGTGAGCGTGAAGTGGAGTTGGTTCTTGTGCAAATCAAAATATTGTTCCAGGGTGTAGGAAGCCCAGATTTGGCGGAAATGCTAATAAGGGTTGAGTCTAGGTCAGATCCTAGCCACAGGAGAGGAGGTCCAAATAAGCTCTGAATAGTATACATCTAAGCAAAGAAAGGGCTTGGATTAGAGCCGCAAACTGAGTCCAACATAGGGTAGAGAACAGGCCGAAACAAAACTCGTGATAGGGCTGAAAGAGGGGTTGCGACTATTCTGTGTTAAGGCCGTAAGCAAATCTGAGGAGGGGCGAGACTATGGTTAAAGGGCTAAAAGATCAACGCAAATCTAATCTAGTGCACCCAAGTTGGACAATGGCTAATAAGGATAGGTCGAGGGCAAATTTGTGCTTAGGAAGGCTGATCAAGGTCTATAATAAACCATCAATGGGTATGTTCTGAGTTTTATAGAATAGCCAATGGCAAGAGGACCTGGATGAGGGCACAAATAGGTTGGTTAGGGCCGCAGAGGGTCAGATTAGGTCAGTTGAGAGGCAAATCTAGAGGGCCAAGGCCTTAATGAGGTTAGCTGAGGTGTCTAGGAGGGCCACATTAGCTTTGTGTAAGGCCGCAGGCAGAGAAGGAGGCCAAGAAGCCTCAACACTCTGAACAGAGGGCCGAGGTGCCTCAGGATGCAAGGAGACTTGCAAATCTATTAGTGAGGAGGCTGCTATTCATTGTCAGTGGGTTGCTGTGTAGGGTGAAGTCTGCTTGGACAAGGAAGCCCAAACAACAATGTTTTGATGCAGTGGACTAAAGGAGAAGTTCCCTGTGTGATTTGGAGGAACAGGACTACCAGGATATAGATCCGAGGGCATTGATCTACTGAGGACAACATGACTGAAAGGGCTGGAGCAAAGGAGTGTCGACTAGCAGATAAGTTGAGGGTTTTGTCATTGTTTTCAAAGGACAGATTGAGGATCTAAAGGATTGAAACTCAAGCCCTAGGTTTCAGTCAAAGGATAGACTGTATTGTATTTTATTGTTCATTTGTATCAAGGTTATATGAAGGGACATGATCCCTGGTATGGGAACCCAAAGATTGTTTTATTGAAGGACTGATAAGACAAGTTTTGGGCCAATATTCTTGTGTACTATTGTTGATTTTAATGCTAGTTTGTTCCGCTGTGCAAAGTTTTTGATTAAGATTTCCTAGTGTGTTTATGTGCTAAATCTAGTCATAGACTAGGTCTAAGGCTTATGAAAAATTAACATGGTATTAGATGTAGGTTCAAAGGTTGTTGGATCAGAGTGTGCACAGGAAGCAACTTAAGAAGGAGTTGGTTGACTTGTTGTTGAAGGACAAATTGCATGTGTAAGATGATTGTTGGCTTGAGGTATGAGGATCGGTTGGATGGCTTGTCCAACTATTGCCCATTGAAAGGATGAGGAAAGGATCAAGATAGTGCTGATTGTAAATGAGATCTGGGAATTTGCTGATAAGAGCATTGTCAAACCAATAGATTCGGTTGATTTGGTAAAGCATGAGAAGCTAGATGTGAAGGCCAAGTTGATCATCCTTGATGGAGTCAAGGATCATTGGATACCTGATCTTTTAGGGAAGGAAATTGCATATAAGATGCGGAAGGCTCTTCAAGGTCTGTTCCATAACAAGAACAAGAACCAAAAGATGGTTTTGAGAGGGAAGCTCAAGGATAGCACGGTGATAGAGGGAGAAGGTGTGACTTCGTATCTTACAGGGGTTTAGCAAGTTTGTGACGAGTTAAGTGCCATTGATGACAATGTTCCGAAACTTGAGTTAGTGAGGATTGCCTTGAAGGGCTTCTTAGATCAATGGATGTGAAAATTCCTTGAAATGCAGCAATTGGAATTTATTCCTCTAACTGATTAATTATGCAGTTTATTTTGTTATTGGAAAATAACGAATAAATCACACTCCAATTTCTTCACCATAAAATTATTCCGGAAAATAAAAACAGGAACTGAGAAAATTAGAGCACACACAATACAATTTGACACCGTAATTTTTGGACAAATGTTCCTGGAAAAACCCAATGTGGGAAAACCGGTGCAACGGATGAGGGTTTTATTATTATTATGCAACAATGAAAGTTTCGAGTACAAATCTGGATGCTAACCTGGCAATCCTCAACAAATAATCTGGTCAAAATAATTAAGGGAAATTTTAACTCCACAAGCAATCCGACTGCAAATTGGCCACTCGAAGTTGGCTATCCAAGACCCCTTCGCAGATGCTGCACAACTTGTAACTCACACTGCCTGAATTCACCTTTGATCAAGACATCTTGTTTGCTGCTATTGCTGGAAGTGATTCTCCGACTCTTTGGAAAATTATCCTAGCCTCCGACACCTAAATCAACCTCCTCCTTAGCTAAATCGAATTGCCCTCTGAAGCTGCTTGCGCAGTCCCTGCGCAACCTCCAGTGGAATAATTTGACCTCTTGTTGCTGCCTCTCTGACACTGGAAATTTCTTTCGGAATCATTGTCTCTACGCCCTCCCTGTCTTTGCGTCCTTTCTAGCTCGAACTCTTCTTTCCTGCTCGATCTGCCAAGTAACTCGACCTCACAAGTGTATCTTCTCCATCTACCCGTCAGGTTGCTCTTATAATCTCTCGTTGGTGAACCAACGACCATGATTAGATCTCCATCAACGGCTAAGATCATCTCAAACTCAATCTGTGCGAGTTTCTAGAGCATTCTCACTTTTCTCAATTAATTCCCTTTAATTAATCAATTTCCCTAAGTTAGACTTAGGCATTTTTTAATTATCGATCAATTAATTCAATTGAGCTGTCTCTAGGTGTTTTCTCCTGAAACTTTTTTTGGGTTATGGAGATCTTGTGTTCCTTAGCCTCTTTGACTAAAGTTAAGACTAGAACACTTGTTTGATGCTACAAAAACTAACAATGGAAGCCACTTATCAAAGGTATAGTCCCTCGAGAGAAGCTACCTAAACAGGTTATGGAATGATTTCATCTTGGAGGAACTCTCAGACAACGACCTTCAACAAAAGAAGAATACCAATGACAAGAATTTAGCTTTCGCTGGTAAGCTGGGGAAGGGCAAAGGAAAAATCAATGGCAAGAAGAAGAAATATCTAAGTAAGGTGAAGTGTTTAACTTGTGGTGAGCTTGGTCACTATGCGAGTAAGTGCCTGTGCAAGATGAAAGGAGGAAATGAGATGAAGGAAATGAGCATGGCTGCTATTGAATAGGATGATTTCCAGAGAAGGTTCGATGAGGAGTTTGCTTTGATTCCTTATCTTGCAAAAAGAACCATTGGTGAGGGTGTTTGACTCATCAACATTGGAGCATGAGGCATATGACTGGTTCAAGAGAAGTGCTTGTGAGCTTGATAGAATGGGAGCCTGACCCACATGTGAAGATCAACGATAGGAGTCAAAAGACAGTCAAAGGAGTAAGTATTGTGCCATTCAGGATGGAGTCAGGAGGGTTGCTGCAAGTTCCAAATTTACTATGGGTACTACAGCTCAAATGTAGCATGTTGTCTGTCTCAGCTATTGAGGCTAAGGGGTTTGAGATCGTGTTTTGGGATGGAAAAGTGATCGTTAGGCCTAGGGACCCTAACTCCAATACAGGAGCGATACTTGGAGTTAGAGAGAGTGGGTTGTACATGCTGAAGGGCAAGCCCATCAACCAAGGAAAGAAGAAGGTTCCTAAGACTCAGAGGGAGTTGAGTTCAAGAGGGAGTTTGTAGACTCAAAGGGAGATTCCGCAAACCAAGAAGAGCGTATTGTTAGAGGGAAGAAAGGAGTCTTATATAGCTGACAAGGGGCCATAGAATGGCCAAAAGGCCTATCAAGAAAAAAGAGGCAGGAGGCTTCAAGTAGCAGGGGCACTATCAAGGAGAGCACTATTGCAGTCCTAGAGGAGGATTGTGTTCCTCTGTGGGGAGATGAGATACTTTTGTGGAAAGTATCTCCCTTCCTAAGAGTGAGTGTTAATTTTTGTAGCTTGGGAGGTACTCCCACAAATCACGGGTACTTGATTTGTGAGGAGGTGACCCCCAAAACCAAGGGTTGTGGGCAAAGTACCCAAGTCATGGTTATAACTCTAACTGTGGGGGAAGAGAAAACTTAATATTATAAGGGTAAGTGGGAAAAACCCTAAAAGGATCTAGAGTTTTCCTAAGAAACCCTAAAAGTGAAATATAAATAGAGGTCAATGGAGAGGTCTAAAGACACATTGTGCAAGAGATCATTCATGAGAACTATTCATGAGTGAGAGGGAGCATACTATCTAAGATATCTGTAGTAAGAGAGCAAGTTGGAGGCCTGGCCAAGTTTGGTAGGCAAGGGTCGTTACCCTAGAAAGAAGCTGAGTTTGTGAGTGTGAAGTGGAGATAGTTCTTGTGCAAATCGGAGTATTGTTCCAGTGTGTAGGAATCCCAAATTTGGCCACAGGAAAATGCTTATCAAGGTTGAGTCTAGGCCGAATCCTAGCCACAGGAGAGGTCTAAATAAGCCCAGAATAGTCTACATTGGAGCAAAGAGAGGCCTTGGATTAGAGTCGTAGAATGAGGACAAACTAGGGCCAAGAACAGGTGAGAATAAAGCTCGTGATAGGGCTGAAAGAGGGGCCACAACCGTTCTGTGTTAAGGCCGCAAGCAGATCTAAGGAGGGCTGAGACTGTGGTTAAAGGACTAAAAGATCAACGCAAATATGATCTAGTGCACCCAAGCTAAACGAAGGCTAATAAGGACAGGTCGAGGGCAATTCTGTGTTGAGGGTAGATCTGTGCTTAGGAAGGCTGGTCAAGGTCTATAATAAACCATTAGAGGGTATGTTTTGAGTTTTATAGAACAACCAAGGGCAAGAGGACTTGGCGGAGGGCACAAATAGGCTGGTTAGGGCCATAAAGGGTTAGATCAGTTGACTTGAAATGCAAATATATCGGGCCAAAGACTTGAGGAGGTCAGTCGATGTGTCTAGGAGGGCCACATCAACTCTGTACTAAGGCTGTAGGCAGAGATCGAGGCCAAGAAGGCTCAACACTGTGAACAGAGGGTCGAGGAGCCTCAGGATGTAAGGAGACTTGCAGATCTGTTAATAAGGAGGCTGTTGTTCATTGTCAGTGGGTTGCTGGGCTATAGGTTGAAGTTTGCTTGGAGAAGGAAGTCCAAACAACAGTCTTTTGATGTAGTGAACTAAAGGAGAAGTTCCCTTTGTGATTAGGAGGCAAAGGATTGTTGGGACAAAGATCAGAGGGAACTGATCTACTGAGGATAACATGACTGAAAGAGCTGGAGCAAAGGAGTGTCAACTGGCAAGTAAGTTGAGGGTTTTGTCATTGTTTTCAGAGGTAAGATTGAGGATCTAAAGGATTAGACCTGAAGCCTTAGGTTTCAGTCAAAGGACAAACTATATTTTATTTTCTTGGTCATTTGTATTAGAGTTCTCTGAAGGGCCATGATCCCTGATATGAGAGCCCTAAGATTGCTTTATTGAAGACCGATAAGACAAGTTTTGGGCCAATTTTCTTATGTACTGTTGTTGATTTGTTCCACTGTGTAAAGTTGTCGATTAAGAGTTCCTAGTGTGTTTATGTGCTAAATCTAGTCGTATACCTGATCTAGGGCTTATGGAAAATTAACAATTCTAGCCTTCCAAAGGTTGGAATATTGGCGGAGGTTGTTTTAGTTGTGTTATAATAATGATTAGTTGTCATATTTTAGATTTATTATTCTTATGTATTTGTTATGTCTCAAAGGTTTTATTTTAGATAGAAAATTATTAGTTGAAATATTTATGGAGAGACTGTAGAAAATTGTTGAGAGATTGTAGGAAATGATTGAATTGATAATTTCCTCATGGGCATGTATAAAATATTGCTCTTCTTAACAAAAATGTTTGAGCTTTGCCTTATTATTGCTAATTTTGTCCATTGCTCCATAGTTTTTGGTGTAATATTCTTAATTTGGTATCAGAGCTAGGCTGTGATGTGAGTGAGTTAGTGAGGGATTATGTGTGGAAGTATGAGGCCGTGCAAGAAAATTGTGTGTGCGAGAAGGCTGTTGTGAACACTAGAGTGCAAGAAACCTGCAGATGGAGAACTGTGATGAGTTATATTTTAACTTAGCAAGCCTCTGTGTCTATTGATGCAGGCTCACCCATTAACAGAGATCTCATTGTTGGAAAATTCAAAGTGGCAGCTTATTATATCAATTTTCCTTAACCCTTTTTCTTGTGAAATTAATTAATCTTCTTTTGTTCTTTAGTTAGATATTTTCATCAAACAAATATCAAGAAGGAAACAGTAACAATAGAGGACACAAAAATTAGGCTCTCAACCAAGGCAAAACCCCTCCAAGGGGAAAACCCAGAAAAATATTCTCTTCTTATAGAATTTGCTTCAAATGAGACACAAAGACCTAAGTCCTAGACCAAGTCCTCCTCCAAGTACCAAGTCGGCCCTTCCAACAAGTCCGTCCTTTATCTAGCTCTAACTAGCTTCAAAAACTGCAACTTCGACCTACCAGCTTCAATACTACAACTTAACTTGAAATTTTTGTCTTGCAACTTCCACCCTTGTTGCTATTGCAAAAACCCTAGTTTAGCTTCCTCTCGAGATCTTCCTAGAGCAAGACAACTCCTCCCAAGGTCAATGAGGTCAAGATAGAGTATTCTTCCTCCTAGCAACAAGATATTGCACTTTGTCTTTCTGCAACACAGTCCTGCAATTTTGGCCCTTCTTGGACGCTGTAGAAACCCTAATCCTTTGCATGTGTGAGAGAGATTGAGCCCAAAAACAAGATTTCTGTCCTTCCTTCTTGTAGACCTACACTCTCTTCTTCTTCTGCTTCCTAGCTACAAATCGAACTTTCTTGAGATCAAACTTGTTTGTGGATAGATTTCGAATGAGGTTGAACTGCTCCTTTATATAGCCTTTCCAAGGGGTCGAATTCCCTTCTTTAGGCCGACTTCAAACTGCCAGGGCCAACTTATACGTTTGGAGTTTCTAGGACTTTCTAGACTCAAATTAAATTCTTTTTCCAATTACATTTTGCTCGGAAGGGTCTTATAAACATGGTGTTGACTCTTTTGACTTATGATAATAAATCCTAAGGCCTAAAAACCCTAGAAGCATGAAGAACATGCTTTTAACTAGAAGACCATCAATAAGAAACATGAAACCCATGCTTTAATAATAATAACTTTTTCTTTTCTTCTTTTGTTTGTTAAATAGGATACATATTGAAATGAGTACAACAACAATTATGAAGACCAAAACTAGTTACATTTTCAACACTCATAAGTAACTTTCTTTATGATCCTACGCACAATGCTATTGAATTCTGTGCAGAATTGTGTTCGACTATTGACATAGCAGTTACAGCCAATGTGGACTATGTGAGGCCATAATTATGACAATAAAGTGCAACCTACAACGTGAAAGATGTGTGAACTCTTGCGTGAAAGAGTGAAGGCTTGCAATTTGTAGAGCAAAGACCTTTAGCCTGACATGTAGCTTTTAGTGTGACTTGTAGCCTTAGTTTGACGTGTGAAGGATTGTTGGTATGCGCTTTTTAATTCATTTGAAGGACCTTTAAGCTACTCCAATCATGTTATTCATTTGAAGGATCGTTGGTGTGCACTTTAAGCTACTGCTAAGTGGGGTTCATTTCATGAAAAAGCAACAAAAAAACCATCAAAAGATTCTTGTGAAAAGTTTGATCCCAATTTTTATTTTTATTGAGTACTTGAGAAAGAATTAGTGGACGATGTGAGAGAGAGTTAGTGAATTTGAGTTCAATTGTAAAAGAGATTTTAATATCTCATAATTTTCTTGATACTTTGGGTACAAATAATTTTTGTAAGAGGGTTTATTGGGATTACCTTGTCCTTCCTTTGTAAATCAGATATAATTACACATATGTGGCAACATCCGTCGTCGTCTTAATAATAATATTTGGTGGTGGTGGTTGAGTCCTGAGTTTTGGGACAATTTTTCTTGTCTTGAATCGAAGTGGGACATTGTGTGTGTTTTCTTTGCTTCTTTTGGTGTCCTGTTTAATTTCTACAATGGCGACAAGTAATATAGTGCTTCCGAAACTCACAAGTTTTAATTATTTTTACTAGAGCAAAAGAAGACAACCAATCTTTATTAGCAAAGATCTGTGGGAATTGCTAATTGATGGTTATTATATTCCCTCTTATGATAAATACAAAGCACTTGATACTGGTGAAAAACAAAAATTAAAGGAAATTATCAAAGAAAGACAATGGAGCACTTTCCTTATTTAGCAGTTTAATTGATGAATCAATTTTTTCAATAATTAGCGCAAATCAAACTTCTAATCATGCATGGACTATATTAAAAAACACATATGAAGGAGCAACAATTGCTAAACTACAAACATTAAGGACTAAGTTTGAAAATGCAAAGGTGCAAAGTAATGAATCAGTGAATGATTACATCACAAAAGTTCAATATCTTATAAATTAGATGAGGACATTGGGTGAAGAAATTCCAGAAAGAAGAATGATTGAGAAAGGGAGTTTAGTACCAAAATTTCAAATGATCGCCACAAGTATCATGGTTTCTAAGGATCTCATTGTAATGATGATTAATGAATTAAGTGGATATTTGTTAGTTGCTGAAGGGAGTTCTTCAAGTGAGCACATGGAAAATGCTTTATCTACAAAGTATAGTGGAAGAGGAAGAAGCAGAGGACAATTTTGTAATCAAGGTTTTCAGAGCCAAAACATAATCCACATAATTTACAAGGAAATGCATTCTCTTCAAGAGGTAGAGGAAGAAGTCCAGTCAGTTCAGAGTGAGAAGCAGAGATGGATTTCAAGGAAGAGGAAGACAAAGAGACGGGGGAGATGTATATTGAGAAAGTCAAGGACCACAATGTTTTTATTGTCACAAATTTGGTCATCTTGAGAAAGATTGTTATGCAAAAGTGAGAGATAATGAATGAAAAGGTGCCAATACAGTTGTTTAAGAACCCAGAACCCATAGATGATAAGTTAGTTATTCATATCAAGTTTGATGGCACATAATGACGAATGTAATGCATGGTATATTGATTCAGGATATTCAACTCATATGACATCTTAGGAAGGGTTGTTTACTAGAATAAATGATAACTTTTCTGGTAAAGTTATATTTGGTGATAATAGTGTATCAAAGGTGAAAAGGAAAGGTACAATTGCAATTCCAACATTGTATGGGAAGATGTATTAATGACACATTGCTAATACCAACATTGAGGAAGAATCTACTTTCTGTGGGACAGATGATGGAGCAAAACTTTAAGTTAGTATTCGACAATAAAGAATGCTTAATTATGGATAAGTTGAATAAAAATGTATTTGTGGGAAAAGGAGAAATGACTGAAGACAAAATCTTCAAGCTCTCTTTTGTTTCAAGCAACTCACATAGTTTGAATACTGCAGAGAAAGTGAATAGCATACTTTGGTATTTAAGGTTGGAACACTTGAACTTTCAAAGTTTGATTTTGTTAAGGAAGAATAACATTGTCAATGGTCTTCCTTATATCAAATTGGATGATGAAGTATGTGAAGGATGTATATTTGGGAAGCAACATAGGGAAAGTTTCTCAAACAAAACATGGAAGGCTAGAGAACGTCTAACATCTTAGATTTAGATTTATGTGCCCCAATGGAGACAATGTCTCTTGGAAAGGCACGCTATTTTCTTACTTTCTTTGATGATTTTTCGAGGAAGACTTCGATTTATTTTTTGCAAGAGAAGTCTGAAGTGTTTTCATATTTCCTTGAGTTCAAAGAAATGGTAGAAACACAATGGTTTGAAGATTCTTACCCTAAGAATAGATAATGGGGGCAAATACAAATCAAATAAAATTTTGAATTATTGCAGAAGAAATGGAATAAAGTGAGAATTTATTAATTCATACCCTCCACAACAAAATGGATTCGCTGTAAGAAAAAACAGGATGATAGTTGAAATGGCTTGAAACATGTTAAAAACCAAGTCTCTTGGAAATGAAGTTTGGGTAGAAGCAATGAACACAATAGTTTATACTCTCAACAAATGTCCTATGAGAGCAATATTGAATTTGAGTCCCGAAGGAGCTTGGTCAGGATACAAACCAAGCGTTGCAAATACGAAAGTATTTGGTTGCACAACATATGTACATATGCCTAAGGAAAAGAGGAGAAAATTGTATTATAAAAGTGTGAAGTGTATCTTTATTGGTTATAGTTCTGAAACAAAAAAACTACAGGTTATTTGATCCTCAAGCAAAACAAATCATAATAAGTCAAGATGTTGTCTCTGATGAAGGACTTTATTAGCTAGCATATGTACAGATAGAATCAAATAAACATGATGTATAAATTGGTAATGGATCCAATGATAAGGCAAATGATGATAAGAAGAAGCCTAAGTGGCTAACCAAAGGTCATTTTGAAAGTGATATGTTGGATAGAAAATTTGAAAAAAGAATTACTAGATCACAAAGTTCTGCTGTAAATTTTGCATTGATGGCTCAAGTGATGAAGATGGGTGATCTAGTTAATTATGTAGAAGCATCAAAGAAGAAAGAATGGAATGAAGGGGAAGTGGAGTTTAATGCTTTGGTGAAGAATTATACTAGAGACTTAGTCAAATTACCTAAAGGAAAGGATGCAATCGCTACTAAATGGGTGTATATGACTAAGTAAAAAGCAAATGGTTCAATTGATAAACGTAATGCCCGTTTAGTTGTCGAAGGATATACTCAAAATAGAAGGGATTCATTCTGCAAAGATATTTTTTCTTGTAGCCAAGATGGATACAATCATGATAGTTCTTGCATTGGTTGCACATTATATGTGGATAATTTATCATATGGATGTTAAATCAACATTCTGAAATGGTTATGTAGATGAAGAAATCTATGTAGAGCAGCCCGAAGGTTTTGAAATTCTAGGGAAAGAAGAACGTGTGTACTTGTTAAAGAAGCTTTTGTTTGGGTCGAAGCAAGCACCGAGGGCTTGGTATTCGAGAATTGACAAGTATTTCTAGGATCATGGTTTAGTCAAGAGTTCATCTAAACCTAATCTCTATATATTTTAGTCAAGATGAGACATTCTTATTGCTGCACTTTATTTGATGATCTAATCTATATAGGGACCAATTTTGAATTGTTTCAAAGGTTTAAGTCACATATGATTGCAGAATTTGAAATGACATTTCGTGGTGAGTTGCTTTATTTCTTGGGCATTGAAGAATGGTAGAAGGAAGATGGTTTTTTTTATTTCACACGCCAAGTATACTTGGGGTATTCTAAAGAAGTTCAACATGTTGAGTTGCAAACTAGATGCAACTCCTTTCGAAGTTGGGTTGAAGTTATACAAAATAATGACTCCAATCTAGTTGATGCCAGTCTATATCATTAATTGGTTGGAAGTCTGATCTACCTAACTACAACTTGACCAGGTATATCTTTTGCAGTCAATATGGTATCCAAATTTATGTCAGGACCCAAGGAATTGCACTGGAAGGAAGTTAAGAGGATTTTGAGATAACTGCATGGTACAATTGGTTATGGATTAATATATGAATCTGTAGAGAATTTCAGGCTGATTGTTTATACAAATTTAGATTGGGCAGGTTGCATGGATAACAAGAAATCAACTTCAGGGTATTCATTCAGAATGGGTTCAACAATAGTTGCTTGGAGTAGTCAAAGCAACCTACAATTTCTTTCTCCACAGTTGAAGTAGAGTATAAATCAGTAGTAACACCAACTTGTGAAGCAGTATGATTAAGAATAATTTTGGAAGATCTACATGAGCAACCTACTCGGTTGATTTGTGACAATCATAGTGCCATTAAAATGTCTAGAAATCCAACTTTTCACAAGAAGACCAAACATATTGATATTTAGTATCATTTTATCCAAGACTTGGTTCAATAAGGTGTGATCGAGATCATGTATTGCATAATAGAATATCGAATTGTGGATATCTTCACCAAAGTACTACCAAAGGAAAAGTTCTACAAGTTCAAAGATGATCTTGGCATTTCTCCAAATGATCATTAAGGGGGAGAAATTTTAGAATAATGATCATTTGTCATATTCTAGATTATTATTGTTATATATTTTTTATGTCTCAAAGGTTTTATTTTAGATAGAGAATTATTAGTGGAGAGATTTGTGAAGAGATAGTAGAAAATTGTAGGGAATGATTGAATCGAGCATTTCCTCATGGGAATGTATAACTATTTGTCTTCTTAATGGAATTTTTTGAGCTTGTCTTATTATTGATAATTTTTTGCATTGCTCCATATTTGCTGCTGTAATATTCTTCAAGTTGTGCATCTTGCTCTTCATAGACTGACATCATGGAGATTACCTAGTCATGTTCTACTCACTTTCACTTTGTGTTGCATGTTTAGTTCATGAGTGTCTTGTAGCATGGCGATGCACTTACCTAGTTCTATCCTATTCTCATTCATGTTCCATAACATTTCCATGGTTTCACTTTGATAATTTGTTTATTGCAAGCATGCTATCATTTTAGCTTAGGTGGACTTCACTTCACCCCCACATTTTCACCACACTATCATTTTGCCTAGGTAGTTTGTGTAAATCATATCACATTGCTACCTATTACCTAGGTAATTCACATTTACACTCTTATTTTACCTCACTCCATCTACTAGAAGCCTTATGGTACGTTTTTCCTATGATTCCCTAAGGTTTATAACATAGAAAATTTGAAAGTGATATGTTGGATAGAAAATTTGAAAAAAGAATTACTAGATCACAAAGTTCTGCTGTAAATTTTGCATTGATGGCTCAAGTGATGAAGATGGGTGATCTAGATAATTATGTAGAAGCATCAAAGAAGAAAGAATGGAATGAAGGGGAAGCAAAGTTTAATGCTTTGGTGAAGAATTATACTTGAGACTTAGTCAAATTACCTAGAGGAAAGGATGCAATTGCTACTAAATGGGTGTATACGACTAAGTAAAAATCAAATGGTTCAATTGATAAACATAAAGCCCGTTTAGTTGTTGAAGGATATGCTCAAAATAGAAGGGATTCATTATACAAAGATATTTGTGCTTGTAGCCAAGATGGATACAATTAGGATAGCTCTTGCATTGGTTGCATAGTATATGTGGATAATTTATCAGATGGATGTTAAATCAACATTCTGAAATGGTTATGTAGATGAAGAAATCTATGTAGAGCAACTTGAAGGTTTTGAAATTCTAGGAAAAGAAGAACGTGTGTACATGTTAAAGAAGGTTTTGTTTGGATTGAAGCAAACATCAAGGGTTTGGTATTCGAGAATTGATAAGTATTTCTAGGATCATGGTTTAGACAAGAGTTCATCTAAACCTAATCTTTATATACTTTAGTCAGGATGAGACATTCTTATTGTTACACTTCATTTGATGATCTAATCTATATAGGGACCAATTTTGAATTGTTTCAAAGGTTTAAGTCACATATGATTGCGGAATTTGAAAGGACATTTCGTGGTGAGTTGCTTTATTTCTTGGGCATTGAATAAGGTAGAAGGAAGATGGTTTTTTATTTCACAAGCCAAGTATACTTGGGGTATTCTGAAGAAGTTCAACATGTTGAGTTGCAAACTAGCTGCAACTCCTTTCGAAGTTGGGTTGAAGTTATACAAAAATAATGACTCCATTCTAGTTGATGCCACTCTATATCATCAATTGGTTGGAAGTCTGATCTACCTAACTACAACTCGACCAGGTATAACTTTTGCAGTCAATATGGTATCCAAATTTATGTCAGGACCCAAGGAATTGCATTGGAAGGAAGCTAAGATTATTTTGAGATAACTGCATGGTACAATTGGTTATGGATCAACATATGAATCTATAGAGGATTTCAGGCTGATTGTTTATACAAATTTAGATTGGGTAGGTTGCATGGATACCAATAAATCAACTTTAGGGTATTCATTCAGAATGGGTTCAACAATAGTTGCTTGGAGTAATCAAAAGCAACCTACAATTTCTTTCTCCACAGTTGAAGTAGAGTATAAATTAGTAGTAACACCAACTTGTGAAGCAGTATGATTAAGAATAATTTTGGAAGATCTACATTAGCAACCTACTCGATTGATTTGTGACAATCATAGTGCCATTAAAATGTCTAGGAATCCAACTTTTCACATGAAGACCAAACATATTGATATTTAGTATCATTTTATCCGAGACTTGGTTCAATAAGGTGTGATCGAGATCATGTATTGCATAATAGAACATTGAATTGTGGATATCTTCACTAAAGCACTACCAAAGGAAAAGTTCTACAAGTTCAAAGATGATATTGGATTTTCTCCAAATGATCATTAAGGGGGAGAAATTTTAGAATAATGATCATTTCTCATATTCTAGATTTTTATTGTTGTTGGAACGAGGCTCCCTAAGCTGCGTTTTTGGTATAATTTTGTAATAGTTGGTCTTGCATAGGGGTTTTGGGGTGGGTCAAAGCCCCAATGTTTTGTAATGGGTTAAAGGGTAAATCTAGGGTCCACAAACCACGGTTTGCGGACCATAGGATAGCAAACGCTGCGATGATATAAATAGATAGATAGTTGGGTCTAGGAGATAACGAAGAAGCAAGATTGATGCTAGGTGCGAACTGTTGAGATCTGTTTTGGGTAGTTTTTGGGTAAGGACTCCTGCTGGCTGTGTGTGCGGAGATCCTCAGTCCTGCTGTGTGCGGACCCCACTGGTTGTGTGCGCGGGCTGTGTTTTGGGTTGTAATTGGGTTTTTGGATGCTAATGAACGCAGAATATATTTGAAGTATCTTTTTGATATCTGAATCGATCTTGTTTATTACTGAGGTGCATCTGTGATATTTATTTAAGCTGCGAATGTATCTGTGATCTGAGAATTAGCTGCGCTTATAATGTTCTGTGATGATATTTGCTGATGCGCACGCGGATGCGAATGTATTGATTAGATCTGATAATGATAGTAGCTTTGATATGGTTATGTACTGATTATACTGTTAAGGGCTTGCGAATAGAATCATTCTGTGCGAACCTGATAAGTCCCGAACGTAGATTTACCTTAATTATCTACTCTCTCTCAGGGTGCGGAAACCTGGTTCCAACACCCTCCCATACTACTTCGGGTGAGACCTTGGCCTGTGAAAGTAGGTCATTGCCGAAAGGGCCAGTAGTATAGGGTTTTGTTGGCAAACCTTAACCTTCGAACCTGGGTCAGGACCTCTCAAGACAACAAATGGTTCCGTTGCTGGGACCAGGAGCATTTTGAGAGAGAGATCGGGTAATGCCACGAGGTCGTTGGAGACTTGAGAAGTTGAAACTTGAAGACTGGTTTGAAAGACAAATTCAGGAATTTTTTGTAAAGGAGAATCGCAGCGCGAAGCTAACAGCTTAGAAGGGGAAGAACAAGTACATCTTCACTGAAGTCTATGAAATTTTCTTTGTAACCTTTGCGCACAAGCTTCAGGAGTGGCTAGTAAGGCTTGTAGAATTCCAGACGTGTTGGAAGGATGATCAGGTTAAGCAGTGGACACCGGAATTGATTCAACAGCTGGAGAAGACTGACAATACGATCACCCGTACGGTAGATCATTAGGTGGATAGCGTGCTGGGAGGGTTTGTAACAGAATTCGCAGTCGATTAGTTCGTATCCTATTATGAGGCAGAGCGAAGGTTCTTCAAAGGTTTCCGGGGTAAGATCTTGCAAACATTGCCATTGTTAATTAAAATATTACTGTGCGAAAATGGCATTCTCTGCAGCCACACCGAATGAATGACCTCTGATCAGAGCGAGAGTACAACGCGAAGTGGGAAGTACTACCGAACCAACCGAGAAGGGGATAGATCCATCTATAGTCCACTAAGAGAATCAGCTGCGCACGCAGGAAATAGTCCTCCATCCACACCACCTTCAAGTCAACATAAGGGTGAGAACTCCCCTACACCTCTGCCACCACCAGAAGAAGATATGGCCACACACATGAAGCTAGCCACCTTCAAGGGTGTAGGAGATGAAGATATGGACCGATTTTGGTTTGTAGCAGAATCAATATGGAATGCGCAGAATGTGGCTATCGATGATGTAAAGAGAGTGCAACTATCCCTCCTTCAAGGGTGTAGGAGATGAAGATATGGACCAATTTTGGTTTGTAGCAGAATCAGTATGGATTGCGCAGAATGTGGCTATCCATGCTGTAAAGAGAGCGCAGCTATCCCTTGCCTTTGAAGGAAGGGCCTTGGACTGTATATGGGGTACGTAGGCCAGCATGCAAATCCTTCTATTCAAGAGATTAAGAAAGCTTTAAAACAACAATTCTGGAAGCCTAAGTCCTACTCGTAGCTAGTAACCGACCTAAAAGACTTTAGGCAGGGACCCACTGAGTCTGTATGGGAAGCTGATCAACGATTAAAGAAGGTTATCAAAGATGGGGAATTTCAGTATGATGATATGCAGCACAAGGAATGGTTTATCGCTATGCTGCTACCTCACTTGCGCGGACCTATGGGTCAGCAGGCGATTGAGACGCAAGAGAAAGCCTTGGAGATTGCTATGAAGCTAGAAGCTGCGCCAAGAGACGATGCCCACTTTGGGGTGCATCAGATCTAGGGACAACTAGAGGCAATGCACCTCAAAATCCAGAATCTACGGAAAGAATGAGGGAAGGAAGCTAGCCCAAACATATGGTGCATAAGATGCAGGGTGTCCGGCCACACCAAGGACCAATGTCCTTTGTTGGCGGACTACATGCAGGCTGGGGGGCCCAGCTCATTGCGTCCTAAAGAGGCTGCGGGACCAAGTGGTCTGACATTATGGTGCGCTGATTGTCGCGTAGCTGGACTGCATGATACCAACCACTGCCACTGTCTTGGTGCGTATGTTCCAGAATTGAAGCAACAATGGTGTGCCAATTCTGCTCATCTGTGGGACATGACGAACATAATTGTTGGACCTATGATTTAATGATAGACCGAGGAAACCTATACAGGGTATAGGCTGACCCTTCCTCACCACTGTCTCCCTCAGGTAGAGGAGGCACCCCAGTAAGAGGCAGGGGAGGGGGAAGGGGTGCAGGCGCAGGTCGGAGAAGAGGGCAACTGATTTGTTACAACTGTGGAGAAATAGGGCACTTCGCTAGAGATTGTCCAAACCTTACACGACAATCTTGCCGATATTGTAGACAATTGGATCACGTGATCGAAGATTGCCCAGTACTGATAGAAAAAATGCAGGAAAAACAACAGACACCAATGCAGAATGTGCAGAGGGTTAAGGCGGAACCGCGTGATGAAGGACCAAGTATTAGTGTCATAACACGCAGTGACATGGCTACTGGAGGAGCTGAGGAGAAAACTGTGGCTGAACCCCTTATCCAGAAAGCTACTGTCAAACAGGAAAGCTTGGACCTACAGAAGGAGAAAGAAACCTTTATCGCAGCTTGCAAGGACTTTGCCAAGGATGAGGCATCTACCTCTAAGGCTCCAATAAACCTAAGAGCGGACAACAAAGTTAAACTATTCCTACAAGCATGTATGAAGCTGCGACGCAACTAGAAGGCAGTAGAAAATCTTCAAACACTGATAGACAGTTGCACGGAAAGAACTGACCCTCCTATGGAGGTTAGCAATGTTCACAAGCTGTACAAGCACAAGAAGCGCACTGGGCGGGAGATGCGGCTAACAACGTAGACCGACGACTATGAAATGGATCAGGTCATTTTGGATATGGGATCTGATGCGAACGTCCTGCCCAAGCAGACATGGCAGAGGATGGGAAAACCTAAGCTGGAATGGTCTACTATACAACTGCGCATGGCTAACCAACAAAAGATTATACTATTGGGGAGACTGTCAAAGATTGTGGTAGATATCGTAGGAGTTAAGGTACGCGCAGACTTTGAAGTAATTCAGATTTTGGAAGATGCGGACCCTTATCCTGCACTCCTAGGACTGGATTGAGCAATA
Source organism: Pinus albicaulis (assembly GCA_034641835.2). NCBI lineage: Eukaryota > Viridiplantae > Streptophyta > Pinopsida > Pinales > Pinaceae > Pinus > Pinus albicaulis. The sequence continues at coordinate 162,128,463 of CM076581.1, forward strand.
GACATGGGAGGTAATATCAACTTAAAGAAAAGGAGCATGGTTTTTGAGAATGAGGGTACGAGAGTGATAGTCCCTCTAGACCCTGCGGAAGGAGAGCGGTATACAGAACCAGTGCGCGAAGGAGACGACATAGATTATATTTATAAACTCACTGCCTGGGACGAGGATTGGATTAATCCTATAGCTGATAGTGTGCTTTGCTGGGAGAAAGACAATGAATGCCTCTTTGACTTCGAGGGGGAGATACATCGAAAGCTTTTCGTGATCCTGAGACATCGCAGCGGAGATACGGCCTCTCTGAATCCGAGGGGGAGATAGAAAATTGGCAGAATCGGTTACATGACGTATATGTGCTGCGATGTCTCAGGATCACGAAAAGCTTTCGATGTATCTCCTCAGAGGTAAGAGAACTACCCTACTTTGATGGTTCTGGTAGTATTAGAGATTTTTTGCGAACATTTGAAGCCGAAGTCCCAAGGGAGCGAAGAATGTGGGCGCTTAACCTAGCCATGCGCGCAACCCCGACACGATGGTGGGAAACGCATAAGGGGATGTTCCAGGATTGGGAGGAATGTCGCGAGATGATGGTCCTGCAGTTTGAACCCCCGGTTCACTTGCGCATGAAGAATTTCCTTGGCCGAGGAGACCCACGCAAGCACTTGTCCGCATGGATGGAGGAATGGTGTGAAAGAACTATGGATGAATGGGTCCACCTGTTCATTCATGCCTTGGGGCCAATCCCCACCGCATGTTATTTAGCTGCAGAACTACATCAGTGCACCTGCCACTGGGAAACCCTGAAGGATGAGTTTGTAGGGACGTTCGGGTTGATAGGTGGAACGGAGGCACTCGACGAAGCCCTGCAGGATATAGATGCCTTAGTATTTGTTGAATCACGCTCTCGTGTTGAATATGGGGCACCAACTTGGGATATGCAGATGCATGATATTGTCAACTGCCGCAATCTATTAATGGAGGAATGCGATGAAGACCCGCGAAATGTCACCATCCCGGAATCGGAGAGAGAACGCACAGTTGCTGGACCCCCGTTGCAGACCGTTGATGTGACCAAGCCTCTTAAGCTAAGGGAAGTCAACATTGGAACAAAGGAGCAACCTAAGCTAGCTAAAATTCGGGACTACTGGGATGATGATACTGTTGGGAGAGTTACAAAACTCCTCACAGAATACCAGGACCTATTTCCTACGAAATTCTCGGAACTCAAAGGGATTACAGGGGACCTAGGGGTCATGTGCATCACTTTAAAACCAGATGTGGGCCCTGTTAAGCAGCGCCCTTATCGATTGAACCCCAAGTATAAGCAGAAAGTCCAGGAAGAACTTGACAAAATGATAGCGGCAGGTATCATCGAACCGGTAGAACAGTTCGATTGGGTAACTCCTATGGTGGTCCAGGAGAAAAAAACCCAAGGAGAAATAAGAATTTGTGTTGACCTGCGCAAACTAAACGATGCCTGCGTTCACGATCCCTTCCCTACGCCATTTTCTGATGAAATTCTTGATAGCATGGGAGGGCAGGAAGTGTACTTATTCACTGACGGGTTCTCGAGCTACCATCAGATCAGGATCACAGTTGAAGATCACAGCAAAACTACGTTCGCCACTGAATGGGGATCCTTCCAGTACACTGTCATGCCGTTTGGGCTCAAGAATGCCCCTGCCATATTTTCGCGGGTGGTGGTAGTAGTATTTAAGGAATTCATCCACAAGTTCTTGGAGGTGTATTTTGATGATTGGACAGTATTTGGTTGGGTAAAGAATCACGTCTCGAACCTGCGCATGATGTTAGACGCCTGTAGGAAGCACCGAATTTCCCTGAATATTAAGAAGTGTATCTTTTGCGTACCTTTCAGGATCTTACTAGGCCACATAGTCTGCCGGCAGGGACTGATGGTTGACCCCGCCAAGGTCGCAGTTATCATCAACTTAGCAGTCCCTACAACTGAGAAACAACTGCGCTCTATCCTCGGGCATACAGGCTACTACAGGAAGTTCATTCAAGGATACGCACTAATCACAACACCCATGGAGAAGTTGCTAAAGAAGGATGTTTCATTTTTTTGGGATGTAGAGTGTCAGAAGAGCTTTGAGTTACTCAAGGAGAAGATGGTCTCTGCACCTAACCTCATATTTCTTGACTGGGTGAAGGTTTTCCATGTACACGTAGATGCTTAAGGGATCGCCCTGGGAGTTTCGCAGCCTGGGGAAGGGGACATCGACCATCCAGTTGCATTTGCTATTAGAAAACTCTCTAGTGCGGAGCGCAACTACTCCACTACTGAGTGTGAGGGGTTGGCCATGGTATACGCCCTGCAGAAATACCGGCATTATCTGTTAGGAGGGCACTTCAAGATGTTTACAGATCACTCGGCTTTGAAGTACCTAGTGAATAAGCCTGTGTTGGGGGGAAGATTTGCCGATGGTTGCTGCTATTTCAAGAATATGACTTTGAGATCATCGTGAAGCCAGGGAAACTAAATGCTGGGCTAGACCACTTATCCCGAATCGAAAGTGGTGAAGAACCAACCAACCTAGAAGAAGGACTACCCGATGTGCAATTGTTTGCTATTAAAGTGGTTGATGCGCACTTCGCCGACATCATTCACTTCTTGACTATGAGGATGGCGCTTGCAGAATATTTGGTACAACAGAAGAAAGAGCTGGTAACCCGCGCAACAGACTTTACCATCATAGCGGGCCACTTGTATAAGCTGGGAGCTGATGAGGTGCTGTGAAGATACGTTTTGGAGAATGAAAGACAAGCCATCTTAGCAGAAGCCCATGGGGGCGTAGCAGGAGGTCACTACGCAGGAAAAGCTACAGCACAGAAGATTTTGAGAGCTGGGCTATGGTGGGCCTACCGAACCACATGCAAGAAGCTGACTGGGAAAACATCGTTCTGGATGGTTTATGGAAAGGAGGCCATTATGCCATGGAGTATATTGTTCCTAGCCAGCCTTTACGAACATTGCAGGACCCAATATCATGGAAGAACGCTTAGCGCAACTAGTCACCTTGGAAGAAGATCGATTCATTGCTAACTTTCATCAACAAGTTCAGAAGGCCCGGGAAAAAGCATGGCATGACAGACATATTCGGCAAAAGATATTTTCGGAGGAAGAATTGGTCTTGCTCTATGATAGCCAGTTTGCGAAGCACCCGGGGAAGTTCCGTCAGCACTGGCTAGGTCGCTATGTGGTAAAGGAAATTACTGATGGGGGAGCTGTCCGGTTAGCCACACTGCGCGGTGATATGGTACCAGGATATGTCAATGGCAACCGACTCAAACCATACCGGATCAAATGACTATATGGCCGGAGTAGTTGTATTCGGCGGGATACGTGTAGGCAGGGGGACAAACGCATGTAGGACTGTTGTATGCACAGGGATTGATCGCAGGTCTAGAGGCCCGGAGAGGTGCGCTGGGAGCGCAGGGGTCGATTGCAGGTCTGGAAGTCAGAGGATGTGCGCTGGCAGCGTAGGGGTAATATACAGCTGCGAAAACTAGCTGTTGGAACAGTAAATTTGGGTAAAAAGCAAATTTTACCATTAAAAGGAGTGGGCGACCGACAATTAATGAGGCGATTTCCCAATATTTTTTACCGTTTGCTTGATGGTAAGTTTCAGATAAACTTCACCCAATTGTTGGTCACCACCCAAGGCTATAAAGCAGGAGGGGAGCTCAGAAGAGGGTTCCGAGCATTCTGAACAACTTGTGCCTTGCAATTTCTGGTAACTATTATACTCTGTTCATGTCTGGGAGTGATACCCCCTCTGATAGTAGCAACCTTGAGTTCATCTTCCACGCGAGAATGACTGTGTCCAATCCCGCTGAATCATTGCAGACGGTGGCCTCGATGGAAAAATAATCTGATGAAGTACTGGAAGTTACCCCTGAGGTTGAGGAGGTGGTGTCCACACCGAGCAAGGGAAAGCAGGTGGAGAAAAAGAAGGGGAAGGCAAAAGGCTCGGGGCAAGGGCTGGGGAGGATTACAAAATGGGCTGGGGTGAAGCCTCGTACCTCCCCTCGAAACGTGAAATCCCCGCGAACAGTGCCCCAGGCATGTTCGCCTAACCCATCAAAGAGACCTCTGTCTGCTTAGGAGGAGGCCCGGATCACGGAACCAATAAATTGGCTCCCACCCTATGTTCGGCCTCACATGCCCTCGGTGTGCACGCCCAAAAATCTCGATGGTATGCGCGCCTATCTGCAGATGCCTCTGATTTCGGGCGAGGTCCCCATCATTGGAGAATCCTTTGGCAAGCTCCACACCATCAAATTCGACGATCATGACCTAGCCAACCTAGAGGACTTCCCAGAATTGGCACCAAAATTATATCTCGAAAGGGTATTGGAGGACGACATGCTGAAGGTAGTCCCCATGCCGTGGGCAAGCGGATTGGCTGGTTTCGGGTTATTAAACCTGTTGCGGATGCCTCACTTTGGCCACTACAATATCACCGACCAATTTGTGCAACAACTGCTAGCTCTGGTCCATGACGACTGCTTGTGGATCGAGGACTGCATTCCCATTGATGCAACGCTCATTCACCGTATTACTGGTCTTCCCATGAAGGGGCTGAATCCCATGGAGTGTGTCGGTAAGAAATATGAGCAACAGATCGCTGATAAGGTGCGTGACGACTACCACGTTGAACGAAATACTAGGGGGTTCATGATTAGCACTATTAGCGACCCGGTGTGCGCATGGGCACCTTGTTGTTAGCATGGAAAATGATGCGCAAATGCCACGTTGCCACGGTCCCCACATATGTAATTCAGTTGGCTGGCCACTGCGAAAAAGGGGTCTGCTTCAACTGGTCCCAGTTCCTGTGTAATGAATTTCTGGAGAACGTGCGTGAAGCCCAGGATCATGGAAGGGCATTCTGCTACTCCTGGTTGATGCTCCTCATCGCGTTGGTCGCTTGGGAAGCCCTGAAAGACTCGGTCCTTCCGGAGCTCGAGTTGGATATGTGCGAAGGGGCACGGTATGCGAATTTGTGGGATTCAAAGGATGAGCAACACATTGAGGATAATAAGGTCTTCTGGGTCCTATTCCAAAGTGGGCTCGCAGCAGCAATCCACTCCCAGCCGCGCTTGTCACCAACAATCTATGACAAGTATAAGAGCATCGCAGCGTTCCAGGTCACGATGCACAATGTGCAGATCCGCGGCCATAAGGATCCAACATGGGTATCACTGCCATATATGGTCGCTGACGAGGAAATCGACCGCCTCATTGCCACTTGGCCACCACACTGGAAACTGGGCTTCAAATCGAGTACAGTTGGTACTATAGGTACGAGTGCCAAGAAGACCACCCTGCCGGATACCACCAAAGAGACAGAAGGACATGGCAAGGACGTTGAGAAGGGTGCGGAGCAGGATCTGGGCACGGAGGGTCTGGATGCACAAGGTACCGACTCATTGCGTGGTATGAAATAGACTAGTGACCCTCTTAAAGGCCAACAGAGGAAACGACGGGCCACAATGCCTGGCAGGGAGACAAAAGTTACTTTTACGGAGGAAGACCTGGAGCAGATAGCAGACGTGGTCACCCTCGCCTCAGAGGATAAATGGCTGGCTTTGGAAGAGCAACAGAAGGCCACAGTCGCTACACTCCAGTGTAAGCTCCGCGCTCTGTAGCTCAAAACCGACACCTTACAGAGAAGCATGATTCAGACAAGGCCGCCCCCAACAACCAACAATGAATTGATCATCACAACGGAATGCCGCCTTTGCCCCCTGCTAGGCGCAGCATTCATTCTGAGCCCGCCTGCCTTAGTAGCACAAGTCGAGGCCTGCGTAGAGGTACAATTGGATTTGGCTTGACCTCCGCATGAACCACTGCAGGTCCTCCACGCATCCCTTTTTGAGGAGTTTCAACACAGATACCATCGGGTGCACTAGCAGCTCAGTACAACTAAGCAGACGATCGTGGAGAAAACCGCCGAGGTGTCCCAGGCGCAGGCTGCATGCACCCTCGCCGCCACGCAACAGACTGAGTTGGAACGCCTAATTAGTAGGCTATGCGCAGATGTAACTAAGGATATCCCAGCTTCTACTACCCCCCATGCTAAGATTGAGGGGCTTGTTGCAGCGCTAAGGGCTTCTAGGATTGAAATTCAAATTGTCAAGATAGAGATGGAATAACAGATTGCTGCCTTACAGGCCAAATTGCAGCCAGAAACTCCACTTGAAGTAAGAGCCCAGCGAGCCGCACTAGTCACAAAGGCCACCAATACTATTATCGCTCAAATTGCTTAGGGCACAGAGTTGTTGGAGACAACTATGCAACTATGGTCTAAGGTGCAGTGCGGCCCTCTCCTGCGTGATTTTACTCAAGAGTTGTGCCAGAAGGAGGAAGAGTTTGAACAGCTCGAAGCTACTATGTCCACTTTGATTCCAGCTCAGCGCCTGGCACGACTGCGTACCAGCCACACACTTAGAGATGACATTGAAGAGCTCTGCCACAAAAAGAAGGTTCTCAGCGACCACCTCAAGCCTTGGGCCGATGAAGCCCTCAAGCTATCTCAGGAAGCGGATGTTGCGGTCAAACAACTGAACCAGACATTGGAAAGTGTCACAGCTGCTATTGAAGGTCCAACTTTGCAGAAGTTGGTGGATATTGCACAAAACGGTGCTGCGCAGAGCGAAGGAGTGCTGACCCCTCTGGTTGATGCAATTAAGCAGCTTTAGGCGAAGATGTGAACCCCACCGATTGCAGTGACTCGGGACGAGTCACAAGATTGTGTTGGGGGCCTGTTGGAACGGGGCTCCCTAAGCTGCGTTTTCGGTATAATTTTGTAATAGTTGGTCTTGCATAGGGGTTTTGGGGTGGGTCAAAGCCCCAATGTTTTGTAATGGGTTAAAGGGTAAATCTAGGGTTCGCAAACCGTAGTTTGCGGACCATAGGTTAGCGAAGGCTGCGATGATATAAATAGATAGATAGTTGGGTCTAGGAGGTAACAAAGAAGCAATATTGATGCTAGGTGTGAACTGTTGAGATCTATTTTGGGTAAGGACTCTTGCTGGCTGTGTGCGTGGAGATCCTCAGTCCTGCTGTGTGCGCGGGTTGTGTTTTGGGTTGTAATTGGGTTTTTGGATGCTAATGATTGCGGAATATATTTGAAGTATCTTTTTGGTATCTGAATTGATCGTGTTTATTACTAAGGTGCATATGTGATATTTATTTAAGCTTGCAAATGTAACTGTGATTTGAGAATTAGCGGCGTTTATAATGTTCTGTGATGGTATTTGCTGATGCGCACATGGATGCGGATGTATTGTTTAGATCTGTTAATGATAGTAGCTTTGATATGGTTATGTACTGATTATACTGTTAAGGGCTTGCGAATAGACTCATTCTGTGCGAACCTGATAAGTCCCGAACGTAGATCTGCCTTAATTATCTACTCTCTCTTAGGGTGCGGAAACCTGGTTCTAACACCCTCCCATACCACTTCGGGTGAGACCTTGGCTTGCGAAAGTAGGTCATTGCCGAAAGGGCCAATACTAAATAGTATAGGGTTTTGTTGGCAAACCTTAACCTTCGAACCTGGGTCAGGACCCCTCAAGGCAACAATTGTTATATATTTGTTTTTTCCACAAGAAAAATCGTAGCTTCTATTAATCTGAAATAAAAGTTACACGTTGTATACGCAGAGGGCATATTCATATCAGCAATAAAGTTGGATCATGGTAGCAAAATAAATAGCAAAAATAAATACATCTGATAAGTGTTCGAATAGATACATACTGTGTGACAACAATATAAACATAACAATCCGTGTTCAAAATATGCTATAAGTAAACAAAAAATAAATCATTAGCTGCCTCTGGTGGGCTTTTCACCCCATCCTTTGATCAGGATCAAAAGGACGGTGAAAATACTGATAAAATGCATCATCGTTCTGCTCTTGTATCTCCATGTGGTCTCTCCGTAGGTGCGTCCCCTCCTTGGATAGGAGATCAGAAATCGGGTTCCTCTCCCTGTAAATATGTTGACATAATGTAATCAAAATGTGTTTTGAGTTGAAGTACTTCATCCAATATGCTCTGGAGTGTGTGCACGTGACATGTTGTGTGATGGTTGAACGAGTCAATGATAATTTTGGAGTCGCCAAAGATTTGAAGATTATGGCAGTTTTTAGTAATGGCAAATTGTAGAAGATATAGTAGGCAGGAAAGTTTAGCAAAATTATTGGTGCCACACCCAAGACCGATCTTGACTTTGAAGAAATATAGAGGAGTAAAATGAAATAGGAAACCACCTCCGCAACCATGAATTTGAGTAGAGCCATCAAAATATGCCCAGGGTAGGAAGTGATCAATATGTTCATGGGTGATTGTCCGGGGAGGGGGAGGTGGGGGATCATTCGAAATCATATGATAGATGGAGATAATGTGAGTAGCAGATGAGGTCCAATTGAGAGGGGAGTTGTGGAAGATGGCCCGATTGTGGGCAATCCAAATGCCCCAGCAAAATAATAGGGGAAGGTTATGAAGCTTGTGGGGATTAGCAGATAGCCACCAAGTCTTCCATGCAGTGGATACAGACGACCCCTCCCAGCGATGTTGTAGGTTGAGGGAGGTGCAGATGATACATCTGTTGGGTCCAATTTGTGAGCGCTTTTGGAGATTAGCCCCTGTAGGAATTTTATTTGATAATATGCACCACATGAGAAGCCTCCCTTTAGTAGGTGCTTTTAATTTCTAGAGGGTGCGCCACCAAGGGAGAAGAGTATCAGGCCGATGTGGACTGTAGATGTGTAGGTACCCCTCTTTTGGAGTGTATTTGCCGTGTTTTGAAATAGTCCAGATGAGTTCCTCCTCACGGTCTGTGATTCTGGCATGAGAATCTCTTAAAGCATCCATAAATATAGTCCAAGTCACCTCCCATTGTGGATGAAGATGTAAATCCAGATGATTCAACCAGCCTTGGGTGAATATGGTAGATTGGTCTCTGTCAGCAATTTGATGCGGTGTGTGAATACCAGCTCGATTGAGGGTGTCAATGAGTGCAGGCGGGTGTATCTGAGCATTTCCGCATCCCGTCCAAGGATCCCAACCAATGCGCACCAAAGTACCTGTACCGATCTTCCAGGCCAGTCCAGTACTAATGTGATTGATGGAGCATTGAGTAGCTCTCCAGATCGTGGAGCAATTGGGTTGATGTGCAGGAAGTTGACGAAGCCATTCAATAGTGCTGAGTGGGTGGATGTATTTGAGGATGACAACCTTGGTCCATAGATTGTTGCAGGTGAGAATCTACCACCCAAGCTTAGCAGCAAGTGCCTGTGAAAAAGTCGGGAGATCTTTGATTCCCCACCCACCCCAACTCTTAGGTAAGGCAATACGTGTCCATTTAGACCAGGCAAATGTGTGGCCTTCTTTAGCCCCATTCTAGAGAAATTTGCGACATATCTTCTGTATTCTGTATAAGATGCCTTTTGGAATCCAGGCCAGGGACATCCAGTAGACCGGAATGGCCTCCAAAACTGACTTGATAAGTACTAGCCTACCCGCCCTAGAGAGCCAGTGGTGGCACCAGTTGTTCAGTCTCTTTTCAATCTTGGGGATTAGCCAATTCCAATCAACAGTTTTATAGTTAACAGGTTTTAGATAGAATCCCAAGTATTTCAGTCCATCTTCAAAACGGGTAGGAGTAAAAGGGAATCTCTGCTGCGCAAAGTGGACCTCGAGTGGGGAGCAGCCATAACATGTCAAAGTGGATTTGTTGTTGTTGCATTGCATACCTGTAGCAGTGCAGAATAGTAATAGGATTGATGTAACCACTATGGGGTCGCTTAAAGATCCATTGAGAAAAAGAATGATGTCATCAACAAACATCAGGTGAGTGAGGATACAATTCTCCGAAATTCGAATGCCTTTCAGTATGCCTTTGTCCCTTTCATCAAAGATGCATCTGTTGAGGCCTTCCATAATCAGGAGGAAAAGAAGGGGGGACAGTGGACAACCCTGACGAAGACCCCGCTCTACATGAAAGAAATCTGTAGCAGCCCCATTAATGAGAATGCTATAAGAAACGGAGGTGATGCAGCACATGATCCAATTGATAACTTGGATGGGGAATCCAAGATGAGTAAGGAGCATACGGATGTAGAGCCAACTGACTTGATAAATATATCTACTGAATTAATGTACAACTATATTCTTAAATTAATTAATGGAAGCAAAGTTACAAAACGAATTTCAATCACAATGACACAAATAAATTCTGCCCAATCAATAGTTTTTCATTAAATCTGAACTTACTTGGGCTCCTATCCTAGGATAATGGCTGAATTGAGAAAATTACAGATACAAATTGCTCTAGATCTGATCCAACAAATCTGGCCCTTGATCTATTCTCGATCTCCTTGGTGGATCTGGATCTCCAATAATGTACTTCTGCACTTCCTCGGACCTGACACACTAGAGTATCTCACTTTTCACTTGAAAAAATGCTTCTCTCAAAGGCTAGTGCCGCTGTATGGTGTGTCTCCTCCTCTCCTTAGCCTTTCTTTTATAACTTTACATTGACCCAAGTCACCCTAATCTCCAAAGTGATTGACAACCTAGATTTGATCTCGCCTTAGTTGCGATCAGTGGATGAGCTTAAAACATAATCACTAAAGTAATTTACTTTACTTTCCCTAAGTTTCGTTATCTCGATTAGCCAAGATAATAATTATGTGTTTTTCCTAAGTTAGACTCAGGCTAAGTTACATTAGCAACTTGCTCACACTTAAGCATGTCTTCTAAGGAGATCTTGGACAACTTTCGCACACCTAGACACTTAGGCTTGTGCAGAAGTACCTGCTTGAGCTACAAACACCAACTGCAATCCCTAAAATTAATTAATATTGAAATTAAATTCAAGCCATAGCAATCATCACACAATAGCTGGAAATCAAATAACAGAAGCATAAATCAATTTCACAGATACATAGGTAATTGCTCCTTCAAAATCAGCTGTTCATTCATTCAAAAAAATTACCACTCTCTTGCTACTTTTAAATATGTATGTGCATAATTAAATACCTGCATATTGTATTTTAAGGGCTTTCGGATTTCCAATTAATGAACAATGGTTTATCAACCATTTAAGATTTTAATATTTATGTTTTGCTCCTAGAATTTTATGCTATTGTTCAATGCTCATGCATTCCAGATGTGAAATAATAAAGCTTGTGTGCCAATTAGTGATTATCTGTTGGCTTTGGAATCTGGATACAAGGTTCTCTTTGGTAATTGTGTTCCGTACAATTAGAATATTGTCTTGCTTGGTTGATTCTACTTCTTTGAGAGCCGAGCTTTGAGATTATTGTGAAGGTAATAAATAAGTGGTAGAATGAATTCAAAAGCACTGTTGAATCCTAGTCCCTGGCCTCAGCAAGATTGATAAAAGTTAGTGGTAGAAATTGATTGAGTGATTGGATGCTGAAGGTCAGGGCAATGCTATTTTTGCTTGTTTCTCTCTTAATTTGGAGATTGACATCATTTGTGATTATCCCAGAGTCTTATTTGTGAAATTTTTTAATTGAAAATTTGTATTTTTCTACTCATACAGTTCATTTAAATTGCATACAACGCACACACTGGCTGAAGCAGATGTTCAAAAGCTGAAGGAGGGGAAAAGAAAGTTTAAAGCTGAGTTTCCTGCTCATGGAATGCCTATGTGCAAATGGACAACAACCAACGATTCTCTTCACAAGGTGAGTGATTCCTGTGTTCCACATTCCGAGATTATCTGAAGTCATTATGTGATTTAGAGAATGGCATTGATCAATCTGTTTTGGGATCAGAGTTCTACTGCATGATTATTTAAAAGGATTTTTTGAGATTCAGTCATGTTTTCTAGGATAAACCCACAACATGGCTGATTGCTTAGAATGTATGTGCTTACTACTGAAAACCCAAGAGCAGCTAAGTTATCTAGATTATTAAAACGAACCAGCAAACATATCATTGTATGTTGTGGAGTCAGTAAACGTTACTTTGTTCATGATTTCATCAAAATCCCCATATGAGCTGTCTGTTTGTTGTATTACAGGATGGTTTGTGCTTGAAGCTTTTCATGATAGTTGGAGAAATTTACTTAGTCCAGTCAATTTTTAACCATTTGAAGAAAAGTTTTATACAGGTGTATCTATTTGGTCTTGATATATCCCAGAAATACTCTCGGAGAAAATGTGATCCAAAGTGTCCAGATAACCACTAGGAAGTGTGTCCTTGTCACCAACAACAGTTCCTCTCACTTCTGGCTTGGCTCATGCCAACCTGGGGGGTCTTCTTGAAGGATTAGAATCTCAACTTTAAAATTTTTGGAAAAAAAGTGCTCCAAACCTGCAACAAACTTTGTTGTTTCTTCAAATCTGCAACGAATTTATTCAAATCAGGAAAGGTAAACTTCATATTTATGATTAAATTAGCCAGTTCAACCCCAAAATATTATAATCAGTGATAATCTCCTATTGTTTCTGCAAAAGTTATTGCAGAACAACAAGCTTTCTTTCCCTATAGATAGCCGATATTATCTTTTGAAACAATAAATGAATGTAAAGTTCCAATATACCAGTTGGTCCTACCAATCTGCTGCCTTATTTATGGGGTATGTAGTCCAGACAAGAGGAAAACCAGCAAGGTGAATGAGTCAAATCTCTCTGGTTCAAATAACACATTAAACTCCAAGTTGAAAACAATAAAAGCAACCGGCAGACTGACTTTCTACACAAATGAAAGCATTATTCCACTGTAAAAGAATTTGATTTCCATTATTTTTGAATGAAGATGTGACTACAATGTCCAATCAACAACAAAAGAGAATGAAATTTCCTCTGAAATAGCGGAGATAAGATAAGATAATTTTATTAATGTCCAATGAATGACCACAAAAGTAGGTCAATAAGACTAAAGGATACATCCAGTACGAGTACAATGTGTGAGTGTAAACACAACTCCTAGAAATGGTAGAGCTAAATCTAGGATAAAATGAAGTAAAGAAGGATACAACAATAGGACAACTTCACAAACATGTATATAATTGGATCAAAGGCCATGGTGATGTAGAAGACTAAATGAATAAGTCTAGGGCTGGAGGTTGATGTTGTCAAGAATGCCCCGAGTAGGATAGTTGACGGTAAGGGGGCAATAGTGGCACTAGCTCGCTATTGGAGTCCTCTGGATCCAACAAGGTGTCTGGCTACATGATCCCGTGCGGGAGGTAGGAGTGAGGGATAATCCTAGCATCCGAGGCCGAAGGAAAGAAGCTCTGGATAAGTTGCTAGTTGCTCTGCTAGGGTTGGGGGGGGGAGACCATTGGGGCGGAAAGCCTTACGTGGGGACCATTTGGAACTATTCCCTCTGATGCTCTAGGTTTGAGTGAATTGATACGTTGTTCGACACCTCTGTAACGATCTCGAGGATACTGGTTGGCCTCCCAAAAGGGGGGGTGGTGGTTGAGGGGAGACTGGAGGTCTCACTGTTCTACTATTTGAAATACTTTGGAACTCAGCTCGTCACTTGCTTTGATTATCTGGATCAAATTGAAAGTATGATGTGATCATTCAAATGTCCCCGAGTGAGGTGGGGGTATGTAGGATCTGAGATTTGTCTAAATGTCTCCCTTATGAAGAAGGCTAGGTATCTTTGGCTAGGATACTGGAACAAGGTAGATAGGGATCTTCCCGAATCTCTATAGAGGCAGTGGTAGTGCCCTGTGGTCCTTAATAATCCTTTTCCTGCTCAGTAGCGCAACAACATCTTGTATCAAATCCACCACCACCTCCGCAAGGGGGCAACGATGGTTCACATCCCCCCTCCTCCTGGAGAAGGATCATCAACTGTTTATGCCTTTGAAACAACTGATTTGCAAACACAAGCCAAAAACTATGGGAATCTTGTCCCAAACACTTTAGACACTGCTTGGAGTTCCATTCCCACATAATGATCTGCATATCGAAAGGGCTGTTGCTGACCCCATTATTTGTCCCCCAAAAGGGACACTTCGACGTACGACACATAATCCATTTGCTCGGGCTTCCTAGAACTACAATACTGTAGAGGACTTGGCGTAGACACCCTCTGCTATGTCGGTGCTCGAAGTATTACAAAGTTGCCCAACACAATAGAAAGCTTTGCTTTCGGCCATAGCTGGGATCGACCCTTAGGATTCCAATCTAGCGATTTTTGACATGGAGAAAAGTACATCTTGTCTCTCCCATCAACTTGCATTCCAAGTGCAACTTATGGTGAAAGGAAAAGCCATTCATCGCGTCGTCATCGACCTTATTAGATCTTGGTATATGTTGGTTAATCTCTGCTCAGAGTCAATGAGAACTAACTCTAAGCTTGCTGAAGGGGATCTTGAGTGAGTGCATCCAATCTTTACTCATGTATGCGGGGTAGACGATGGTGCCATCTTGTAACTCCAAGAAATGCTCAAGGTAGAAGGACATCTTCAGGCCTAGGCCCATCGGGGGTGAAGTCCAAGTGACCCGAATGTACAATTTGTGGATATCCTCTCCGATGAACTAATTCATTTCTTGTCTGGGCGACACGAGATGACTTGGTGGAGTAAGGGAGAATCTAAAGGGGGAAGATGCTCCGGGGAGATGGTCAGTGTTTGGAGAAGTCAAGAAACATTTGAAAACCAAGCTCGTGTTTGGCCTAAGGAGTGAGCCAAATCGAGGACCTTCAAGGAGCAATGTGCAAGGTAGGGGTACTAAGTCTTTTTGGGTAGTTGAATATTTGAAAGATCTGACTTAGTGGAGGAAAGAAACCAAGCAAAAGATGATATCAAGGCAGAAGGGGTGGGCACCAAACTTTGCTTGAATAGTGGGTTGTAGGACTATACATTTGCATCAGATGATGCACTTGAGAAGTAAGGCCTGAACTCTCTCCACCTGGTCCCAGTTTGTCTATACCAAGCTTGGCCCCTGTTGACCTCTCTGTGTCAACGACCCCATACCAGTACACCTCCATTTTTGCAAATGGGATTCATCATGGTCAAGGTGTTCACGCCATTCAAATTTCATCGTCAGTCGACAATTCTATAAATGATGTAAACCCATTCTGCATGTTTATGATGTAAATGATCTAAGTAAGACCATCATGTATGTAACAACCTAGGTAAGCCTAGTATTCTGGTGACGATTTCTATCCTAGGAGGTTTTTTGTCTCACTAATTCATTTGTGTTTCTCAACACAAGTGATCGACAAAGTTTTCCCCTCCAGCCTCACCCCAAAGCTAGGGTGGATTTTGTCGTCAAGATGCTAAACGAGTCCTAGTATTTTCTATCGAGTCTTTGTAAAAGTAGTTTGAGAATAATCCTAGCTAATTGGCTAGATTATTTTATTACAAACTACTTGGTTTACTAGATCATGTTTTGAGTTGCAGAATTGGGTAGCTATTTGAGGGTCTATCACGAATGGGTTTTTCCCTTTCATGTGATCTTTATGTAAAATATTTTAGTGCATGGTCCCTCACAGTTAGACAACATGGCTAAAGTATTAGAGGGTTGGAAAAACTAATTAATCTCCTCATTAGTCAATTAATTAAATTTTCTAGCCAAATTAAATTAAAAATTCTAAGCCAGAAATTTAATTAATTTTAAGTCCTACGTGATTTAAAATTCTTTAGAGGCAAAATTCGTGGGTCCCTAAAAAATAATTTTTTAAAGGACCCAGGCCAAGGGAATATTGAGAATTTCAAGAAATTTTGGACCCTTGGGCCTTGGTGGTTAAGTCAAAGTCAAATTTTTGAGGTAATTAACTCAAAATATTATTTTTGAGTAAATTAAAAATGAATTAAATGATAAATTCGAATTTCGTCAAAATTTTATAATTTCGATGGACGAGATTAACAGATGATTAAATCTGTTTAAATGGTCGAGATTACTTTGACAGGAATCAACCGGACTAGCCGTTGGAGATTTTATCTTATAAATTAGAGGTTTTTCTCTGTCATTTGCATTCGATCTTTGAATCGTGCACTTGTTCTCAGAAGCTCTTGTAATTTTTGCTGATCAATAAAATAGAAATACTTTGGGGTTACAGACTTTGGTGTTCCTTTTCCAGATCTATGTGGTGATATTGTTTCTAAATCTCTGCTACTTTTACTGGCATTTGATGGTTGATAGCTTTTGTGGATTGATCTGCATACAGGTATCTTATGCAGATTTCTAGGTTTTCTTAAATTTCATTTTGATTTGACAGAAATGTCAGTTATCTATGTTTCTGAATGATCTTATGGTTATTTTTAAATCACTATTAATCTAAAATTCAGATCTAAGTGTGCAGAGGTCATTATTCAGGATTTGAGCATTTGGGGAAATCTTCAGCGAGATCAGCTGAATCATAGATTTCAAAAGATCTGAAAAATTCATTGTTTCCTAATTTCTGAAGTTATCTTACGGAATATTTTTGCAGGGTCTTCTTGGGCTTGTGCCTCTCTTAATCTCTTTTTCTAAATTGTGCAAAATGGTTTTAAATTTGGCCATGAGGGTTTTTGATCTGTAGAATAGCACTGTAAATTTTGCAAATATCGTTTTTTTTTTACTCACCGGGGTTTAAGGGTTTTATTTTCTGGGTTTGTGTTCCTTGTTTTTGGTTTTGTGCAGGTTTTATTGGGAGATTTCAGAAAATTTTCACATCTGAGCCAGATCTAGGCCTTGGAGGATAAGGTTTGGCCTTAGGATCGTTTTGGGTTGCAGATCTGGGCAGTATCTCGTCTTAGGGATTAAATAATTGCAGTTGTATTTATTTTAAATCGAATTTAATTCTGTTGGGTAAAAGGAGAAATTGGCGTGTGCCTGCAAATTTATGTTTTCTACTGGCTACACTGCCATCCCCTGCTGCTGCGTCCTCTAGTCTCTTTCGCCGTCTTATGTGCCATTTCCTTTTGCTGCACGCTGCATTCATTCTTCCTGCACCTGTGTCCTCTGCCTGTCCGCATCCTTATCTGAACGTGATTTTTTTTCTTTTTTTGCCCGCTGCTCCTCCCATTTGCAAACATTTCAACTTCTCGAGCTTCCCATTTACGCTGCCATTTCAGCAGTCCTCTTCATGCTTCCTCCAAACACTGTGCATCGCTCAGCTCCTGCTCGACTGCCGTCCTTCCTTTTTGCACTGTCATTTTTCCTGTCGGCGTCTTCACATTTCGCGTTGCCATCTTCCCTGCAGCCTCCATCCCTCATCCCTCACGCTATCTACGTGTTCCTCCATTTGCTGTTGGCTGCATACGCTGCCTGCGTCCATCTTTGCGTCCATTCTGATCGCTTCTAGACCCGTCTGCTCGTGCCCTCACGCAGCCCCTCCTTCACCTGCAAACGATGTTCGCCGTACGCTGCTCCCTCATTCTTCATCCCATCGCTGCCAAGCTCCATCTTCTCCGCAACCCGTTCTCATCACCTGCGTGCCCTCACGCAGCCCCTCCTTCACCTGCAAACGTTGTCCGCTGTATGCTGCTTCCTCATTCTTCATCCCATCACTGCCAAGCTCCATCTTCTCTGCAACCCGTCCTTGTCACTTGCGTGCCCTCATGCTGCCATTGACCTGCACAATACATTAATGCAAATCTAAATTTTTACTTAACTTTAGATTTTCGACTTTTCATTTTTTTTTAGTTTAGTTTCGACCTTAGCTTTCGTTTTAGCTTTAGACTTTAGATTTATAGATTTCTAAACTTTAGTTTTAGATTTAGTATTTTTTTTAGATTTATTTTTTGAGAAAAATAAAAAAATATAAAATTTTAAAAATTTTAAAGAGGCCCAAAAAACTTTAATGAAAATTTTTTAAGTTAAAAAAATTCTCAAAAAGATATATATATATATATTTTTTTACCTTTAACATTAGGAAATTTTGTTTTTACACTTGGAAGTGGTCTGGGGTGTTAAACGTCGAAATTCTTCCATAATCGAAGGTGAAATTTTAATTTTAATATCTAAAGTTTGACTATAGAATAAATTTAAACTTCTGGATTGGAATTACTACAGAGATCATTTTAATTCGGAATTGTTTGAAATGTTTAGCATTTGAATTCGATGGTCCTTTCATGATAATATCTTTTCGGAACTTAAATTGCTTAAATCTCGCATCTGGGTTCAAAGTATTTTTTCATGCTTAGCATCTATTGGGATTGATGGTCATTTAATTAGCTTTAACTGTGAATTTAATTGCTTGAAATTGATATTAATTGCATATTAACTTTGAGAGTTTCTTCAAGTAGTGAAAATTGCATGTCTTTCTTTCTGAGATCGAATTTCTTTAATGCATGATATTGAAAGATTATGAAAATGTTTTGTTCTCTTTAAATGCATTATGAGCTTATATTTAATCGAAAGTTAAATCGCATTGTTGAAAAAGTCTTATCTTTCAGTTTGATAAGTTGAACATTTAATTGAAGAATTGAATACTGTGGTGGTGGGTTGGTGTTTTCATAGCAGGATAATTGTCCATTTTAGCAACAATTATCTATCAGCTACTTGATCTTAATTTCATATCGAGATAATTGACTCCATAAGGCACTGGTTTCAAACTTTTAATCTAATTGAATCTATAAAATATCGTTAAATCTTAACAAGTACTTGGTCGTTTGACTGTCTCCTGAATTTGTTGGTTTCCAACCAATTCTCTTTCCTCATTTCGTTAGGGTCTACCCCCCTTAGTCTGCAAGGAGACAACTTAAATAGAGAGATTGGGGTTTAGGGTGACATCACCCGATCTGAGCCGTTGTCGTGGTGCCTAGACATTCTGTGCGACAACAACTCCCAAATCTTAGAGCCATAAAGGACCACGGGTCTAATAATCGCGTCCATGAGGTAGAGTTTGGATGAGATATCCTGAAACTAACTCTAGAAGCATTGTCTCTCAACAAAGGCCAGGGAACCCTACCCTTTGCTAAGTTGAGGCTGGAGGGCCTGTCGCATCCCAAAAAGAGTTCCCGTGAACTATACTCCTAGGTAGATATAGGATGTGGCGACCTCGATCTCTCCCCCCCAAATATAGAAATGCATGTTTGTAAGAGTTTTCTTCAAAACATTTAAGATCATATCCTAGGTTTTACCTAGGTTAATCGTCAACTGTCGAAAGTCACAAAAGCTGGCTAGGGTGTCGATTTGTCTCTATGGGCCCTCGGCTATAGATGCCAATAAGACCAAGTCATTTGCAAAAAGGAGCAAGGAGATCAACTCCTGATGTATAAGGCAACCATCCCCCTCTTGGAGGAATGATTCCAGTGCATCAATGAAAATCTCAAAGAGGGTCGGCGAAAGGGGTCACCCTTGTTTTACGCCAATGGTACTTTGGATAAGGTTAAAAAGGCCATGTGCTATCTTGAGGCGAGAGGAGTGACAAATTTTCTCTAAGAAACTATAGATCATATAACCAATGGAGAATTCGTGCGTGCAATAGGTGATGGATCTCAATGACAACCTGTGAATGTGTGCTACTTCTAAGTCATAAAGTAAGTGGTAGGTGGAGTGGGAACTGAGAATTAATAAGAATGAAAGAAGCCACAACTTGGAAAATTATGGTAGGTGGAGTGGAAATTGAAATGAAAAAGAATGAAAGAAGCTACAAGTCGGAAAACGATTGAATCCTTATCTAGTGTTCAAACTTACATTAATAAGATTAATCCTTCCAAAATGATGCTCCCTGTTTGACTTATAATAGAGGAGATGAGTTAGGAAAAGATTCTCTCGAAAAAATATTGAAATTAATGCATAAGTTAGGTCGGTGAGTTCATTGAAGATGTGAGCCCAAAAGCATTGAAACATGTGGTGAGAATCTTTCTAAGTATCTTTTGTGCCTGGGAGAGGCACTTGACTTGTGAGATATTGTTGGGTGGTGTAACCCTAGTGTGCTTGAGATGAACACTTGCACTTGTAAAGGGGTTGATGGGTTAAAACAATGGTTGCTCTTGTGAAAGTGTGTTTTCTCGTCATGGGTGGAAGATCAACTTTATTATGTTTGGTATGTGATTTATTTTTAGTGGGTGTTAGGTCTAGTATGAAAATGATAGGTGGCTGATTTGTTTGAGTGGATGTTAGTGTTTGGAGTGGATTGATGCCTATGATAGGCATGCTTAATCATTTGATTGTTTTACTAATTTTTGAAGGCTAGAAGGGGCAGATTTATTTTGAGATAGATTGATGATTATTGGCTAATTTGTTTTTGTTTGAGTTGTTAGTCAAAGATTTACAAGAATGATGACCTTATTTAGTTTTGATGATTGTTAAAGATTAGAGGGAGCTTCCAGCATTGCCCCTTGGGATGGTATTGATTGTACATCTTGTACTTTGCACTTGTTGAGAGATTGATCAAGATGTGTCAATTTTCTAGTGTTCTGTGCTGTTATAATCATTTTAAACAATTTCTTCCAATTTCAATCACCCTAATAACAGATAAGCAATTATAGATAGAACAGTAAATAATAAATGCACAATAGAAGATAGCCAAGCACAATGAGACAGAGAGATTTGGTCAAAGACCAAGGAAAAGCCCACAAGGGGGAAAACCCTTAATCAATTCTTCTTCTATTAGTCAATCAAACTTCAACATGAGATACATAGTCCAAATAGTACATCCATCAACCAGTCAAAGTCAAGGCTTTGACTTCCCAAATCAACCAATCCAAAATAAGTCAACAATGAGAGAGAAATAGTCAAATCTGGTCAAAGATACCACTCTGCAATTTTTGGCCTGTGGAGGAACAGTCAACAGCAGTCAACAATCTGCCCTAACCAGTCAAAGTCAATGATACTGCCTGCTCAGAAAAGTTTGGTCAACCCAACAATAAATTTGGCCTCCAAACCTCAGTCAAAACAGTCCTGAAATTATGCCTGCAATTCATTCAACTTCCACAGTCAACCTACAGTCAAACCCTAGTTTCCACCTGTGGTCAAACCTAATCAAAGTGCCCAGAATAATTCGGTCAAGCCAGTATTAAATTTGGTCTTCAAAACAGCCTTGAAATTTGGTCAAATCAGCCCAAAACAAAGAAAGTCAACATTGGTCAACGCAGTCCCAAAACATATTAGAAAGTCAACCTCAGTCAAATATAATTTCTCCTCCCTCCTTTACAGTGTGAACTAGATCTGCGAATTTCACATGCGATTTGATGTGATGGACGTGTCTCCAAATGAGGTCAACGAATGTATTTATATGAATTAGGAGGACCAATTGTCACATGTGGGGCCGACTTCTCATCTTCATTGGGCCGACTTGTCAATCACAAAATAATAATTTTCTTTGACCAAAATTTCTTTTGGGGTGAAAGGTTTCCTCCTTGGGCTAGTTGGGCTTCTCTTGGGAAAATTCATCTTGTAGCTGCCAATTTTAACAAGATATGGTAGCTAGTCAATGGCTATTGGTGACTCTTAGTTGGTCATCTTTCACATTTATATTATGTAGAGATTATACTTTGTACTTGATCTTGAAAATTTGGTCGTCATGTTGTATTCGTCATATGCAAATATACTATGGACTCTTGTTTTGGGGTGCTAGGTTTTGGAGAAAACCCTAGGAAGAGAAAGGACCACTAGGGTTTGGATATACCCTAGTTGAACAAAGGAGCATTTGGCATTAAAGAAGATTTTGGAAGACTACCTTCGCAATAGATGGAGTAGTGATGAATACATGTGACAATGTTGTTGGATTCTCTCAGAAATAAGGAGTTGACCTCGCTATTAATCTTGTTTTAGGTTTGTCTAAAAAAGAGAAAGGTGATCCGAGGTTTTAAGGTGCATGAGTGGGATTCTCATGTTCATAGATCGATGTTAACCCTTTATGGGTTGTAGATATTTATACGACAAGCTTGCTCATTTAGGATCAATGAGTTGAGATGCGTGCAAATTTTTTTCTTGTATTTTGATAGATATGATTCATTTGTATTGGTCTTGTTTGGATATGTGGCTATCTTTGTAGAATTTATTGGACAATTCTTGATGTGGTGTCAATTTTTTTTGCATGTGATGTTGACTTCAGGGATGTTATATGCCTTTATTATCATAGAAGGCAATTGTTCTTTGGAATCCCTAGTAGGGGGGAATTGTGAGGTGAAGTGGGAGTAGCTTGGTTTCATGGTCTAAGCATGTTGCTTTGATTTTGTTCTTCCATGTTATTCATCCCAAGGCCAAGCTGTAGAGTGCTTGGTTAATTTCTTGGAGATACACATATTTGTGAGTAGTTATTGCTTGGATGATGAGGTGTGTGGACTTGTATGTGTGGGAATGACTCCCACGGATGCTTGCAAAGTAGGTATGATGTTGATGTCATGATGGAGGAGTATTGTTCTAGCTTTGTGGAGGCATAGGTTTTAAATGTTGTATATTTCCAGGGAGTTGATTGGTGTTACTAAAACACTTTTCTTGTTAAGAGGGAGTGTTATCTTTTGTAGTTACACCAAATGTATTTTCAGTTAGAAAGGAGAGCGCTAGGTCTTTTAGCTCCTTCGTGATTCTTGATACACATATTTGTGAGTAGTTATTGCTTGGATGATGAGGTGTGTGGACTTGTATGTGTGGGAATGACTCCCACGGAGTATTGTTCTAGCTTTGTGGAGGCATAGGTTTTAAATGTTGTATATTGATTGGTGTTACTAAAACACTTTTCTTGTTAAGAGGGAGTGTTATCTTTTGTAGTTACACCAAATGTGTTTTCAGTTAGAAAGGAGAGCGCTAGGTCTTTTAGCCCCTTGGTGATTCTTGATGGACATATGGAAGGTCTAATTTGAGTGGATGCTTGACCTTGGATCAATGTTACCAGAACTAGACTAGAACCTCAAAACCAATTGGTCAGATTGATTTTAGGGTCATATTAGTCCAATTCATGGATTTCGACTAGAAATAGCCAGTTCCATATTGAACCAGTTGGTTCCATACTGGAATAGGGTGTGGTTGTGTAATATGTATGGAATCATACTTAAAGCACCAAATCAGTCGAATTCGTAGAACATGGCTATGGACCACCAATTTTCAATTGAAAATAAAATAAAATAAAATAATTAAAGTGAAGCACACAAGCCAACCCTAGTAATTAATGGTAATATTAAATTTTTAAAGTAGCTTTTACTTACTTTTTAACATTACCATCAATTGTTTCAAGGGGTTTGAGAGTGGTTCCAACCTCAATGGACTTCATTTGGGGAAAGTATAGGTCTAGATCCCATTCAAAATTCAATAGACTTGGAGTTTTTAGGATTTTAGGAACGGTAGGATTTCAATGTTTCCACTTGATTCTATCATGTACAAGGGAATGGAATTGACACTTAATCCAAAGCACCAAGCTATTTATTTACCTTGATGTGGGTGGCATTGATTGTTGAACTCCTTTATGATGACCATATTGAAATTGTAGTCTTCAAACAAAATCATTGATTCAACATGTTAAGCTTTTTCTATTATATTTTAATGCTCAGAAGGTGACACTGATGATGAGGATCCTAGTATAGGCAATGTTTTTTATGATATGTAGTTATTTATTGTAGCATGATTTTTTTTTTTTAAAACTCTAGAGGCCATTTAGACCCTCTTTGTTAATGTATTTTGGTTCAAAGTTGAACTACAATTGGTGCGATTTTGGTGATATGCACCATTACGTGCTGTATACATGAGAAACTTTGCATAATTGTGTATAAAGGTTTGGATTCATGTGGATGCACATGAATATGTATGTTTTTTTTAAAATTTGAAGAGTATATTTATTTTTTGGTTAATTGTATTTTTGGTCCAGTTTTTCTTTTTCCTTTTTTTTGGGTTTGGGTTTGGTTCACATTTTTGGGATTGACCGACTCAATGACTACTATACTTTTGTTAACATTTACTTGTATAGAGTGGTAGTACAGTGCACTTACTGAGGGGGTTGTTATCCTATCAGGCATGATGACTAACCCATTGGATGCACACAATTGGGTGCTGGTTGGTTGATTAGGAAAGGTACCAACCGGGGAAGACGAGCACTAGGCACTTGGAGGAGGGCACTTAGTCCTAAGAGCATGGGACCATGTGACATTTGAGGTTGGAGACTTGACTCGAGGATGCTTGTGTCAAGGAGCATACTCCATGGAAGTTGGTTGTGGACGCAGACACATATGTAAAGGAGAAGCATTGGAGTAAGTAATTACCTTGGTACATGTTGCTGCCTCGCTTGCACACCTAGGTTAGCGTGGGAAAAATCCTCAACCTCACAAGGTGTGATCTTGGTGGAAAACTAAGAGATGGGCCGTCACCTAATCCCAACTCTCTCTGTTAAAGCTCTCTCCTAGTTAAGTTAAGGGGGGTGGTCCCTAAAGAAGGTTAGTGAAGGAAATGTGCGGTTCTAGGAGACTAAGGTTAGAGGGAATTACTTATCAAAGATGACTCAATTCCAAGATGTGAACAAAGTATATTAACAATATTCAATAATCTATTCAAAATATAGGCTAGTGCTTCAAAGTAAATGACAAGTGCTTGCTCAAAATGAAATTCAAGATACAATGATAAATAATCCTTCAAAGCAAAAGTTAGACCAAGATAAGCATATAAACATCACTTGCAATTATAAAGGAAATAGTACTTGTAAAGAGAGTGCTCAAATAACACTAGATAATGACATTGAATAATCATGAGCTAAACAACCACCATAATAACAAGTACATAAAATAGCGAAATTGCAAGTAAATTAAAGATTGCAAATGAAAAGATCCACAATACTTGCAAAATAGAGAAAATGCTACTTGAAAGAGGGATGATGCTTGCAAATAAGATTCGATAAACTCAAGATATCTTATGCATGAGAATGTATTGTAAGTGAAGTTGTGATGTGAAGGTGCTTTTTGTTTATTTTATTAATAGCATCCTAAAGCAAGTTTCAATTTAAATCCCATCCCCATACTTCACCCTTGCCCAAAATCTTGATCTCACAATGAGGAGTCAATAGGGGTGGAGGGTCCCTCATGTCTATACAACCAACTTAAGTTGGAGGTTAATTTTAGAGATGCAAATTAGCATTAAAAATGTGCCTAAGTGAGATGTTTTAGTGAATGCTGTTGCTTCCAAAATATAGGTGCTTGAGTATAATGGACAATGATTAAGTAAACAATACCAACATCTTCAAATGGAAATGGAAATGAAACAATTAACCCAATGTAGCTCCACAATTTCTAAATTTCTTTGCAAGAAATAAAGCAATGCCAAATTGCTTTAATGAAATGACACAAGAATGCTCAATAATAACCAATATGCCACATAAATCAAATTGACAATGATGATGCAATGTGCTCAAGAAACTTGTGAAACCAAAATGGATGGATAAATTAAACTAGTTTACGCTTGCCAATTAAGTGTAAAATACTTGCTTGCACCAAAAGAAAATTTACATGTGTTGCAATAGTTTTCCTAATGCAAGTACTCAAGAAATTGAAATATCAAGAAATTGAAATAACAAACATAAACCAATGTCAAATTTATGCTAAAACGAAAATGGATATGAGTGTTTTAGAAAACTAATCATGCATGAGTGAGCTTAGCAAATGAGATTAGCAAGAAACTAGAGAAACTAAACTAAGATGTTTAATCCGCCCACAAGCAAAAATCCTCCCTCCAAATGAGGAGAAGGGATACCATGGAAAAATTCCCAACCTCCCTCCAAATGGGGAGAAGGGATACCATGGAAAAATTACCAACCTCCCTCACAAGAAAGTTAATCCTTTTATTAGTGATTGGTTACACGAGAAAAGAGAAAGCCCTTTTGAGTGTTGAATATGTAACTAGGTTCGGTCTTCATAATGGCATATGTAATCATGATTTTATATATTTATTGCAAAGAAAAATATAAATTTATTATTGTCATTCTTGAGGCATGGGTTTCATGCTCAAGGGAAACTTATTTTTAGGTCAAGCACCCATTGAGTGCTTCTAGGGCTTGTCTTTGAGTCAACAAGTCATAAGAGTTATTGTCATGTATGAAAGACCCTTTTGGGCATGTTACATATTGTAAAGAAAATATTATTTGAGTCAAGTTAGAGTCAAAGACCCTCTAAGACCTTGTCATGGTACCTCAAACAAATCGACCTACATAAAAGATCAAGTCGGCCTCAAGGAAGAAATTCGTACCCTTGGAAAGCCTATATATAAGAAGGAACTCGACCGCATTTGGACACACCTCAAGCAAGTTCGATCTCCTCAAGAAAGAAGCTGGAAAAGGATGAAATCAAGCATAAGAAGAAGAAAAGCAAGGTCAAAGTTTTTGGATCTCTCTCTCTTTCTTGTGTTAGGGTTTCTAAAGTTGCTGGACAAAATCAAGTTGCTGGGCAAGTCAAAGTGCTGAAAAGTTGCTGGGAAAGTCGAAGTACTGGAAAGTTGCTAGGCAAGTCTAATTGCTGGGGTTGAAGTTGCAGAAGAAACTGGGGTCAAAGTTGCAAAAGAAACTGCTGGGGTTGAAATTGCAGAAGAAACTGCTGAGGTCCAAGTTGCTGAAGATGTTGTTGGGGTCAAAATTCCTGGAAAGAAAGCTCATCAAGGAGAAAGGTTGACTTGGTATTGGAGGGGTCTTTGTCAAGGGTCTTAGGTCTTGGAATTCGTCATTTGAAGATTCTATAAGAAAAGAAGAATTCTTGTGGGTTTTCCTCTCAAAAGGAGAGGTTTTGGCCCTGGATGATCACCTACATCTTGTGTCCTCTTGTCTCATTGTTCTTTATGATTTGGTAGTTTTTTGATGATAAGAACACTAAATATAATCAAGATAAAGATGAAGCTAATTAAGTTAAGTAAAAATACATCACAAGCAGCTATCAAAGTAAGAGAAATCACCTAATCTAGTTGCCCTAGATTTCTCAACATTGAGAGGACTTTCCAAGGAAAACAAGGAAATCTTTTACAACATGCCACTTTCAAGGGCTAAATCTCTTCCTTAACAAGTGAAAATTACAAGAGATGCCTTGTCAAAATCTGAAAATACAAGAGACTAATTTGCAGCAGTCAAATCAACCTTGAAAAAGTGGAAAATGATGCTTGAAGAAGGAAGGAAGAGCTTCCTAAAGCCCATGGCCTTGTCAAGCCTTTATATCAGCTCAAGATTTTGTTCAAATCTGTCCCAAAAATTGACCATGGCCCCCACAAAAGGCTGCCAAATAAATGCTAAAGGTTCCGCAAGAAATATATTAGTAGTTTTCAAAGGCTCCTCCTTCGAACTTGCCACCAAAATGAGTTTGTAAATCTGCTCAAATGGGCTGCAAAATAGATCCAAAAATGAATTTGAAAAGGCATAAAAGAAAAGAAATGATAATCTACAATTAGTGTACAAGAACTAGATCAAGACATGCAAGTAGAACTCCGTACTTTTCTAGTTAAAACCATGCTCTGATAGCAAATCGAATCCTTGAAAGCGCAAGATATTGATTAAGAAATACATTGAATTTAATCTTATGTGATCTTAGTGGATAGAGGAAAGGAAACTCCCATTTTCAATTTCGTTTGATGAGATCCTTGAGGCAAATCGATTGGCTCCTGCAATCGTTGAGCTTGAGAGTGAGTTAGTCTATTGGAGAGTTCTCCCACACCCAAGCAATCCTTCAATAAACTCTAAAATAATTTTCTACACACTTGGAAATAGATATTAGCATTTATAAAGGAGTTAGATAGCACAATAGGTGAGAAGGCTAGAGATTCCTCCTAAAATCATCTAGTGCTCCTCGCTCCTTAGAGTATTTCTCTAATAAAAAATAAACACAAGATAGCTTGCATATATTAATTCAAAACGAATGGAAAGATGATAGCTTACATAATCCAAATTGCATATAGAAAGTAAAGCACATAAATCAAAATAACATCACCTCAAGGACATAAGGATAACACCATCAATAGTACCCCAAAGTCTTTTTATTATATGAACGTGAATACACAATGTAACAAAGTTTCCTTAAGCCCAATAGCTCGTTCCAAAGATACAATGTGAGAGCCCAAAGTTCATCTAAATAGGGGAGAGGGAGAAGATCCCAACAAAGAGTGGTGGAAATCCCAAGGCAAGGCCATGCAATTCGAACTCCAAGAATGCTCCATGAATTCCCTTGAAGCTCCACGCATTCCCTTGATGAGGCACACATTGGGATGAGAGAGGGACATGTGGATGTGGGAGTGGAGTGGTAGGAGACCACTCTCCACTCATCTCTAGTGCAACTCAAGTCAATGCCCACCAAGTGGGTGACTCACCCTTGAAACTTGAGCTATCTCCGCAAAAAATGCGATTTGTCTTGAGGAACTCGTGGTCCCTCCTCAAGAAATTCGATTTCCTTTTTTGTCACATGTTTCTCCTTGATTCTTGGACCATGGTGGAGTCCACATTACCTTCCAACTTGACTTTGACTCTTGATGAATTTCCATCTCATTTCCACATCACTTGGCAAGCATGTGTGGATATTTATTTTCTCCTATTTATTTAATCGCTAGCTCAATTTATTGGCACATTTTCCCATAGACTTAGGAAAAGTGGGTTTTGAGGGTCCATAACTTATTTTTCACCTTACAAAGTATGTCTTAGTAGAAATTTGAGGAATATAGGTGTAATGTTGAGCACACATACTCCATATAACTTCTCTAGACATCACTTAGTACTATTTACATTCAAAATTTATTAAAATTTCTGTCCTGCGGGAATTTTTTGAGTGATCCGTGTGGTAATATACAATGACTCTAGAAACTAGGACTCACCCAGGGCCTTGCCATCAAACTGCACTTCGACTTTGGGTTTACAACTTGGAAGAAAAAACTCAATTAATTATTAAGTGCTAAAAGGTACCAATAATTAACCAAGTAAAAAAAACTTCCTAGAGTAAACTCACTCGATGACAATGTCTCAAGTTACCTAGGCTTGTTATATGACGCTATTCATCACACTAGCATCACTTTACAACATCCTCGCAGGGCTTGCGAAATCCAAGTACAATATAGAAGAAGAATGAGAAGAAGAAGATAGAGCTTAGAAGCTTTTGTGATCTCTGGACTCTAATGGTACATGAATCCTTTGACATTTCCTTGGGCATGGAGTCTTCAATTCTTCAAGTATACTTCAGTGGTCAACAATACACATGTTGAGGAGTGTTGGGCATAAGAGGACACGTGGCACACATATAAAGGAGTAGGTGGACACTTGGAATATGAATGGAATATGGTGCCCTCAAGGCCTTAGCTACTCTGGATCACTTGACAAAACCATCCCAAACTCAAGTGAAAGCACCCATTCGTTAGAGTCTAAAACCATAGATGCATCTAAATGGACCATACTTAAGTTTTAAGGCCATAAAAATACTTCAAACCAGGATCACCTTCAAATATCTAACTAGACCAAATCTTGTAAAAGTGTTTCCTACCTTTGTAGGGGTGGCTAAGTAGTCAACCTTATTAGGTGCTTCCAACCCCTAAGGGGAGGTGACATTTCCAAGGTCAACCATTCAATCAATCGGTATTAGTGAGAGTAGGTGGCAGTGGAGGGGAATGACTTCATGGCTAAGTGCCACGGTCAAGGGACTAGCTAATGAGAGTCCACATCTGAGTGTATAGATGCAATGGAGGGAGCAATCGTGGAGGCATGAGTTGCCCCTTTGGTGTGCCTTTTACCTCTTTTTGATAATGCTACTTAAATGGTGCATAACTCAAGGATCAAAGCTTGCTCTTTATGATGTAGCATTTTTTTACCTCTCAAGATGAGACAATTTCTTGTTCATCAGGGTTGGTACATGAAAGGGTTCTTTTTTGATGAGATGGAGCATCAAGTGCTAATGAGGGGTGTAGAGCTCATGCCACGCTTTTTCCCACACGCTAATGTATGTCTCGGCCATCTTTTGCATTTTAACTTTTTTTTCTTCGTTCATTGTGGCCATCTTATACTTTTTCATTCTTTTAGCTACATCAATCTCCAGGGCAATGTTTTCTAGCCCGACCCAATGATGTGGATATGTGAATGCCAAATCCCAATGAACCAATGACAGTTAACCCAAAGCATGGATATGGTATCAAAGGAATGATGTGATATGGATAATGTTAAGTATGGAGAGGGGTAATAGATATAATGCTTCAATCCAAGTTTCCCAAGTAGTGCCCTTCCTATGGCCTAAGGCCTTTGGGGAGGTCCCACTGAACTAGGGCTAAATATTAACCCCCCTGGTAAAGTGAGAGAACAAGCTCACAATCGAGATCGGGTAATCATTTAGATCACACTTTTTTTCATGTTAAACTGCCCACAACATCAAGTAAAAGCACTCGATTGCAAAATGGTCAAGATACATGTTGAGTGGTCGCCCATCTTCATCCAAGATAAATAATAATACTGTAATTCTATTAATGTCCAACGAATGACTACAAAAGTAGGTCATTGAGACTAAAGGATCCATCCAGTACGAGTACAATGTGGGAGTGCAAACACAACTCCAAGAAATTGCCAAAGCTAAATTTAGGGAAAAATGAAGTATAGAAGGATACAATGATAGGAAAACCTCATAAACATGTATATAATTGAATCAAAGGCGCTGGTTATGTAGAAGTCTTAGTGAATAAGTCCAGGGCTGGAGGTCGATGATGTCAAGAATGCCAGAGTCTGATAGTCAACAATGAGGGATGCGATAGTGGCGCTGGCTCACTATTGGAGTTCCTTGGATCCAACAAGGAGTCTTTCTGCACAAATGTAGGGGGGATGTAGAATGAAAGAAGCTTTGGATAAGTCTCTAGTTGCTCCATTGGGGTTGGGGAGGAATTCATTAGGAGGGGGGGGGGGGCGCTGCACCTTGCTTGGGAACCATCTAGAACTAATTCCTATGATATTGTGGGTGTGAGTGAACTGATGTGCTATTTGACACTCTCGCAATGGTCTCGAGGATATTGGTTGGCCTCCCAAAAGGGGGGGGTGGGTTGAGGGGGGACTCGAGGTCTCACTGTTCTATTATTTGAAATACTATGGAACTTAGTTCGCTGGTGAAGATCGTGGATAAAACTAGCATATCATCATCAATGAGAAAATGTGTAAGTCTTAGTGAATAAGTCCAGGGCTGGAGGTCGATGATGTCAAGAATGCTAGATTCTGATAGTCAACAACGAGGGATGCGATAGTGGCGCTGGCTCACTATTGGAGTTCCTTGGATCCAACAAGGAGTCTTTCTGCACAAATGTAGGGGGGATGTAGAATGAAAGAAGCTTTGGATAAGTCTCTAGTTGCTCCATTGGGGTTGGGGAGGAATTCATTAGGAGGGGGGGGGGGGCTGCACCTTGCTTGGGAACCATCTAGAACTAATTCCTATGATATTGTGGGTGTGAGTGAACTGATGTGCTATTTGACACTCCCGCAATGGTCTCGAGGATATTGGTTGGCCTCTCGAAAGGAGGGGGGGTGGGTTGAGGGGGCACTCGAGGTCTCACTGTTCTATTATTTGAAATACTATGGAACTTAGTTCGCTGGTGAAGATCGTGGATAAAACTAGCATATCATCATCAATGAGAAAATGTGTAGGGCTGTTCGCTGGCTGGTTATCCAAGATAGGAGAATTTGTTTTCTCCTATGGGGTTATCCATTTTGGTGGGCAACAGTACCAAAGTGGTGCTACTCAACTGAACAACTACTAGACCCCACTGTGGCTAACTAAGTAAGATTCTATATTTTTATTTAAAAACAAAAACTTAACTCCTAACCCCAACCAATGTTGGAAATTAATGGTAATGTTAAATTTTTAAAGGAAAAGGAAAACAATCCTTTCACTTAAATTTTTAACATTACCATTAATTATTTTAGGATGTTTGAGAGTGGTTCCAACCTCATTAGACTTCATATGGAGAAAGTAAAATTTCATATTCCATGAAAAAATTTCCAAACAAGTAGTTTTTAGGATTTCAAGATTAATGGGATTGCAACCTTTTAATTTGATTCTATCACGTATAAGGGTAAGGGATTGACATTTAATCAAAAGCACCAAGCCATTTATGTACCTTGATGTTGGTGATATTGATTCTGAACTCCTTTATCATGGCCTTAGCAAAAATGTACTCTTCATTGAATCCAAAATCATTGGTTAGACATGTTAAGCTTTTTCTATCTTATTATAATGTTTGGATTAGGTAGTTTCATCAAAATAGGGTGGTTATAGGTAATGGTGGAACATTGCTTGTCATTTAAATGTTCTTGCTTGTTTATTCACAATGTTTTGTTTCAAACCTTTTTTTTGGAATCATGGTTTGGAATCTTTAGACTATAATTTTTCATTAAAATTTAAATATTTTATGTATTTTTTAGTAAACCGTCACTGAAATAAGATTGCTCTGATTCCATCCGAGTCTGAGTTGACCATTGTCTGGCTCCGAGTTTGAATCCAAGTTTTAAAACATTGCATACAATATGGTCGACAATGTTTCCAAGGCATTTTGGCCGTTTCTCGTGATGGGCACTTTTTTGGAAATTTCCAGGCCCCCCTGAGTGCTAAAGAGGGGCATAGGATTCATAGGAAACTATTTTTCTATCCATGCCTATGGTCTTTTATTACAAAACAAGGATAGGGGATTGAGCCTTGAGGAGTTTGTCACCTTGATAATTAACGGTAATTGTAAAATTTTAAAGTAAAAGTGGATGTTCTCCTTTATCTTAGCTTAAAGGATAGAAAAAGTGGGATAAAATTAAACTTTTAACATTACCGTTATTTGTTTTTGGATGTTTGAGAGTGGTTGCAATTTCATTGGACTTCATATGGAGAAAGTTGAATTTCATATACTTTTCAGAATTCAGCGGACTTAGCAGTTTTCAAGATTTTAGGGTGGAAGGATTGTAGTGTTTCCATTGGATTCTATCATGTATGAGGGTATGGAATTGGTATCAGTCAAAATAACCAGTCTATGGTATTCTACATCATGTAATCATATATAAGTGTCATTATAGGCATGGGTCTCCCTTGAAAATGTCATTTATGTGTATCATTCTTATTTTCTTGCAAGATAACATGTTATTCAAAAAAAGAAAAAGAAAAAGAAAACTTTATTCTTTATTTTTTGTATTTTTTATATACAATGTTCCCCCCATGTAGCCATTCTTTTTTTGGCGGGGGGGTGGGGGGTGTCACATTTCCTGGTGTTTCTATTTTGGAAATTTGTACACGTTTCTGGCAACTTAGTAATATACCAGATTCACATGTTGTCCTGAAGGGAGCTGGTTAATGTAGCTCACATTTCTCAATATGGCTTGCATTTTAAGTTATTGGCAGTCATGCTTTCTGTAAGCAAGATAAAAGGAAGTTGGGGCACTTTTAACTTTCTTTACTGCTATTTGTAAGATAGATTCAAAATTGGCGATATCTAACTGACTGGGCATGCAGTAATATGTTGACCAAAACTTACTAATATTATAATCAGAAGAGTGAATACCTAATTGGGGAGGGTGCCTGTGTCGGAGATATATTTTTTTAAAGAAATGCATCATATATTATGTCATGAAACAAATTGTTACATCATGGAGAAAGAGATTTATTGTAATTTGTCTGATTTTCTGCAATAGACATAACTCTGATGCTGTAAAGTCTCTCTTAGAAAGAGCCTAGCTAATTAGCAAGGATGTTATTGCTAACTTTTCAATTACTCTACTTCGCAGTTTCTGATTACTTTTTCTTTGCAGGAGGATGATAGACTTGCAAGTTATGGTGTGCAATCACGTTTACAGAAACATTGGCAAAGTATTCATAAAAAGCCTGATTGTGGCGATTTTACTTCTGCTAAACAAAGCCAATTCTTTTCTTTATGTAAGTGGAATGACATTTGTTGGGCACACTTTATCTATGGTGTATAATTTAGTAGTTATTTATTTTTGTAGTTATCCATAACCCATGTTTTCTTTTCTTGAGAAGTTGTGAAAAAGTATGAAACTTAATGATAACTGTTAGTGCAAATGATGGGAATGATAACTGTTAGTTTTTGTAAATTTTCGTAGATGTTCTATGCTCGATGCAACTTTACTTTAAACCCGATATCAAATAGCAATCACATAAACATGAAGACAAGCCAAAATACAGAAGACAAGCCAAAATACACTTAACTTGATCAGCAAAATATATATGTGTTGTGGTGCATTACGGCGGTCAACAGGATGCTTCAACCAGCAAAGTCTCCTCATGGTCAGCCAACCAGAATGTGTCACACAACCCTCAAGACAGCTCTACAACAGTCAACCCAAAGTCAACAAAGGTCAATGCTGTCCAGTCAACGGTCAACGCAGAACAGCAGCAAAAGAAAGTCAACGCAACAAGGTTAAAGGTCAACTTCCAGCCTCAGTTTTTGTGCCAAAAAATGCAGACTGCAGAGATCGAAGTTTTGGGAGAGTTTGAGGTCACGCTGATCAAGCGTTGACCAAAGTCAACGCTGGTCAAAGCTGCACTGAAACCCTAGAACAGATCCGAAACCCTAGCTGCTGTTTTCCCACGTGTGAGTGAAGAGAAGCCTCCAAATGTGAGATAGAAACAATCAGATGCAAGAGAGAAATATGTGACGAGTGATGGTGAAAAATGACCTCCAACGTTGACCTATATATATCCGTTTGAGAGGGTGTGTGACATATCTGTTGGGGCTCCAAGCCTACATTACAATTCTGGCCGACCTTGCACATAAGTGGAATTAATTCAAAATAAATGTTCTGCTCAACGGATCAAGATGATCTTTAGATAAATCTTGCACCTCTCCGAAAGAGGAATCCAATAAAAATATTGGCATCATCAACTGAGCATAACAACATGGAGTTTGGACCTAGTTGCCCAAAATTAACACTCCCTCTCAACTAGGGAGAAATCCATCCACCTGTGCCATCCAAACATTGTGCGTCATCCCACCGTAACTTGCTTTGCTGGCTTCTTTATTTCAGAACAAAAAGGTGAGTCACAAAGACATCACTCCCGGCTGAAAAAATCAGCTGAGGGGTCCGAAACCTCTATAGGACTCAAAGGAGTCTCATACCAGCCCGAAGTTGGTTTCACTGACCCAAAGTTAGTTGGAGGTCTGAAACCTTACTAGACTTGATCCCAGATCAAGTGGTTGGACACGTGCCATCCTAGACATAGAGAGTACGACAATCTCAGATGCGTCCATTGGTCTTGCTAATGATCTCTAGATTTTCCCACCTCATTGGCCAAGATGAGAGGTACTTTCCCATGAGTCTGGGACTCCATGGGTAGGATGCATACGGGGCACAGATCAAAGAGTGGTGAACCAACTCAATTTCATAACGGTGGGGCAGAAGCACACCAACAAGGTTTGCAAGCCTAGCCTTGTGGTTGCTAATACCTCCAACAAGCTATCCCCAAAGCCCCTTGGAGCTCCCAGAGCTCATCGTCCAACATGTCCCTCATAATAGGGTCGTTCCACGATTCCAAGATTCTCATGGAAGTTTAGGAACTTGACCTTCCCCAAGGGCTTTGTGAGAATATCTGCGATCTGCTCATTAATTCCTATATTATCGAGCCTTACGACGCCTCGCTGTACCATATCCCGAATAAAGTGGTACCTAATATCAATATGCTTGGATCGATTGTGGAACACGAGATTCTCTGACAAACGAATCCCACTCTGGTTATCATAAAGGATAACGGTGGTATCTAGCACATGCCCAACAGCTCACTGAAGAGCTTTCACAACCAAACAACTTCACAACAGGCCATACACGCTGCAATGTATTCAGCCTCAGCGGTGTCAAAGCCACCGACTTCTGCTTCCTGCTCATCCAAGATATCGAAGCAGACCCAAGTGTGAAGCAGCATCCCGGTGTGCTCTTGCTATCCACCACACTACCAACCCAATCAGCATTAGTATAGACATGGAGTCTCAAACTCCCAATAGTGTATCTCAGCCCATGGTTTATCGTGCCCTGAAGATAGCTCAACAAATTCTTGGCACCAACCCAGTGAATGTGATGAGGATCAACCATGTGTTGACTCAAAGTGTTCACTGCAAAACATACATCCGGACAGGTGTTCACTAAGAACATCAGGGCCCCTACGAGTTGACGATACTCGGTAGAATTTGCTAGCACGGGCCCAACAATGTTTCCACTCAACTTCTTAAAGTTGATCTCCATCGGTGTCGACACGGACTTACAGTCCACCATTCCAAATCTTTCCATTAGCTTCACAATGTATTTTCCTTGAGAGAGGAAAATCTCGCCAGGTCTCTGCCAGACCTCCAGGCCTAGGAAGTAATGCATCAGTCCTAGGTCCTTCATCTCGAACTCAGAAGAGAGCTCCCTCTTACACTGATGAATGAGAGGGTCAGCGCTTGTCAGGAAGAGATCGTCCACATAGAGAACCAGAATGAGAGGCTTTTATCTATCAACCTTAAAGTAAAGGTTCGGATTAGCATTACTTCGAGTGAAGCCCAGCTTCATCAAGTAGCTATCTATCCTCTCGTACCAAGCCCTAGGGGCTTGCTTCAATCCGTAGAGGGCTTTCTTCAACCTGCATACATGAGAGTCTCTATCCTGGACTTCGAACCCCAGAGGTTGCTCCACATACACCTCTTCCTTTATCGAACCATGCAGAAAGGCGGTCTTCACATCCATCTGATGAAGATTCCATCCTTGCGTAGCAGCAAGGGCAATAATAGATCGGATGGTGGTATATCGGGTCACAGGTGCAAATATATCATCATAGTCTAACCCTTCCTTTTCAGAGAAGCCACGGGCAACGAATCTTGCCTTGAATTTTTCAGCACTATCATCAGATCCATGCTTGATCTTATAGAGCCATTTCGAGGTGATAACAGCTTTGTCCTCCGGCCTCGGAACCACATCCCAGACATTATTCTTCATTATGGACTCGTACTCTTCGTGCATAGTATCCTTCCAGACTTGATGCTTTACGACTTCTTCAAAAGATCCAGGCTCAGATTGTACGCTTGTACTCATGGCTGCTATATACCCTTGGTATCTATTCGGCTTCTTGCTTTCACGGAATGTCCCCCTTCGGGCCATATGTTTCTTGGCATCTTC
This sequence comes from Pinus albicaulis, assembly GCA_034641835.2. NCBI lineage: Eukaryota > Viridiplantae > Streptophyta > Pinopsida > Pinales > Pinaceae > Pinus > Pinus albicaulis. Next base: position 162,165,456 of record CM076581.1, read on the forward strand.
GAGAGTATCCTAGAGCCATGTGGGTCTTGTCTTCATTGAAGGAGGTGGATCAATGGGGTCCATCGGTCCTTCAACATCGGGCATCATCTCATCCTTCGGTTCTTCCTAATTCCCAGATCTTACATCATGATCTTCCTGAGAGCTCCGAAGACTTATCACTTTCCTGAGGGAAGCATCTTCATCAAAGGTAACATTGTGGCAAATCTCCACTTCTCTTTGACCAGGCACATAGACTCTATAAGCCTCCGAAGTTTCACTGTAGCCCGCAAACATTCCCTTCTTCCCAGAAGCATCCAACTTGCTTCTCTTCTCCTTTGGCACATGAAAATAAACGGGACAACCAAAAACTCTAAAATGAGAAACATTAGGTTTCTTACTAGAGAAAACCTCTTCGGGAGTTTTGGAGTCCAGAGCGGAATGCGGGCATCGATTTTGTATGTACACAACAATGTTCACAACTTCTCCCCATAGAAACTTCAGAAGACCTTGGTCACATAGCATGGCACGAGCAACTTCCACAATGGTCCTGTTCTTTCTTTCAGCAACGCCTTTTTTCTCAGGAATATATACAGTTGTGGTCTCCCTCTTGATGCCAGCTTCTTTGCAAAAGTTATTGAACTCGTTCATCTCATATTCAGTGCCATTATCGGTCCTCAAAATCTTGATCTTCTTCCCTGTTTGATTTTCCACTAAAGCTTTGAAAGTGCGAAACCACATGAAAACTTCATCCTTCTTCAAGAAGTATATCTAGGTCTTGTGAGAGAAGTCATCTATAAATGTCATATAATAAGAACATCTTCCCAAAGATGTCACGGGCAGCATACCAGACAAATCAGAATGTATCAATTGCAAGACATCAGATGTCTTTGTGACACTTGAGGGAAAAAGTCCCCTTGTATGCTTTCCTTCAGCACAACCCTGACATACACCTTCATGATCATTTTTGAATTCGGGCATCCTTGTCACCACCTTCCTTGCTTCGGGAAGGGCTTTGTAATGAAGGTGTCCAATCCTTCGGTGCCATAGTTCGGTTTGACGAATAGTATCACATGTCATAGCCCCCAGTGGAGTTCCTCCAACTTGGTAGAGTGTATCAACTCTAAACCCAATCGTGAGAGCTTCCTTGAAACTCTTCTTCCAGATGCGTACCTTTCCATCGACGAATGCCATCTTGAAACCTTTGTCTTCCATGGCCGAAATAGACACAAGGTTCTTTTTCAAATCATGGGCATATAGTACATCTTGCAAGCGAAGGACTTGACCTTGAGATAGATGGAGGGTCACAGTCCCTGTCCCTTTCATGGGATAGGTGGCATTATCTCCGAGGATAATTTTTAGATAAGTATTCTTCTCAATAAAATCAAAAAGCGCTTCTTTAAACCCAGTGAGGTGCCTTGAAGCACCACTATCAATCAACGAGACATCCAAGGTGTCGGGTGGAGATGCAGCAGAGAGGGCAGATACAAGAATGAATTCATTTTTCTTATCATCAACAACATTAGATTCCTCACACCTGAAATTTCTTGACCTTTTGAATGGTTGCCCATTTCCATTACGACCAGAGGGAGCCTTCCTCTTTCCTTTGAACCTGTTGTTCCTTTGATTTCCATTCCTCATGTTGTTGTTGTCATCATCTCCATGTGAATCCCTTCTATTAGGGCATTCTCTAGCATAGTGGCCAGTCTTGTTACATGTGTAACATCTTCCTTTATTTTCTTGGGCCCCTGCTCTTCCATGGTTCCTCGGACCACCATTGTTCTTATTCTTAGCACGAGCAATGAAGGCAACATTATATTCATTTTCATATTCCATCATTCTTGTTTCCTCTTGAGTGCATCTGGACAATACTTTGTCAAAATCAGGAATCACATTATTGTTGAGAATGGTAGTAATGAATACATGCCATTCAGAGGGGAGACTTCCAAGTGCGGTGAGAACCATTTCTCGATCATCTATTGTTTCCCCAATGGCAAGAAGATTATTCCTGATTTCAGTCAACTTCAGAAAATAAGATTGAACGGATTCATCCGTGCCTTTCTTGAGATTCTTCAATTGGTTCTTAATGAAAAGAACTTGATTTGCATTGTTGGCCCTAAACATTTTGACCAACTTATCATACATCTCCTTAGATGTGCCCAGCTCAGAGATGTAGGCAACCTGACTTTTATGGATGGAATCCCGGATGATCAGCTTAGCTTTGATTTCTCCTTTTCTTACTTCGTCTTGGTGGCAGCAGGTGCAGATGATGGAGGCTCTTGGATTTTACCCTGCACATAGTCCATGACATCTTGGTCTTCCAAGATCAAATACAAAGACATCTTCCAAGCATGAAAGTCAGACTTGCCGGTGAACTTGTTATCAACTTTGAAGCCATTATAGTTTGAGGTACCCATGAGTCATTGACAAATACTACTTCTTCGGTGATTGCTCTCAATACAAACTTGGGCTTTTTCTTCACCTTAGCTCTGATACCATGTAAATTTTCGTAGATGTTCTATGCTTGATGCAACTTTACTTTAAACTCGATATCAAATAGCAATCACATAAACATGAAAGTAAAATGCTGATAGAACATACCAATAGATCGACGGAAGACAAACCAAAAATACACTTAACTTGATCAGCAAAATATATGTGTTGTGGTGCGTTACGGTGGAGAACTGGATGTTTCAACCAACAAAGTCTCCTCACGGTCAGCCAACCAGAATGTGTCACACAACCCTCAAGATAGCTCTACAACAGTCAACCCAAAGTCTACAAAAGTCAACGCCGTCCAGTCAACGTAGAACAGTAGCAACAAAAAGTCAATGCAGCAAGGTCAAAGGTCAACGTCCAGCCTCGGTTTTTGTGCCAAAAAATGCATACGGTAGAGATTGAAGTTTTGGGAGAGTTTGAGGTCAAGTTGACCAAGCGTTGACCAAAGTCAACGCTGGTCAACGCTGCGCTGAAAACCCTAGAACAGATCCGAAACCCTAACTGCTGTTTTCCCACGCGTGAGTGAAGAGAAGCCTCCAAATGTGAGATTGAACCAATCAAATGCAAGAGAGAAATGTCTGATGAGTGATGGTGAAAAATGCAATGTTCCTCAGAGTTTCCGGGATGGGGAAACGCAGGAGCAGGGATACACACAAGGTGGACGTATATAACCAAATCCAAAATTTAGGGAAATTTCGGGGAAACGGGGGGATGTCAAAGCCATAAAAATTATAAAATTATTAAAAATTTAATATATAAAAATAAAAAAATAAAATTCCAGCAATATGTTAATAACTAAATCAGTAGATAGTAAATCTTATTAATTGTGAAATGCACATATAAATATGATTATCATTTCGTATTAGACTATTGTGAAGTAAAATTTTCATTTGACATTTCTGCAATCATCAATGTAAATCTAAAAATAAATTACTAAATTGAATCTATCATTTGACATTATGCAATGTTCCATCCAAATTCATCATTTGGCATTGGGCATTAATATTATGCAAGGTACATCTAAATTAAATTCATCATTTGACAATTGAAACTATGCAATGCACATCAAAAATTAAATTCATCATATGACCATGACATTTGAAGTCTAAAACAACCATAGAAAACTGAACTTAAAATAAACATAGAAAGCAGTTAAATACAAAAATTGTTTTTTAGTTGTTATCAGCGAAAAAATTCGGGGGACACGTCCCTCTTGCATCTCCCCTGCATCCTCTCGTCCCCCCCACAAGAGAGACGCATTTCGTCACCAAAAAAGCGCCCCCCTAGAGTTTTCCCAAGTTTTCCAAAAAAGAGGACGTGGAGAAGTTTCCCTAGGAGTTTCCCCATCTTGGGAGTGTGGGGGAGCGCGTCCCCCACCCTAGGGGACTCATCCCCGTGGAACACTAGAAAAATGACCTCCAACGTTGACCTCCATCTGAGAGGGTGTGTGACACATCTGTTGGGGCTCCAAGCCTACATTACAATTCTGGCCGACCTTGCACATAAGTGGAATTAATTCAAAATAAATGTTCTGCGCATCGGATCAAGATGATCTTTAGATCAATCTTGCACCTCTCCGAAAGAGGAATCCAATAAAAATATTGGCATCGTCATCTGAGCATCACAACATGGAGTTTGGACCTAGTTGCCCAAAATTAACAGTTTTCATTCATTCATTGCATATCAATGATGCAGGTTCACCTGATCAATGCCATAATAGCTGCATTCAGTGTCTTATAAATTCTATCTTGGTGATCATCTAGTGAGGATTGCTATTTATTGTCAAACCTGTTATTCAACCGTATCAATTACCTACAGCTAACACACCAACAAACTATTATTAATGTAGTTGATGGCTTCTAGCTGCAGCTGTTGTTGTCTACTGCCTATGTTCTGTTGATATTGGGTGCGATGGTATTTCATTTCTGAGAAGTCTAGTCTTCTGTGAAATCAAAGGGGTTTGTTAATCTCTATTTTGTGATATGGTGGATCTCCTTGGACATTTTTCTGGATTGTGAAATTATACAAATTTAACACTTCAACTTGAAAAAGTGAAGTAGGATATCGACAAAAATGGAAGACAACGGGTAGTGCCAGTTTTCTCACCAAAGATGTATTGTCTTTTAGTCTATTTTATCTTGTAATTAAAGCAGTGTTAACTTTATCAGCAATATATGGCCTGTATTGCGATATATTGCGAGTTGTCCACAAGTGAATAATAAATTAATAATTGTGCTAATCACCCTTTTGATTTATTGCAATAATTTAAAAATATCATAATGATTTCAGTAATTATCATGAGCCAATGGAAATTGTTTCCCTGTCCATGTCAGTCTCACCTTATAACCCGATTTTTGGTGTTTTAACCCTCATTTTGCAAAAGTGAGTTAACGGATTGAACTCTGAGGATACTGTAACCATTTTTCACCAAGCAAAGCAAAGGGAAATCTGCTGTTAAGCAAAACAAGGTGGAATCCACCTTTCATTGCCATGCTTTGAAACACATTTATTTTTTCTTTGATGTGATTTTGTATCTTCTGGTCAAGACTTATGAGTCAGGGCAGATATCATATTTCGGTATATTGCTGTGCGAAGTACCATTTGACATCTTATATGTTTTATATATCAGTTTTATTTTTATATTTATGTAGCAATTGCTTGTTTGATGTTGTTGATGTTTTAGATGTTTAAAAAATTGAAAAAAATGACTGTTTTTGTATATTTTCAAGTTTCCTGATATTTTCTGATATTTATCCTGACATTGCCAGTAAGTTATATTCTGGTCCCTCTGATAAATCTGCTGGGACAATAAAACATTGAATTAGAGCACATGAACAATAAATTGTAATGTCTTTGAAATAATTAATCACTTTATAAGTTTTTATTTAGGGATATCATAAATCAAGTCAAGAAGTCATCATCATGAATATGGAGTTGTGATTAGGAAGTCGTGATTAGTTGGGTGAATAGTTTCTTTCCCCAACCATCATGTTCATATGACCTCAATGCTTTGAAGATTCTCTGCTGTTTTGAAATGAAGTTGTCGTCATGAGTAGTGGAGGTATCTTTGTGTATTATGCTTCATATTTCCAGAAGAACAGGTCAAATGGCATTGTATTCATTCAAAATAACAGTCTATAAACATATGAAGATTTATCTCAGTGTAGACCATGCCTCTTTACTAGCTCCCGTTCACTGTATAGGGTTTTCCTTCTTGGGATAACCTACTGTTGATGATGATAGCTTGGACAGGTGCTTCTGCATAGGTTGGGTGTCAAGCATGCAAAAGATGTCCAAAAGTCTCTTTAGGTAGATGCTCATTTTGAGTAAGTGACTATTATGATCTCTTCGCTAAGTCTAACTTAGGAAAAACACATTGATTAATTTAGTAATTAATGTTGGCTATTGGGCGAAGGTTTTATAATGGGAAGTAAATTAATTTACTTTAGTGAGTTAGATCTAATCTCTACTGTTGATCTCAAGCGAGGCTTAGTATCTGATCCTAGCCATTCATCACTTAGGAGATCTAGGGTTTGAGATCTAGCTCAATGAGAAATTATAAAAGAAGCCTAAGGGAGAGGTGAAAGACACATCGAATTATTGGAAGAGCAAATTTCTTGAGAGGAGTGAGACTCTAAGATTGAAGGGAAAAAGAGAAGTGTGCTACTAGAAGTTCGAGTGAGCACAATTTTCTAGGTGGCGTTCTCAAGTGGATGACTGAGATTTGTTGAAAAAGGTAACTAGGATAGGTCTTCATAATAAATTATATTTATGTTTTCTTTTTATGTAAATTATAAAAGAGTGACTAAATCGTTATGTTGCACTTGGCAAAACCATGTCGGCTCTCATCGAGTAAAATGAAATTCGATTGTTGGAAATTTCTTGTCGGCTTAAATGAAAGGAATGGATCAACCTGTATATATATGGGTTTACGTGGGCAGCTTCAAGGAGAATGCATCGAACATACATTGCAGAGAAAACATTATTGCAGGAAGCACAGTTAATCGAGATCACTGGTACGAACTTAAGTGTGGATACATATAAAGACAAGCGTTGACCAAGACAGCAAGGACCGAGATAGCGTGGAACAAGACAACGTGGACCGAGACTGTGGATACATATCAAAACAGTGAAAAGAGAGTTGGTGTAGACAACGTATATATATATATATATATATATATATATATATATATATATACGAGACAACATTTGCAAAGATAGCGTACATATCTATATGAGACAACATTTGCATAGACAGCGTAAATGTTGAAATTTGGTTACCGGAGGACAAGTGGATCCCTAAGGCTTTGATCTTTGGCCTAGGGAAAAGTGTCCAAAAGAATTTAATTTTTCTCCTAAAGTGGCTTTATAAAGTTATAAAGTAAAATCTAATTTAAAAGTGACTTTAAGTGAAAAAGTTACTAAAGTTTAATTTTAAAGTGATTTTAATAAAGTTAATGTAAAATTAGAAAGGAAAAGTGACTTTGGAAAGAAATGACTAAGTGGGTCTTTATTAAAGTGGGATGAATTAAAAAATAGAAAGTGAGATTTAAAAGAGCATTTAATCTCAGCCCTAGATCTAAAGCTATTTCAACCATTGGATTTGGGGATAATCCAAAAGTCACTTAGAGTTCTATTAAAGGAGGAAAATGAGAGAAAAGGTCATTCATTTATTAATTCTTTCATGAGCAGATTGACAGAAGGAGAAGGAGAAAGCTGAAGAGAAATTTCTGAGCAGTGAGAAGAAGGAGGGCAGCAGTACTAATTTTCAGCAAATCCGTACAGCAGGGCAGAGCACGAAGTTTGAGGCAAGTGGGCACGAATTTCGAGGAGAGAAAACTACAAATTTCGAGGGAGGTCGTACAGCCATTCTGGCACTGTTTTCGAGGTTGTTCGTACAGTTTTGAAGGTTGTAATTTTTGTTGTAATTTTTCTGTTTTGTGGGCACGAACACCGAGGTGGAGTTTGGCACGGTTTTCAAGATAAGTTCTGTTTCGAAGTTGCTGTAATTTTTTTGTTGTGTAAATTTCTGCATCACTGTAAAAGCAATATTCAGAAAATAAAGCGAAGCTTTTGAACTGGTTTTCCCTAAGAGTTGTAGGGGGTTTTTCCAGGGTCATGTTGACTAAAAATCACTGTGTTAAAATGTTTTGTGTGGCTGTTTTAGTCTGCTGATTTTTATTTCTGCAATTTCTAGCACTGTGAAAATTTTTCAGAATGTGTTTTCAGAAAATATTTATTTTCCGGCTTGTTGAATGTAAGGCTATGGGAAAAGACATTTAACTATTTGGAGAAATAAGGTGAAACTGAAAACCGGGGTGGTAAAATAGAAATTTCTACATGGTATCAGAGCTTGGGTGCTGAAAGTGCAGTTTGGGACAACAAAGAGAAAAATTACAGGGTGCTGATTTTTCACTCAGAAAATTCCAGCAAGTTGATTTTTCACACAGAAATTTTATCCTTACTACAGCAGTGCTATTTTCAGTTTTTAGGACAGCAAGGATGTCATTGGGATTGAGGGTGGAAGATAGGTTGGATGGGCATAGTAATTACAACGTTTGGAGAGAAAGAATGTAGAGCATCTTTTGAGGAGGGAGAAGTCTGGGATATCATGGTTCATATCCAACAACAACTTGTTAATGTGCCTACTGATGCTGCTCAATTGACAACATTTAATAAAAAGAATAACAAGGGAAAAACGCTGATTCTGGATGGTATTAAAGACCATGTGATTCCTCATGTGAGAGGAAAGATACATGCTCATGAGATGTGGTTTGCCTTGACCAATCTCTACCAGAGTACCAATGAGAACAGAAAGATGGTCCTAAGGGAGAAGCTGAAGACCATTAAGATGCGGAAGGATGATAGTGCAACTGGTTATCTCACTAAGATAACTAATGTGAGAGATGCATTGGCAACAGTTGGAGAGGTCATTCCAAACATTGAGTTGGTGCGGATTGCAGTGAATGGCCTTTCTACTTCATGGCTGAATTTTGCTAATGGGGTTTGTGCACGTGAGACCCTTCCCACATGGGAGAGGTTTTGGAATGATCACATTTAGACAGAGATCAGGAAGAGTCAGCTTGGGGCAACCAAGCCAGTTGAGCAGGATGAGGATGTAGCATTGTTGGCCAGAGGCAAGAGAGGCAAAGGCAAGAAGCATGCTTCCACAAGTGGTGGTGGGGGCAAAGGCAAAGGTAAAGGTAAACAGGAGAACACACAGAAGGACTACTCCAAAGTGAAGTGTTGGAGTTGTCAGAAGATGGGACACTATGCAATTGTGTGTCCGGAGAAGAAAAAGGGGAAGAACCAGACCATGGCAGCATCAACAGAGATTGAGGACTTTTCAGATAGATTTGACCCAGAGTTTGGGTTCAGTGCTTGTGAGTCCACTAGTGCAGGATCACCTGCCACGGAGGTTCAAAGGGAGCATGCATTTCCCTCGACTAGCGGAGCATCTTCGGGTATCTGGTATGTGGATAGTGGGGCTTCACGTCATATGACAGGAGTCCGTGAGTACTTCTCAGAGCTTTCAGAGAGTGGCACTGATATAGAGGTAGTGCTCGGTGATGACAGTGTTGTTAGAGCAGTCGGTGTGGGGACACTAACATTTGATAGGGAACCCAAACCTCCCTTGAAGGTGTCAGATGTTTTATATGTGCTAGGGATGAGGAAGAACCTCATATTCGTCTCAGCATTGGAGGACAGAGGGTATGAGATATTGTTCAGGAGAGGACAGGTGCTGATATATCCCAGGGGTACTCTAGCTGAGTCAGCTAGAGTGATAGGTGTACGCCATGCAAAGGTGTACAAGTTTGCATTTCAGCCCCTTATGGCATTGAGCAGTAGCACCGACAGCAGAGCTAGCAGTTATGAGCTGTGTGAGATTTGGCACCGCAGGAAGGGGCACATGTATCATAGAGCCTTGAGGACATTGCGGGAGATCACTACAGGTGTGCCAGATTTCAGTACTGATCACATTGATACATGCAGAGGATGTGCGATGGGCAAGTTTGCCAAATCCCCTTTTCTCAGCAATGACAGCAGAGCGACTGGGATGCTTGATTTGATTCATTCCGATGTGAGCGGTCGGATGTCTCATGTTTCCTTGAGTGGATATGAGTATTATGTGTTATTCATTGATGATCACTCCAGGAGGACCTGAATTTATTTCTTGAAGACCAAGAGCGAGGTCTTCAAGCGGTTTCAGGAGTTTAGAGCTCTTGTGGAGACACAGATAGGTCGGAAGATCAAGTCCCTGAGGTCGGACAATGGAGGTGAGTACACCCTTGGAGAGTTTGTTGAGTATTGTGCGGAGGCAGCCATTAGGAGGGAGTTCACAACTCCTTATAACCCCCAGCAGAATGGGGTTGTGGAGAGGAAGAACAGATCCATCATTGGGGATGCCAAAGCCATGTTACATGATCAGGGGTTACCTTTGTTTTTGTGGGAAGAGGCCTGCAATACTGCTGTATACTAGCAGAACAGGTGTCTGCATCGTGCCTTGGGGCATGTGACTCCAGAGGAGGCTTTTTCTGGGAAGAAGCCTGTGTTGGTCACTTCCGTATCTTTGGGTGTATTGCATACTCCTACGTACCCAAGGAGAAGAGGACCAAGCTAGAGCCCACCACAGAGAAGGGTATCTTTGTGGGCTATAGTGAGACCTCGAAAGCCTTTCGGGTCTATATTCCTGCTTCGAGGAAAGTTGTTATCAAGCGAGATGTGAGATTCGAGGAGGACCGGGCTTTCAGGAGGTCACAGGAGTTAGAGTATCTGGATCAGCAAACCCTCAGCAGCAATTGAGTCAGTCACAGAGATCCAGTGGGCAGGAATCAGGAGGATCCGAAGGTACATCTATGACGATGTCTGGTCCGTCAGTGAGCAGTGGCTTACGGTCGGAGGGTGGTGCTTCGGGCAGCATGTAGAGCAGTCCGCAAAGCATTTCACTAGGGAGTCCACTGATGGACAGTCCACAAGGTACTTCAACATCTACAGGTTCAGGTTCAAGCAGGAGGACAACAGACAAAAATTTAGGAGTTCAGGCTCCTGATGAGGAGGAGGATTTTCATTCTCCGGTGGGAGAAGTGTGCTCAAGGAAGAGGAAGCCCAAGTGGCTTCAGGATACCCTGAGAGAGGCCACATTTGTTGTTGGCCTGAAATTTGATGGGAGAAGCTGGCAATGGTTGCCAATATCATTGACTCTTTCAGCCTTCTAGCTATGAGAGCGGCTAGCCGAGCGGTACGGAGAAGGGTCATATGGGAGGGTGTACATTGAGCAGCCACAGGGCTTTGAGGTGCATGGGAAGGAGTCCCATGTGTGCAGACTGAAGAAGGCCCTTTATGGCCTGAAAGCAAGCTCCCAGAGCTTGGTACTCCAGGATAGATACATACTTGCAGGAGATGGGTTTCACAAAGAGTGAGGCATATCCGAACTTATACTTCATTGTGATAGGTGAGGAGCCTCTCATTCTGGTGATGTATGTGGATGACTTGGTCATTACGAGTGCAGAGAGACTCATAGAGCACTGCAAGAGAGATCTTGCGTCGGAGTTTTACATGAAGGACATCGGCTTGATGCATTACTTTTTGGGTTTGGAGGTGTGGCAAGAGGAGGGGCATTTCTTCCTGGGGCAGGGGAAGTATATTAGGTGTGGCGAGAAGGAGGGGCATTTGCTTCGGGGGCGGGGAAGTATATTGTGGACATCCTTGGCGGATTCCACATGAGTTGTAGACCCATGTCGACAAATCACCAATTGGAGACGGCTTCATGCTTCGGATTAGGATTGGTGGATCCCCGTGTACGGTGGTGATTGGTTCCTTGATGTATTTGGTCAGCTTGCAGTTGAGATATGTTTTGTAAAGTCAACACGATGAGTCGGTTTATGTGTGAGCCTAGGAAGAGTTCAGCACGGATTATTGCTGAACAGAAACACATTTTTGCGATACTTACGAGGGGACGATTAGGTATGGTGGATTATGGCGGGGGATGAAGTGAGATTGGGAAGTTGCATTGATTACGATTGGGCAAGTTTTACTTCTGATAGGAAGAGCACTTCAGGGTGTTGTTTTGGGTTGGGTTCGGTAGTGGTGTCATGGTTCAGTCGGAAGCAGGAGTCAATAGCATTGAGTTCAGCGGAAGCAGAGTATATGGCAGCCAGTCTAGCTAGTTGTGAGGCCATCTGGTTTCGCAAGATGTTGTTTGACTTATTTGGTCAGCTGTTGAGACCTTCAATGATTTATTGTGATAATCAGAGTTGCATTAAACTCACGGAGAATCCAGTATTTCATGATCGGTGAAAGTATATCGGCATCAGATATCACTTCATCAGAGACTATGTGCAGAAGGGAGCTGTGAAGCTCGAATATATTCCCACTGATGAGCAGGTTGTAGATATTTTTACCAAAGCCTTACCACGGGGCAGGCATGTCTACTTCAGAGATAAGATGGGTGTGGTGAGGAACACCTTCCTTGGTAAGAGGGAGTGTTGAAATTTGGTTACCGGAGTACAGGTGGTTCCCTAAGGCTTTGATCATTGGCCTAGGGAAAAGTGTCAAAAAGAATGTAATTTTTCTCCTAAAGTGGCTTTATAAAGTTATAAAGTAAAATTTAATTTAAAAGTGACTTTAAGTGAAAAAGTTACTAAAGTCTAATTTTAAAGTGACTTTAATAAAGTTAATTTAAAATTAGAAAGGAAAAGTGACTTAGGAAATAAATGACTAAGTTGGTTTTTATTAAAGTGGGGTGAATTAAAGAATAGAAAGTGAGATTTAAAAGAGAATTTAATCTCAGCCCTAGATCTAAAGCTATTTCAGCCATTGGATTTGGGGATAACCCAAAAGTCACTTAGAGTTCTATTAAAGTAGGAAAATGAGAGAAAAGGTCATTCATTCATTAATTCTTTCATGAGCAGATTGAAAGAAGGAGGAGGAGAAAGCTGAAGAGAATTTTTCTGAGCGGTGAGAAGGAGGAGGGTAGCATCACTAACTTTCAGCGAATCCGTACAGCAGGGCAGAGCATGAAGTTCGAGGCAAGTGGGCACGAATTTCGAGGAGAGAAAACTGCAGATTTCAAGGGAGGCCGTACAGCCATTCCGACACTGTTTTCGAGGCTGTTCGTACAATTTTGAAGGCTGTAATTTCTGCTGTAATTTTTTTGTTTTGTGAGCATGGAAACCGAGGTGGAGTTTGGCACGGTTTTCGAGATAAGTTCTGTTTCGAATTTGCTGTAATTTTTTTTGCTGTGTAAATTTCTACATCAATGTAAAAGCAATATTCAGAAAATAAAGAGAAGCTTTCGAACTTGTTTTCCCCAAGAGTTGTAGGGGGTTTTTCCAGGGTCATGTTGACCAAAAATCACTGTGTTAAAATGTTTTGTGTGGTTGTTTTAGTTTTCTGATTTTTATTTCTGTAATTTCCAGCACAGTGAAAATTTTCCAGAATTTGTGTTTTCAGAAAATATTTATTTTCCAGCTTGTTGAATTTAAGGCTATGGGAAAGGGCATTTAACTATTTGGAGAAATAAGGTGAAACTGAAAACCGGGGTGGGAAAATATAAATTTCTACAGTAAATATATACGAAGAAGTGTGGAATCTACAGTAAAGTACGGAAGACAATAAAGCCAACAGATTTTCAAAGGAATTTTATTCAAACGTTGCCCTGCTGATTATTTACAACATGGTTCCAGAGCTAGGTTCAGTCAAGGGCGTCATGAAGATCATCAAAAGGATTGCAAGTCAATTAAAGAAAAGGTTCAAGAAAATCTGGAATTTCCTATTCTCTTCTAAAAGGATATTTATAGAAAAAGATGAAGGTCTTTTCTCAGCTCTATCCAGAACTTTTCACGACGAAGATACCTGGGTAATCGATAGTGGTGCCTCAAGACATATGACTGGAACTTCAAACCAATTGAAGACCTTATCAAAAGGAAAGTCCACCTATTCTGTGGAGCTTGGAGATAACAAGAGTTATCCCGTAAAAGGCATTGGATCCACATCAATAAAACTTGAAGATGGCAGCAACATTCACATCAACAATGTTTTATTTGTTCTAGGTTTGCAAAATAACTTATTTTCAATTTCAAGCTTAGAAGACAAAGGAGATAGAGTAGCTTTCATTGGTGGAAAGTTGTTGTTTGGGGAAAAGACTCTCATATAGACCAAGCCAAAACTATTGGTATTCGAGAAGGAAGACTTTACAAATTAACAACCCCCTTAACCCAAGCTTTAGTTCACATCGAAGTCAGTCCATGTGAACTATGGCATAGAAGATTTGGACATTTACACTTCAAAATCCTTCCTTCCCTAAGTTCCATTGTAGAAGGAATCCCAAAACTCAAAGAAGATCATGAAGGTATCTGCAAAGGATGTGCCTTAGGTAAAAATGTCAAAAGACCATTTGGAAGTAGTGCTTCACGATCAAAAGACATTCTTGATCTAATTCACTCCGATGTGTGTGGTCCTATGGACCATAAATCTCTTTGAGGTCATCTCTACTATGTCACTTTTATAGATGATCACTCCTGAAAGACCTGAGTTTATTTGCTAAAATCCAAGGATGAAGTTTTTACAAAATTTCAAGAATTCAAAGCTGAAGTCGAAAATCTTACAGAAAGAAAGATCAAGATATTAAGATTAGATAACGGTGGTGAATATACATCTAAAGAGTTAATTGCATTTTGTAAGGAGTCAGGAATTAAGAGGGAGCTTATAGTTCCGTACAATCCCGAACAAAATGGTGTTGCAGAAAGAAAAAATAGATCCATTGAAGAAAGTGTAAGAGCAATGGTTCATGATCAAGACCTGCCAAAATTCCTATGGGGTGAAGCAACTAAAACAACAGTGTATATTCAAAATAGATGTCCGCACAGATCTCTTGATGATAAAACTCCAGAAGAAGTATTTACTAGAAAGAAGCCATCTGTAGACCACCTTCGAATTTTTGGATGTCCTGTATATATCCATGTACCAAAATACAAAAGAAAGAAGTTGGATCCCTTTGGAATAAAAGGAATTTTTGTTGGATATAGCAACTCATCAAAAGCATATAGGATCTATGTAAAGAATGGTCATCGAATAGAAGTTAGGCGCGATGTCTTATTTGATGAAAGTATAGCTTTTAAAAAATCAAGAGATCTTCCCATAGAATCTGAAGATGAAAAATTTCCCACTCTTGAGGAAAATGAAATCCAAGAAGAAATCAATCAAGAAGAAGAAGGTCCTAGCAATCCTGCTCAACCATTAATCATTCTTGAAACAAGAAAAAGACCTAACCGGTTGAGATCCACTTTACTTGATGGTGAAGGTCATGAAGCACCCAAAGGAACATCTAGAGAAAGCAAGAAACCCAAAAGATATTCCGGGTATGCCGCATACATGACAAAATTGATAGAAGCAGAACCAACTACATTCGAAGAGGCTGTTAAAAAACTCTGAATGGAAGAATGCCATGAATGAAGAATATCAATCTATCATGAAGAATGGAGTATGGGAAATCGTGTCTAGGTCCAAGGACAAATCTGTGGTCACTTCCAAGTGGATCTACAAGATCAAACATGCCATTGATGGAAGTATAGATAAATATAAAGCAAGATTTGTAGCCAGAGGTTTCTCTCAACTTGAAGGCATTGATTATGAAGATACTTTTGCTCCTACAACAAGATACACCACAATTCGATCTCTGGTTTCTTTGGCTGCATCAAAGAAATGGAACATCCACCAAATGGATGTCAAAACTGCATTTCTAAATGGCACTATAGATGAAGAAATCTACATAGAACAACCCCTAGGTTTCGAAGTCAAGGATAGGGAGACATATGTATGCAGATTAAAGAAAGCACTATATGGTCTCAAACAAGCTCCAAGAGCATGGTATGCTAGGATGGATGCTTATCTTCAAAGACTTGGATTCAAGAAATGTTCTGCTGACCCTGATCTATATGTCAAGATAGTAGAGGATGAACCTGTGATCATTCTTCTGTATGCAAATGATCTTCTCCTTACTGGTGTAGAAGGTTGTATTGAAGAAAGCAAGAAGCATCTAGCAGGAGAATTTGATATGAAGGACCTTGGACTAATGCATTACTATTTGGGACTAGAAGTCTGGCAAGGACCTAATAAAATTTATCTAGGTCAAGGGAAGTATGTGATCAAGGTACTAAAGAAGTTTGACATGTTGGATTGCAAACCTATGTCCACTCTGATGATCACAAACTTAAAAAGACTAAGGAGTTTTGAATCATGTTCGGTAGATCCTTCCAGATATAGACAACTGATTGGCTCATTAATGTACCTGGTAAATACATGACCAGACATATGCTTTGCAGTAAATGTTCTTAGTCAATTCCAAACAGAACCAAGGCAAGATCATTAGATAGTAGCAAAACATATTTTGAGATATCTTCAAGGGACCATCCACTACTGCCTAAAATATGAAAGAAAGAATGATGTCCAATTAAGTGGATACACTGATTCCAACTGGGGAGGTAGTGAACAAGATGGAAGAAGCACTACTGGTGGATGCTTTAGTTTGGGATCCTCTATGATCTCATGGATAAGCAGAAAGCAAGATACTGTTGCTTTAAGTAGTGCTGAGGCTGAATATGTTGCAGCCCGTGAAGTAAGCAAAGAAGCAATTTGGTTGAGGAAGTTGTTATGTGACTTATTTCAAAAACCTATGGCCCCTACTGTGATACAATGTGATAACAACAGTTGTATACGTCTGTCTGAAAATCCAGTTTTTCATGGAAAGACAAAACACATTAACAACATATATCATTATGTATGTGAGCTAGTACAAAATGGAGTGCTACAACTTCAGTATATTCCTACTGATGAGCAGGTAGCTGACATATTGACAAAAACACTTCCAAACAAGAAGCTTGGGTACTTAAGAGACAAGCTTGGTTTGGTGGATATGTCCTCCCTATGTGAGAGGGAGAGATAGACACTCATTCTTGTCTTCATTAGAAGAAAGAATGGAGGATTTGGTAAACATCTGGCATCCGATACTTCTTGAGAATGTAGTAGTGCATTCAAGAAAGAAGTAGTCGTGGACCGATATTCTTTGAGGGTTAGCTACCCAAGATAAGAATAGTCCAATAAGGTCATAGTTGGTGAACACCCGGGTGGAGTATGTACCTTGGAGAGACAATGACGATGGTGTTTATAAGTCATTGGTCTCGCCAACATTGTAGCCCATTGTCTCTTCGGGAGATAAGGCTGTTAGTCAAGGCCTTGCACTATGACAATGCTGGTTGATATGATGCTATAACAGATGGATTACAAATCCGACTCTTCTTATGAGATCTCTTCAAGATTGAGAATGAACAAGTACCATTATGAATACCTCCCTAGTGTAGAGGGAGTGTTGAAAAAGGTAACTAGGACAGGTCTTCATAATAAATTATATTTATGTTTTCTTTTTATGTAAATTATAAAAGAGTGACTAAATCGTTATGTTGCACTTGGCAAAACCATGTCGGCCCTCATCGAGTAAAATGAAATTCGACTGTTGGAAATTTCCTGTCGGCTTAAATGAAAGGAATGGATCAACGTGTATATATATGGGTTTACATGGGCAGCTTCAAGAAGAATGCATCGAACATACATTGCAGAGAAAACATCATCGCAGGAAGCATAGTTAATCGAGATCACTGGTATGAACTTAAGTGCGGATACATATAAAGAGCGGATACATATAAAGACAAGCGTTGACCAAGACAGCGAGGACTGAGATAGCGTGGAACGAGACAACGTGGACCGAGACTGCGGATACATATCAAACCAGTGAAAAGAGAGTTGGTGTAGACAGCGTATATATATATATATACGAGACAGCATTTGCAAAGACAACGTACATATCTATATGAGACAGCATTTGCATAGACAGTGTAAATATATACGAAGCAGTGTGGAATCTACAGTCAAGTACGGAAGACAATAAAGCCAACAAATTTTCAAAAGAAGTTTAATCAAACGTCGTCCTACTGATTATTTACTTGGGTTGAGGCCAAGAGTGTGTCGTGAGATTGGAGAGTCGAGTTTGTACAGGTGTGCTGTGCGTGTGTGGAGGCTGGGAAGATTTAGGCCGCATTATTGGAGGAGCCAAGTAGCTTTAGGAGAGCTGAACTTGTGAGAGACAATCAGCTAAAGTGCAGGACGGATTTTGCTAGGGTCCATTAGCTGTATTTTCTGTGTATTCTCTGAGGGCCATTTTCCTTGTCAAGGGAGCCCATAATTTTCCAGAGTAATAAAAGTGAAGGAGAATTTAGAGGGTGAAAATTTTTCTGTGTTTGTAACTGATTTTCTATTTAAATTTCTGCTGCAAATTATATAAGTTAAAATAGTAGCGTATTTTTATTTAGCAATTTTTTTAGAAAAACAATTTACTGGCTGAATATATTTTCTGGACATAAAATAAATTGCTAGGAATTTAAATCATTTATGGTATGGGAAAATAATATGGTATCGGAGCAATAAGCTTTGAAGAGAAGGAATATCTGTTTTGTCACAAGGGTTTTAATAGAAAATAATTAATTTCCAACAGTTATATTTTTCTTGGTCGAGTATTTGATTTGGAGGTCTTAAGGATGGCTGCATGTTAATTTTGGACAACTAGGTCCAAACTCCATGTTGTGATGCTCAGATGAAGATGCCAATATTTTTATTGGACTCCTCTTTCGGAGAGGTGCAAGATTGATCTAAAGATCATCTTGATCCGATGAGCAGAACATTTATTTTGAATTTATTCAAAATATGTGCAGGTTGGCCTGAAGGTTTGGAGCCCCAGCAGTTGTGTCACACACCTTCATTGATGGATATATATTGGTCAACATTGGAGGACATTTTCACTCATCTCATCCGCACACATTTCTCTCTCCTCATCTGATTGGTTCGATCACCTTGGAGGCTCTTCTCTTCACACGTGGGAAAATTTCAGCAAGCAACATTTTCTGTTTTCGGCCTAGGGTTTCTGCAGCAGCGTTGACCAACATTAACTTTGGTCAACGCAAGGTCAAATTGACCTGAAACTCTCCCAAACTTTCGATTTTATGAATCCGTATTTTTTGGCACAATCCCTGAGGCTGGACGTTGACTTTGACTTGGCTGCGTTGACCTAGCTATTGCTGCTATTTGCGTTGACCATTGATTGACATCATTGACTTTTGTTGACTTTTGGGGTTGACTGTTTTGGCTGTCCTAGAGGGTTGTGTGACACTTCTAGTTGGCTGACCGTATTGAGACTTTGCTGGTTGAAGCATCCTGTTGACCGCTGCAACGCACCAACACACTTATATATTTTGGCTTGTCTTCTGTCGATCTACTGGTATGTTTTATCAGCGTTTTACTTTATTGTTTATGTGATTGTTGTCTGATATTGGGATAAAAAGTAAAGTTGCATCAAGCATAGAACATCTTCAAAAATTAACATGGTATTAGAGCTGAGGTGAAGACAAAGCCCTAGTTTGTAGCAATCACCGAAGAAGAGCATGGGTTCCTCTAACTACAATGGCTTTAAGGCTGATGACAAATTGACTGGGAAGGATGACTTCCATGCCTGGAAGATGACATTGGATCTTAATTTGGAAGACCAAGATGTCATGGACTATGTGCAGGGTAAAATCCAAGAGCCTCCATCCACTGCAACTGCTGCTGCCAAAACAAAGTACAAGAAGGGGGAAATCAAAGCAAAGCAGATGATCAGGGACTCAATTCATAAGAGTCTGGTTGCCTACATCTCTGAGCTGGGCACATCCAAGGAGATGTATGATAAGTTGGTCCACATGTTCAAGGCCAACAATGCGAATCAAGTCTTATTCTTCAAGAATCAATTGAAGAATCTAAAGAAAGGCAGGGATGAGTCTGTTCAATCATATTTTCTGAAGCTAACCGAAATCAGGAATAATCTTCTGGCTATTGGGGAGACAATAGCTGATTGAGAGATGGTTCTCACCGCACTTGGAGGTCTCTCATCTGAATGGCATGTATTCAACACTACCATTCTCAATAACAATGTGATACCTGATTATGACGAAGTATTATCGAGATGCGTACAAGAAGAAACAAGGATGAAGGGATATGAAAATGAAGGAAATGTTGCCTTCGCTGCTCATACTAAGAAGAACAACTTTGGTGCTCCAAGGAACAAAGGAAGAGCAGGGGCCCAAGGAAAGAAAGGCAAGTGTTACACTTGTCACATGCCAGGTCACTATGCTAGAGAATGCCATTTCAAGAAGGATTCTCCTGATGATGATGGCAACAACATCAACTGGAGGAATGGCAATCAAAGGAACAACAGGTTCAAGGGAAAGAGGAAGGCTTCCTCCGGCGGAAATGGGCAACCTTTCAAAAGGTCGAGAAATTCTAGGTATGAGGAATCAAATGTTGTTGATAAAAGAAATGAATTCATTCTTGTATCTGCCCTCTCTACTGCATCTCCACCCAACACTATGGATGTTTGGTTGATAGACAATGGTGCCTCAAGGCACATCACTGGGTTCAAGGAAGCACTTTCTGATATGGTTGAGAAGGATACTAATCTGGAAATTATCGTTGGACATAACGCCACATATCCTGTGAAAGGGACAAGGACTGTGACCCTCCACTTGTCTCAAGGTCAAGTCCTCCGCTTGCAAGATGTACTATATGTACCCGATTTGAAGAAGAACCTTGTGTCTATATCGGCCATGGAAGACAAAGCTTTCAATGTGGCATTCATAGATGGGAAGGTGCATATCTGGAAGAAGAGTTTCAAGGAAGCTATCACGATTGGGTTTAGAGTTGATACACTCTACTAGGTTGGAGGAAGTCCACTGGGAGTGATGACATGTTATACTATCCGACAGATCGATAATGGCACTAAATATGAGATGAACGAGTTCAATAACCTTTGCAGAGAAGTTGGCATGAAGAGGGAGACCACAACTGTCTATACTCTTGAGAAGAATGGTGTTGCTGAACGAAAGAATAGGACCATTGTGGAAGTTGCCTGTGCCATGCTATGTGACCAAGGTCTACCGAAGTTTCTATGGGGAGAAGCTGCGAACACTGCTGTGTACATACAAAACCGATGCCCGCATTCCGCCCTGGACTCCAAAACTCCGAAGAGGTTTTCTCTGGTAAGAAATCTGACGTCTCACATTTTAGAGTTTTTGGATGTCCTGTTTATTTTCATGTGCTGAAGGAGAAGAGGAGCAAGCTGGATGCTTCTGGGAAGAAAGGAATGTTTGTGGGCTACAACGAAACTTCGAAGGCCTATAGAGTCTATGTGCTTGGTCAAAGGGAAGTGGAGATATGCCACGATGTTACCTTTGATGAAAATGCTTCGTTGAGGAAAGTAGTCAATCTTCCGAGATCTGAGGAAGATCCTGAATCAAGGCTTGGAAACCAAGAAGAACCGAAGGATGAGACGATGCCCGATGTTGAAGGACCGATGGACCCTATTGATCCACCTCTTTCAATGAGGAAGAGATCATCATGGCTTAGGGACACTCTCGAGGATGCCAAGGGACATATGGCCCCAAGGGGGACATTCCGTGAAACCAAGAAGCCGAATAGATACCAAGGGTATCTAGCAGCCATAAGTACTATCGTACAATCTGAGCCTGGATCTTTTGAGGAAGCCGTAAAGCATCAAAATCTGGAAGGCTGCTATGCACGAAGAGTATGAGTCCATAATGAAAAATGATGTCTAGGATGTGGTTCAAAGACCGGAGGACAAAGCAGTTGCCACCTCGAAATGGCTGTATAAGATCAAGCATGGATTTGATGGAAGTGCTGAAAAGTTCAAGGCAAGATTTGTTGCCCGTGGCTTCTCTCAAAAGGAAGGCGTAGACTATGATGACATATTTCCACCTGTGGCCTGATATACCACCATTCGATCTATCATAGCCCTTGTTGCTACGCAAGGATGGAGTCTTCATCAGATGGATGTAAAGACCACATTTCTGCATGGTGCGATAAAGAGGTGTATGTGGAGCAACCTCTGGGGTTCGAAGTCCAGGATCGGGACACCCATGTTTGCAGGTTGAAGAAAACCCTCTATGGGTTGAAGCAAGCACCCAGAGCTTGGTACGAGAGGATACATAACTACCTGATGAAGCTGGGCTTCACTTGTAGTAATGCTGATCCGAACCTTTACTTCAAGGTTGATAGAGAAAAGCCTCTCACTCTGGTGCTGTATGTGGACGACCTCTTCCTGACAGGTGCTGACCCTCTCATTCATTAGTGCAAGAGGGAGCTCGTTGTTGAGTTCGAGATGAAGGACCTAGGACTGATGCACTACTTCTTAGGCCTGGAGGTCTGGCAGAGACCTAGCAAGATTATCCTTTCTCAAGGAAAATATATTGTGAAGCTTCTGGAAAGATTTGGTATGGTGGACTATAAGTCTGTGTCGACACCGATGGAGCCCAACTTTAAGAAGTTGAGCAGGAGTGCTGCTGGAACGTGCTAGCAAATCCTACTGAGTATCGTCAACTCGTAGGGGCCCTGATGTTCTTAGTGAACACCCGTCCGGACGTATGTTTTGTAGTGAACACTTTGAGTCAACATATGGTTGAGCCTCATCAGTTTCACTGGGTTGGTGCCAAGAAACTCTTGAGATATCTTTGGGGCACGATAGACCATGGGCTGAGATACACTGCCGGGAGCATGACACTCCATGGATATACTGATGCCGATTGGGCTGACAGTGTGGTGGATCGCAAGAGCACATCTGGATGCTGCTTCACACGTAGATCTGCTTCGAGCAGGAAATATAATTCGGTAGTCTTGAGCACCGCTAAGGCTGAATACATTGCAGCATGTATGGCCTGTTGTGAAGTCACTCGGTTGCGAAAGCTCTTCAGTGATTTGTTCGAGCATGTGCTAGATGCCACCGTTATCCTTTGTGATAACCAAAGGGGGATTCGTTTGTCAGAGAATCCAGTGTTCCACGATCGATCTAAGCATGTTGATGGCTGGTGCCACTTTATCCGGGATATGGTACAGTGAGGCGCCGTAAGGCTCGATCATATAGGAACTGATGAGCAGGTCGTGGATATTCTCACAATGCCCTTGGGGAAGGTCATGTTCCTAACCTTCCGTGAGAATCTTGGAATCGTGGAACGACCCAACGCTGAGGGTCTTGTGGGACGATGAGCTCTTGGAGCTCTGGGGGGCTTTGGTGATAGCTTCTCGGAGCTATAAGCAACCACAGGGCTAGGCTTGCCGAACCTTGTTGGTGTGCTTCTTCCCCACCGTTATGATGATTGAGTTGGTTCACCTTTCATGATCTGTGCCACGTATGCATCCTACCCATGAGTCCCGGGCTCATGGGAAGTACCTCTCATTTGGCCAGTGAGGTTGGAAAAGCTAGAGACTAGTAGCAAACATTGATGGACGCATCATAGATTGTCGTACTCTCTATCTAGGATGGCACGTGTCCAACCACTTGATCTGGGATCAAGTCTAGTGAGGTTTCAGACCACCAACTGACTTCGGGTCAGTGAAACTAACTTCGGGTTAGTATATGACTCTCTTGAGTCCAAGTGAGGTTTCAGACCTCCAACCGACTTCGGGTCAGTGAAACTAACTTCGGGTTAGTATATGACTCTCTTGAGTCCAAGTGAGGTTTCAGTCCTCCCACTGAATTCGGGTCAGGTAAACCAACTTCGGGTTGGTATGAGACTCTTTTTGAGTCCTATAGAGGTTTTGGACCTCTGGGTTGAATTTGTCAGCTGAAGCCTGAGAATGATGTCTTTGTGACTAACCCACCTTTGTCCTGAAATAAAGAAGCCAACAAAGCATGTTACAGCGGGATGACACATGATGTTTGGACTGCACAGGTGGATGGAGTTCTCCCTAGTTGAGAGGGAGTGTTAATTTATGACAACTAGGTCCAAAGTCCATGTTGTGATGCTCAGATGAAGATGCCAATATTTTTACTGGATTCCTCTTTCGGAGAGGTGCAAGATTGATCTAAAGATCATCTTGATCTGATGAGCAGAACATTTATTTTGAATTTATTCAAAATATGTGCAGGCCGGCTTGAAGGTTTGGAGCCCCAGTAGTTGTGTCACACACCCTCATTGATGGATATATATTGGTCAACGTTGGAGGACATTTTCACTCATCTCATCCTCACACATTTCTCTCTCCCCATCTGATTGGTTCGATCACCTTGGAGGCTCTTCTTTTCACACGTGGGAAAATTTCAGCAAGCAACATTTTCTGTTTTTGGCCTAGGGTTTCTGCAGCAGCGTTGACCAACGTTGACTTTGGTCAACGCAAGGTCAAATTGACCTAAAACTCTCCCAAACTTTCAATTTTATGAATCCGCATTTTTTGGCACAATTCTCGAGGCCAGACATTGACCGAGTTGCTGCTGTTGTTTGCGTTGACCGTTGACTGACAGCGTTGACTTTTGTTGACTTTTGGGGTTGACTATTTTGGTTGTCCTAGAGGGTTGTCTGACACTTCTGGTTGGCTGACCGTATTGAGACTTTGTTGGTTGAAGCATCTTGTTGACCGCTGTAACACACCAACACACATATATTTTGGCTTGTCTTCTATCGATCTGCTGGATTGTTCTATCAGCATTTTACTTTATTGTTTATGTGATTTCTGTCTGATATTGGGATAAAAAATAAAGTTGCATCAAGCATAGAACATCTTCAAAAATTAACACTGCAACTGGGCTGAGGTTTGAAGGTCGGCTGGAGGGTGCATCCAAATCATAGTTTTAAAAACTGGCCGGATTGACTCCGATTCGGTCGAGCCGACCGAGCCAACCCACTGGCCAGACCGAATCGGTAGAAAAAACGGTCTGGAGGTCGGTTTGTGATTGGATCGGCCGAGTCGATCACTGATTCGGCTGGTTCGGTCACAAACTGGCCGACTCGGCTGAGCCACGGACAACCGGACGTGGACCCCACAAACGGCCCAAAACAGACCTCAATTTGGATTTTAATTCAGTTTTAGGGTTTTGGTATGCCCTCTAACCCCTTCCAAGCCTATAAAAGCTACCCAACCCCTCTCATTTCCTCATAGCTATCTCATTGCATTTGAGTGAGCATTTGTGAGGAATTTGTGAAGAGTTGGTTTTTAGCTCAGCGTGCTAGTAGGGTTCCAGTTGAAGATCTTGATGAGGAGGAGCAATGGGATCCCCCCTCTGATTTAGAGTCTGAGACAGAGGATCTTGCCTTGTCTAGTAGTAGTGACTAGTCATGTTTTGTTGTAGAGGCCATTTAGAGCCTCCTTGGTTATGTGTTTTTGTTCTGATCTCTATATCATGTATGTATTGGACAGTGCACTCAGTACCATTTTGATATAATGGATATATTCATGAGCTTACTTTGATCATATGTTGTCTTTTGTTTATATTCTAATGCTTTGTGTTTGGAAACATGAATGAAAATCTTTAAAATTAAGTTTTTTATAAAAAATTAATATTTAATGTATTTTTTACAAAGACCGAGTCATTGAAACCGAACCGACCGAGTCGATACTGAGTCAGAGTCAGAGTTGACCCTTGGCTGATTTTGAATCCGAGTCGGAGTTTTAAAACACCGATCCAAATATGGTCCTTCGAAGGAGATGATAGCATTAGTGTTGATGGAGAATGGGATTTGAGAGTTTGTATATTAACAACTCACCCCTGCTACTGATGTCACACAATTGGCCGCCCATAGCGAAAAGGATGTGAAAGCCAAGAGGATTATTCTGGGTCGTGAAGGATCAAGTGATCCCTCGTCTTTCTGGAAAGAAAATAGCTAGGGGAAGTGGGAGGTTCTGACAAGGTTACACCATAGCGACAGTCACAATAGGAAAATGGTGCTGAGGAAGAAGCTTAGGAGCACGAAGATCCCTTGATCAGATACAATATCATCTTATCCAACCAGGACCACACAACTTTGTGATGAGTTGGTTACAGTTGGGGAGGCCGTGTCAGAAGAGGAATTAGCGAGGATAGCCTTGAATGGCTTCATAAGCCACAAGCTCCCTTTGTCTAGGGTATTGTGGCACGAGAGAAGCTTCAAGACCGGTAGAGGTTGTGTGATGATTTCATTCAGGAGGAGATTCAAGAGGAGTCACTACATGGTGGCCAACAAAAGGGTGGTGATGAGAGCTTTGCACTTGCTAGTTAGGCAAGGGAAGAACAAGGATTCTGGAGGAGAGGCTACGTAGGGAGTTGCAAAGAAGAAAGACATGGACAAAGTAAGATGCTTTGCATGTCATAAATTTTGCCATTATTTAGGTCAATGTCCAAACAAGAGTAAGGGGAAGACAAAGGTTGCAACTTCACCAAATTTACATATCAACGAGTTTGACACTAGGTTTAAGGAGTTCTCATTAGTGTCTTATCTTTCTAGCACCATAGGCAAGGGTATGTGGTTCGTGGACAATGTTACCTCTCGTCATATGATGGGATCACTGAAGTGAACAAAGTTCCTTCTCAAGTTAAATACTCCAGAAGACTTGGAATATGAAAATATCCATTGAGGATAAAAATATTATATTAAAATGTATGATGAATGAGATGTTGAATGTTACAAATGAGGCCTGCTTATATCCCTACACAGGTGCCTCTTCACGAAAGGTCATGTCTTATTAGACATGGCCTTTCAACCTAATTACTAATTAACTAATTAATCACTATTTACATTATTTTATTCATTACATTGCCTTCCCCTCAAAAAGCTTTGTCCTTAAAGCTTGTCGATGAAAGGCCTCGATTTCTTTTCCTGCTACGAACATCTTCTCGTCTCGGGGCAGTTATCCTTGTCGATACAAGTTGATATGATCCTCTAAGTGACAAACAAAACTGTCGCATTGAGAATGGATTGGACCATCCTAAATCAATCTTCTGTGGAATCTTATGATGACTGGCAACTTGTGATGATTCGTTAGTATTCTTCGGAATATCAGCCTGTTTTTGTTCTCAATACATAGCTTGGTTGTGTTGTCTGCTCCCATGATTTGGATGTCGATAGGGAACTGTTTTGGTTTGACCTCTTTGATTTTCGCCTAGCGAGGATGTTATGGAGATGGTTACAAAATCTTCACGTAGAATGTTTCTCGTTCGTCCGACATCTAAGTTTGTTTCTTCTGCAACTTGCTTCTCTTCTTCTTGAGTTGTGACATTTACTGTATCAATGTTCGTTTTTTCTTCAACTTGAACTTCTATATTTGGAGATTTCGATGCTTCATTTTCGACAAGTTGTTGCACCTTGTTTTCCAACCACTTCTTGTCTTTCTTCAGCTTCTTAATTTGCATTAGTAATTTATCGTCGTGGTCCTTGAGGCGAGCAACTTCTTCATTCTTGTTAGTTGTGATTTCGTCAACTTCTCTTTGCAAATATTGTATTGATTTTTTACTTTCTGGAAGAACTACTCTTGTGATATCTGATATGTCTTCCGGTGTTAGTGAATTCGGCTTCACCGTGACATCTTGTAACGTTATGTTTTTCTTTTTGTAAGAAAATGTCGAAAACTTCTTTTTTGTATTAAGGATGAATGACCCTAGTGATTTCATCCAGAGCGAACCCAAAACTATATCACTATTATTGGAAAATAAGGTTTTAACGGTGAATTGCGAGACAAAGGAATACTCCCCAATACTTAGGTGTAAATTCTCTATGTTGTATTGTTTATCATTTGTGTTAAATGAATTTGCTTCAGTTATATTTGATGCAGGGATCACTAATTGGTTAGCACATTCGGTACTAACATAATTATTCTTTCAAGTAAAATCGATAGATATGAGAACCTCTTTTCCCGCAAGTGACCATTTGATTTCAATTAGCGCATCGACACATACAATAATTTTTAGGAAATCTTCCCTCTTTTAGTTCTGTTTTGGATGCCATTTTGTCAGATAACTTCGGGGTTTTTAAGGGTGACCCTTCCTAATATTTATAATAAAATATTATTATTTCCCTTTAATAAACCTTCAAGCTTAATTATTCTTTCCAATATCCTTTACTATTATTCCTTTAATCTTTGGTAATGAATCCTTCACTAATATTCTCTTTTAAAAGAGGCTCAAATTCTTTTGTATATGTATATATTCCCTTTTTAAATAAAATCTTTAGAATATAATGATTTATCTCCTTTTCCACTTTTCCAATACTTAAACCTTTAATAACCTCTCTTTCCTTTTATTTACCTTCCAGCTTTAATAGTGATTCCTTAATATTTTAAGAAATCCTTAATAATATTTTTCCTTTCGTTTTTTCTTTTGAAAATTACTTCCTTTATATAAACTTAAATATAGTCTTCCTTTAGTGATGAGTTCTTTGACTAAGTAAATTCTAGTTTTATTTATTTATTTTTATCTATAATTTTTTTTTTTTTTTTTTTTTTTTAACAATTGATTTTTTTTTAAACTCTTTTTGTTTTTGTTTTGAAAAGTTACAACCCTAGTGAAGTGGCTATTCACCTATATTCACCTATAAAATATATGTTCATGTGTATTTGACTCGGTTAATGTTCTCCACGTAAAAGTATTTGACTTGGTCTTTCAAAGGTCAGTGTAGAGCAACATGGTGTGTGCACGGGTTGCACACTTGGAAAGTATGCCAAGACAACCTTTCCTAGCAGTGACAATAGTTCTAAAGGCATATTGGATCTGGTACATTCAAATTTGCGTGGTTCCATGTTTGTGGCATCTTTGAATGGGCACAACTTTTATATGACCTTCATTGATGATTTCTCGAGGAGGATGTGGGTCTATTTCATGAATACCAAGGGATGAAGTATTTATTTGGCTACAAGAGTTTAAAGCTCTCGTGGAGAATAGATAGAGATGAAGTTCAAAGTTTTGAGGTCAGATGGTAGGGTTGAGTTTACCTCCTATTGTTGCACAGAATGTCTAGGCATCGCGACAACGGCTCAGATCGGGCACTGTCACCCTGATCCCTAATCTCTCAATCTAAACTGTCTCCTTGCAAGCTAAGGGAGGTAGACCCTAACGAAAATGAAGAAGGAAAACTGGTTGAAAACCAACCAATTCAGGAGACACAGCTAGATGACTAAGTACTTGTTAAGACTAACTAGATTTTACAGATCCAATTAGATTTGAAACTTTAAAACCAGTGCCTTGTTGAGTCAAAATATCCCGTTATGAAATTAAAGTCAAGTATTTGATATGTAATTGTTGTTATGAAAAATCAATCCACCACAATGATATTCGATAAAATACCCTCACAATTATGCATTAACCATGTTCGATAAAGACATGCAATTTATCATCACTTGAAATATTTCCAAAGTTGACTTAAACAATTAATTACCGATTTTCAAGTAATTTAAAACCACAATTAAAGCTCATCCACCACAGCTAAGCATAAAAATACTTTGAACCAACGATTTAAATTCGAAACAAAAATATTATCATGAGGGTACCATCAAATTTAAATGCCAGATATTTCAAATATTTCCAAATTTATAATATTCCAAATAATTCCAATTTAGAAATCTATAGTCAAATTCTAGATAAAGAGAAATTT
Source organism: Pinus albicaulis (assembly GCA_034641835.2). Classification (NCBI taxonomy): domain Eukaryota; kingdom Viridiplantae; phylum Streptophyta; class Pinopsida; order Pinales; family Pinaceae; genus Pinus; species Pinus albicaulis. The sequence goes on from CM076581.1 coordinate 162,194,417, forward strand.
AGAGTTCACTTTTGACTCTGAGAAATTTTAGATCCAAAAACCACTTTATTAAAATTTTTTGACCATTTTCTAATTTTTTATAGTTAAAAAATATGAAAAATCTCAAAGACTAAAATCTAAAGCTATGAAACTAGAAATTAAAAATGAATAAATCTAAGACTAAAGCTAAAGTTCTAAAAAAAAAGAAAAAGGTTAGAAATTTTATTTTTATTTTATTATTTTTATTTTGAAATTTTAAAATCTCTAAAAAAAAAAAAAAAGGTCAAACTAAAAGAATTAAAATCTAAACTAACTAAAAAATCAAAAAAACTAAAGTCCAAACTAAGACTAAAACGAAAAAAAAATAAAACTAAGGCTAAAACTAATGTTAATGTTTTGTTTAAAAATGAAATGTCATGGGTTTATTCTAATTTGTAATGTGCGTAGGTTAGGATCGGGCAAAGAGTCAATTGGAGGTCGAAGGAGAGCAGCCGGCTGTGAATGACACAGCGTGAAGGGAGGACAAACTCGATGGCTGAGGAGAAAAGGCAGTGCGGAAGGGAGGATGATCTGTAGGACAGAGGGCAGTGGTAAAGAGGGTGAAGGATGGACAACGAAGGTGGAAGATGGAGCGAAAGGAAATGAGGAAGGCGTAAGGGCAGTGTTAAGGGAGATTAGAGCTACACAGGGCGGAAAAAAGAAGTCGACAGCGTAGAGGACAGAGGGCTGCTGAGCGGACAACGGCTAGGGTAAAGTAGAAGGCCTAGAAGGGAAGGCTGGATGGTGAGGGAATGTGTTGTACAGACAACGTACGGATAGCGATGAGGAGCTACACACAGAATTGGCAGCGAAAAATATTTGCAGGCACACAAATTTCAAATAATTTTCTTCAACCAGCAATAAAATTGATTTAAATGCACCTGCAATTTACACTTCGAGAAAAAAAATATGCCCAGATGTACAGGCGGAACTGATCCTGAGGCCAGATCTTGCCCTCCAGGTCTGTAAATTTATGTAGATTTTCTATGCTTGATGCAACTTTACTTTTCACCACAACAATCACATAATCAAGTACAATGCTGATAGAACATACCAGTGGATCTATAAAAGACAAACCAGAAACAGAACAATGTGGTGGTGCGTTACGGCGGTCAACAGGATGCTTCAACCAGCAAAGTCTCCTTGGTCAGCCAACCCAGCATGTGTCACAACAGCCCTCAAAACAACCACACGGTCAACTCAAAGTCAACCCCAGAAAAGTTGACGCTGCCCCAATGGCAGCAACACCAGCAACAACGGCAGCAACAACGACAGCAACGACAACAACAATGACAACAACAATGGAAGCAACGACAACAACACCAGCAACAACAACAACAACGGCAACAACGGAAACAACAACGACAGTAAAAGCAACAACAACGACACCAACGACAACAACAACGACAACAACAACGGTAGGAACGACAACAACACCAGCAACAACGTCAACAACGACAACAACGGAAACAACAACGACAACAACAACGACTTCGTCCTTCTTTCCCCCGTGTGAACTGAAACTGCCTCCAAGGAGCTCGAACCAATCAGAAGAGGAGAGATGATATGTGAGGATGAGATGAGTGAAATGTCCTCCAACGTTGACTCTATTTATATCAATCACTGAGGTGTGTGACACATGTGCTGGGGGTGTAAAACCTTTAGGCCAACCTGCACATATTTGAAATTATTAAAAATAAATTCAAAATAAATGTTCTGCTCATCGGATTAAGATCAATTTTGGATCGATCTTACACCTTTCCGAAAGAGGAACCTAATAAAAATATTTGTATCTTCATCTGAACATCACAACATGGAGTTTGGACCTAGTTGTCCAATTTTAACACTCCTCAACTAGGGAGAAATCCATCCACCTATGCAATCAAACATCGTGCGTCATCCCGCCGTAACTTGCTTTGCTGGCCTCTTTATTTTAGAACAATAATGGGTCAGTCACAAAGACATCATTCCTGGCTGATAGATTCAGCCCAGAGGTCTTAAACCTCTATAGGACTCACAAAGAATCTCATACCAACCCGAAGTTGGTTTATCTAACCTGAAGTCAGTAGGAGGTCCGAAACCTCACTTGGACTCAAGAGAGTCATATATACTAACCCGAAGTTAGTCTCACTGACCCGAAGTCAGTTGGAGGTCTGAAACCTCACATGGACTCAAAGAGTCACATACCAACCCGAAGTTGGTTCATCTGACCCGAAGTTAGTAGGAGGTCCGAAACCTCACTAGACTTGATCTCAGATCAAGTGGTTGGAAACGTGCCATCCTAGATAGAGAGTATTTGCTACTAGTCTCTAGATTTTCCCACCTCATTGGCCAAATGAGAGGTACTTCCCATGAGTCTGGAACTCAGTGGGTAGGATGCATACGGGACATAGATCATGAGAGGTGAACCTACTCAAATATCATAAAGGTGGGGCAGAAGCACCACAAGGCTTGGTAAGCCTAGCCCCGTGTGTGCTTATAGCTCCGAGGAACTATCCCAAGGCCCCCCAGAGCTCCTAGAGCCCATCGTCCAACAGGACCCTCAGAATAGGGTCATTCCACGATTCCAAGAATAGGGTCATTCCACGATTCCACGATTGCAATTCACCACACTGCCAACCCAATCGGCATCAGTATATCTAAGGAGTGTCATGCTCTCGATAGTGTATCTTAGCCCATGGTCTATCGTGCCCCAGAGATATCTCAAGAGTTTCTTGGCACCAACCCAGTGAATGTTATGATCAACCATGTGTTTACTCAAAGTGTTCACTGCACAACATACGTCTGGTTGGGTGTTCACTAAGAACATCAGGGCCCCTATGAGTTGAAGATACTCAGTAGGATTTGCTTGCACGGGCCCAGCAGCGCTGCCACTCAACTTCTTAAAGTTGAGCTCCATCATATACGACCTGCACTTACACCACCATACTAAATCTTTTTAGAAGCTTCATAATGTATTTTCCTTTAGGAAAGGCAAATCTTGCCGTGTCTCTCGTACCTGTGCCTAGGAAATAGTGCATCAGTCCTAGGTCCTTCATCTCGAACTCAGTAGCGAGCTCCCTCTTGCACTGATGAATGAGAGGGTCAGCACCTGTCAGGAAGAGGTCATCCACATACAGCACCAGAATGAGAGGCTTCCCTTTGACAACCTAGAAGTAAAGGTTCGGATCAGCATTACTTCCAGTGAAGCCCAGCTTCATCAAGTAGCTATCTATCCTCTCGTACCAAGCTCTAGGTGCTTGCTTTAGCCCATAGAGGGCTTTCTTCAACCTGCAGACATGGGTGTCCCGATCCTGGACTTCGAACCCCAGAGGTTTTTCCACATATACCTCTTCCTTTATCGCACCATGCAGAAATGCGGCCTTCACATCCATCTGATGAAGACTCCATCCTTCATTTCTTCTTGATTTCTAGGCCTTGCTTCATGATCTTCCTCAGATCTCGGAAGATTGACTACTTTCCTCAAGGAAGTATCTTCGTCAAAGGTGACATCGTGGCATATCTCCACTTCCCTTTGACCAAGCACATATAATCTATAGGCCTTCGAAGTTTCATTGTAGCCCACAAACATTGTGGTCTCCCTCTTGATGTTGGCTCCTCTGCAAAAGTTCTTGAACTCGTTCGTCTCATATTCAGTGTCGATATCGATCTTTCGGATAGCATCTCATGTCATTGCTCCCAGTAGACTTCCTCCAACCTGGTAGAGTGTATCAATTCTAGACCCAAACGTGATAGCTTCCTTGAAGCTCTTCTTCCACATGTGCACCTTTCCATTAGTGAATGCCACATTGAAACCTTTGTCTTCCATGGCCGATATAGACACAAGGTTCTTCTTCAAATTAGGTACATAGAGTACATCCTGCAAGCGGAGGACTTGACCTTGAGACAAGTGGAGGGTCACAGTCCCTGTCTCTTTCACAGGATATGTGGCATTATCTCCAAGGATAATTTCCAGATTGGTATCCTTCTCAACCATATCAGAGAGTGCTTCCTTGAAGCCAGTGATGTGCCTTGAGGCACCACTATCTATCAACCAGACATCCATAGTGTCGGGTGGAGATGCAACAGAGAGGGCAGATACAAGAATGAATTCATTTCTTTTATCAACAACATTTGATTCCTCATACTTGGAATTTCTTGACCTTTTGAAAGGTTGATCATTTCCGTCGGAGGGAGCCTTCCTCTTTCCCTTGAACCTGTTGTTCCTTTGATTGTCATTCCTCCGGTTGTTGTTGTTGTCATCACCATCGGGAGAATCCTTCTTGAAAGGACATTCTCTAGCATAGTGACCTGGCCTATGACAAGTGTAACACTTGCCCTTCTTTCCTTGTGCCGCTGCTTTTCCTTCGATCTTTGGACCACCAAAGTTCTTCTTTCTAGAATGAGCAATGTAGGCAGCATTCCCTTCATTTTCATACTCCTTCATTCTTGTCTCTTCTTGAACGCATCTTGACAGTACCTCGTCAAAGTCAGGTATCACATTATTATTGAGAATGGTAGTGTTGAACACATGCCATTCGGATGGGAGCCCTCCAAGTGCGGTGAGTACCATCTCTCGATCAGCTACTGTCTCCCCAGTAGCGAACAAATTTTACCTGATCTCGGTCAGCTTCAGAAAGTATGATTGGACAGACTCATCCCTGCCTTTCTTTAGATTCTTCAATTGATTCTTGAAGAATAGTACTTGATTCGCATTGTTGGCCTTGATGAACATGAGAATCAATTTATCATACATTTCTTTGGATGTGCCCAACTCAAAGATGTAGGCCACTAGACTTTTATGAATGGATTCCCTGATCATCAACTTTACTTTGATCTCCCCCTTCTTGTACTTTGTTTTGTCAACAATAGTAGCAGTGGATGGAGGTTCTTGGATTTTACCCTGCACATAGTCCATGACATCTTGGTCTTCCAATTTGAGGTCCAATATCATCTTCCAAGCATGGAAGTCATCCTTTCCAGTCAATTTGTCATCCTCCTTGAAGCCATAGTTTGTGGAACCCATTTTCTTCTTCGGTGATTGCTATAAATTAGGGCTTTTCTTCACCTCAGCTCTGATCCCGTGTAAATTTATGTAGATGTTCTATGCTTGATGCAACTTTACTTTTCACCACAACAATCACATAATCAAGTAAAATGCTGATAGAACATACCAGTGGATCTATAGAAGACAAATCAGAAACAAAAAAATGTGGTGGTGCGTTACGATGATCAACAGGGTGCTTCAACCATCAAAGTTTCCTTGGTCAGCCAACCCAGCATGTGTCACAATAGCCCTCAAAACAGCCACACGGTCAACTTAAAGTCAACCCCAGAAAATTCAACGCTACCCCAACGGCAGCAACGACAGCAACACCAACAACAACGACAGCAACAGCAACAATGGTAACAACGGCAACAACACCAGCAACAACGACCGCAACAAAAACAACAACGACAGCAACAACAGCAACAACGACAACAACGACAACAACAATGACAACAACAACGGTAGCAACGGCAACAACACCAGCAACAACGGCAGCAACGGAAACAACGGCAGCAACAATGGCTTTGTCCTTCTTTCCCATGTGTGAACTGAAACTGCCTCCAAGGAGCTCGAACCAATTAGAAGAGGAGAGATGATATGTGAGGATGAGATGAGTGAAATGTCCTCCAACATTGACTCTATTTATACCAATCATTGAGGTGTGTGACACATGTGCTGGGGGTGTAAAACCTTAAGGCCGACCTGCACATATTTGAAATTATTAAAAATAAATTCAAAATAAATGTTCTGCTCATCGGATTAAGATCAATTTTAGATCGATCTTACACCTCTCTGAAAGAGGAACCCAATAAAATATTGGTATCTTCATCTGAGCATCACAACATGGAGTTTGGACCTAGTTGTCCAATTTTAACAAGGTCCTAGATCTGGTTCAGATCTAAATTTTTTTTCTGAGAATCTCTTTGTAAACCTGCACAAACCAGAAAAAACCCAAAAGTATGCACAGAAAATAAACCCTAAACCCTAGAGAATATTTGCAAATTTACAGTGCTAATTTACAGATCAGAGACCCTCATGGCCAGATTTAAAACCATTTTGCACAATAAATAAAAAAGAGAAATTAAAATAGGCACAAGCCCAAGAAGACCCTGCAACAACAAAATTTCGTAAGATAACTTTGGGAATTAGGAAACAATGAGCTTTTTTAGATTTTTATGAAATTTGAGAGTCGACTGGTCTAACTGAAGACTTCCCCAAACGCTCAAACCTTTAAAAATGATATCTGCACACTTAGATCTGAATTTTAGATTGATAGAGATTTAAAAATAAACATGAGACTTTTCAGAAAGATAGATAACTAATATTTCCGTTAAATCAAATGCGATTTTAGAAACCCAGAAAACTGCACAAGATACCTGTGTGCAGATTAATCCATAAGGGACATCAACCATCAAATGCTAATAGAAGTAGCAGAGTTTAGAGACAATATCACCACATAGATCTGGAAAAAGAACACCAAAGTTTGTAACCCCAAAGTCTTTATGCTTTATTCTTCAAAAAATTACAAGAGCTTCCAAGAACAAGTGCACGATTCAAAGATCAGATCACTGAAAGACGGACAAAGACCTCTAATTTATAAGATAAAATCTCCAACGGCTAGTTCAGTTGATCCTTGTCAAAATAATCTCGACCGTCGAAAAGATTTAATTGTTTTTTAATTTGGACCGTCGAAATTATAATTTTGAGGAAATTCAAATTTATCATTTAATTCCATTTTAATTAACTCAAAAATAATATTTTTGAGTTAATTACCTCAAAATTTTGACTTTGACTTAACAACCAAGGCCCAAGGGTCCAAAATTTCTTGAAATTCTCAATATTCCCTTGGCTTGAGACCTTTAAAAATTTATTTTCTAGGGACCCTCGAATTTTTCCTTTGAAGAATTTTAACTCACCTAGGACTTAAAATTAATTAAATTTCTGGCTTAGGATTTTTAATTAATTTGACCAGAAAATTTAATTAATTGACTGAGAGATAATTTAATTATTTTTCCAACTCTCTTTACATGAGATAAATACATTTAGACACATAAAGGGGGAATACCCATTCGTATAGACCCTCAAATAGCTACCCAATTCTGCGACTCAAAATATGATCTTGTAAACCAAGCAGCTTGTAATAAAATAATCTAGCCAATTATCTATGATTATTCCCAAACTACTTTTACAATGACTCGATAGAAAACACTAGGACTCACTTAGCATCTTGATGACAAAATCCACCCTAGCTTTGGGGTTAGGCTGGAGGGAAAAACTCTGCTTATCACTTGTGTCGAGAAACACAAATGAATCAGTGAGACAAAAAACCTCCTAGGATAGAAATCATCACCAAAATACTAGGCTTACCTAGGTTGTTACATACATGGTGGTCTTACTTAGATCATTTACATCATAAACATGCAGAATGGGTTTACATCATTTATAACACTGTCCATTGTCGATGAAATCTGAATGGCGCGAACACCTTGAACATGATGTGTCCCATTTGGAAAAATGGGGTGTATTGCTATAGGGTCGTTGACAAAGTGTGGTCAACATCTGGTTCTACTTGGGGACACGTTGCTTCACCGGAGGAATGTGAGAATCCAGAATCTGCATCCAAGCAACACACAAAATTATATAAGTAGCGTCTATCCAAATATCATCATATAACATTAGGTGCATGAAAAATATAAGCTCTTCTATCATTTATTATTCTACTTGACATGAAAAGTAAATCTAATCTAACTACAAAATGAAATGTTGAAAGGACAAGGAGTAAGGTTAGAAATACAATACAAAGGATGCCCAATGGCATCAGATGTCATATTTCAAGAACAATTGAGCAGTTGGCCATTCGCAGGTAACTGAAGTGGTTCGCCTTTCAACGTGCTCAAATGGAATGAGTTTGGTCCAACAATGATTCTGATAATATAAGGTACCAGCTACAAACTGTCAAATTTCTTATGTTTTCTGGACTTTTCATTCTTTCGATCCCAAAGTAATACCATGTCTCCAACCTGCAAAGATCTAGATCGAGATGATTTATCAAAGCTTTTCTTAATGTCACATTGATTCTTTTACATATTATCTAAAGCTTTCGTACGAGTTTCATCCAACTCCACAATCTGATCAATTCTATCTTGAACAACATCTTTATCAGTGGAAAAATGTTGAAGGAGTTGGTAAGCTGGTAATTTAAGGTGCCCAGGCAAAGTTACATCCAAGCCATAAACTAATTCAAAAGGACTTTTACCAGTAGCTTTCTTTTTAGTAATTCTATCTGCCCACAAAGCATATTTGATTTTGATGTCCCAAGATCGCTTATTATCTCCTACTATCTTCTTGATAATGGTTATAATATTTTTATTACTTGACTCAGCTAGGCCATTATCCTGAGGATAGTAGTTAGATGAATGAGATAATGTAATGCCATACTTAAAACAAAAAGATGAAAATTCAAAAGAACTAAAAGCCTTGGCATTATCAATAGTGATCTTGGCAAGGACACCAAATCTAGTAATGATTTGATTTTCAATAAAGTCCATAATGACCTTTTCATTGGCATTCTTAGCAGGAATGGCTTCAACCCATTTAGTAAAATAATCAGTCGCAGTTAAGATCTAGGAATAGCCATTTCTAGAATTTTCATGGAATTTCTCGATGAAATCCAGACCCCAATGTTGAAAAGGTGCCTCAACAACCACAGGTTGTAAGGGCAGGGCAGTTAGCTTCTGCTTCCCAGTGAATAGTTGACAGGCTTTGCAACTTCTGACAAATTTATGCACATTTGAAAAAATCGAAGGCCAATAATAACCAGGTCTCAGAATTTTGTGGGCTTTAATTCTAGCAGCATAATGACCACCACAAAATCCTATATGAAACTCAGAAATCAATTTCTTAGACTCAATCTCATCAACACACCTAAGTATTATCTCCTCAGGATTTCTCCATCCAAGGCCATCCATCATGAGACAATACTTAGTGGCTTTTAATCTAAGAGCCCTTTTTCTATGAGCAACTAAATGGATAGGACATGTAAGATTTAACAAATAATAAATAATGTCCTTATACCATTAATGCTCTCCTAACCTTTGCAGCTTAGGCGAAGAAGTATCATTAAGACAAATCAAACCAAGCGCTTTCTCATTACCTTTGGTCATCATTTCAGCCAAGCCTTGACCCTTGACTAACTTGGTGGGCCTAATCTCTAAATCATACTTTTGAATTTTGGTAACCCACGTAGCATGGGTCCCTAAGCAATTAGTGTGAGTTAAGATATCTTTAATTGCGGAATGCGAGATGAAAGCAATGATTTTAAAATAACCCACATAAGTCCTAAAATGCTTAAGAGACTTAACCAAGGCATAGGCTTTCTTTTCCATAGTAGTATAATTCAATTCAGAATTTTGAAGCGCTCTACTCATGAAAGCAATAGGCTGTTCGTGACCTTCCTTATTCTTTTGTAACAAGACACCAGCAATAGTATCTTCAGAAGCGAAAGAGAAAATCATGAAATCCTTTGAATAATTAGGACTTGCCAAAACATGAGCTTTTGCAATAGCACCCTTAATTCCTTGAAAAGCCTTTTTACCATCTTCTTTCCATAAAAATTTTACATCTTTTTTCAGAAGATTTTGAATAGGCTTAGCTATCTCTGCGTAATTTGGAATAAATCTTCTAAGAAAATTAGTTTTTCCTAGAAAAGATTGAAGGGATTTAAGATTATGAGGGAGAGGAATCTTTTGGATTGCCTCAACTCTTTCAGGATCAATCTTGATTCCATCTTTGGAGATGATGTGACCAAGTAATTTCCCTTCAGTTACTCCAAAAACAGACTTAGCTGGATTCAAGGAAATCCCAAATTCTCTACACCTATCACAGACCTGCTTAAGATGACCTATGTGACTAATACCATCTTTAGAATAAACAGTAAGATCATCCTGATAAATTTCAATAATTTTTCCAATTAAACCTTTAAAAGCATAATCCATAGCCCTCTGAAAAGTAGCCCTAGCATTAGTCAACCCAAAAGTCTTTCTCATGTATTCGAAAGTACCCCATGGTGTGGTGAATGTAGTTTTGTGACGATCTTCTTTTTTAACCCAAACTTGATTGTATCCAGAAAAACCATCTAGCAATGACATCATTCTTGAACCTGTTACTCTTTGCAACATAGTCTCCATGTTGGGCAAAGGGTAATTATCCTTTTTACATGCTAGATTAAGGTTTCTAAAGTTGACACAAAGTCTAATGGCACCATTCTTCTTTCTAACAATCACCAGGTTGGAACACCATGTTGAATGTCTAGTTTGAGCAATGATTCCAGCTGCGAGCATTTTTGAAAGCTCTTTCTGAACCAAAGGGGCTAACTTAGGATTTATTTGCCTAAGCTTTGGACGAAAAGGTTTAGCATTCTCATCTTTCAAAGGGATAATGTGTTGCATGACATTTTCCCTATATCCTTTTAATTCATCATACGAAAATGCTAAAACATCCCTATATTCATGAAGTAAATTTGTCAACTTTTTCCTTTCTTCTTCATTAGTACCTTTACCAATTTTGACAATCTTAGGGTTCTCAGAAGCACCAATATCTACTTCAATGAATTCACTCGATTCCATTTTATTTTCCTCTTTCATCTTTGTGGCATCATGCTGATCAAAGTGCTGCCCTAAAGCAACAATATTCCTGGGAGTAGGATTTATAATATCATCATGATCATCAGATCCATTCTCCTTAGAACTTATCCGAAAATTTTCAAACTCATCCAAATTATTAAGTAAATGGATGACCTGCTTTTCATCATTAAAAACTTGCCAATGCTCTGAATTATCTGGGATTGAAGGTTTGAAAATAATTTCCATTTTTATCTTATCTTTAATTAATTCATCAGATAATTGTAAAGTAGAAGAGGCCACATCAAGCTCATCCGCCAAGCGATTCTTTTCTCTTGGGATAGCTTCAAGGTTAATGGCATCAAAGTGTTCCATAACATCCCACACAACATTTAGATAATTCCGTAACCATTGATTTTTACATGTAAATTTATTCTTAACTTGCATGATAACCAAATCAGAGTCTCCCTTGATACTAAGTAACTTAATTCTTAAAGCTTTTGCCAACTCAAAACCCAACAACAAGGCTTCATATTCAGCCACATTGTTGGTTGCATCGAACTCAAGTCTATAGGAAAACTTAAAAATATGACCAAGGGGAGACTTCAATACAATTCCAACACCCTTACCATATCTAGATGCTGCACCATCAAAATGCATGTGCCAAACCTGATCCCTTAGGTCCTCAAACTTCTCATCAACCTTGTCATCTAAGGGAACTATGAAATTAGACATAATAGCATAATTCCCCATGTCAGGTTGTTCCTTAATTATTTCATTATGAGGTCTTTTAGGATCTTCCACATGGAATCTTCTTTCAGGCTCTCTATTTAGCTTCACAAACCCTTCACCTCTAGGGGAAGGAATCATAGCATAAGACCAGTTCATCTGAATACTTCCTCCTAGACCAGAGGCCCACTTTCTAGATAACAACATACCCCAAGCATCCGGAACATCAACTACAACTATGTCCATAACAATCATTATGTCAGGGTAAACCGATAAATGAACTTGCAAATCCTTGATAAACCCATGAACTTCAATTTTCTTAGAATCCATGGCACATATGTTGTAGTATGGTCTTGAAACTATTAAATTACGCTGTTCCATGACCCTCTTGGTCATGACACACGCTGAAGCACCAAAATCTAGCATACAATTATTCAATTTATAACCATTAACCATCAAAGTAACAAAAAATGGTTGATGCTCCTTGTTATCCGACTCCATTTTTTGCAAATATATAGGGGCATCTTGATAAGAAACTTCAGGAGTCTTATCTTGAGCAACATTAACATGCGAAACTCCAAGAACATCCAAAACCTTAGCTCTCTGAGTGGGAATGGTTGATGCTCCTCATTATCCGACTCCATTTTTTGCAAATATATAGGGGCATCTTGATAAGAAACTTCAAGAGTCTTATCTTGAGCAACATTAACATGCGAAACTCCAAGAACATCCAAAACCTTAGCTCTCTGAGTGGGAAGCTTTAACATCTCAGTGACAGGCACTAAGATCTTAGCATTACTCAACCTTGCACCCAAATCAATATTCAAACCAGGATTAGGATTAAAAATTTGAGGGGGGAGTTAGATTATTACCTTGCTCTTTATCCCTTCTTTGATAAGTTAATCCTTTGTCCTTAGCAATTTCCAAAATTTGATCAGGAGAAGGCTTTTCACCAAATAATTCAATCATCAAATCCCTCTCATGATCAAAATTATTGATACTATGCGAAGATGTAAAAGGCCTAACATCCTGACTATTTTCCTTAACTTCCATCCAATCTTCCAGAGACAAAGAAAACTCCTGACCAACAACATTTATTTGATTACTTGCCCCAAAGATTCTACTATTCATGATTCTTTTAACAGTGGGACAAGTAACCTCTTCATGAAGAGCATCACAAGCTCTACAATAAGGTGGAGCTTCATCAACCATATTAGTAGATTCAAGCGGATTAGGTCTCTGCTCACTAGGCTGACCTTTTTTCTGTCAAGTATTATTACCTCGATTATTATTATTATGATTCCTAGGTTGGGAATTTTGCACTTGAGCCCTTTCCATTTGGACCAACCTAGACTGCAAAGTGCTTATTTCCTTAGCATGGTCAGAGATTAATTTCGCTTGGTTAAGCTCCATGCTTTCAAGCTTTTGCATTAACTTTTTCATAGGGTCATCATCATTTTCCAAAGGCTCTTTACCTCTAGGTCGTTTCAACTTAGTCACAGCCCTATCAAAACCAGGAATTTCCGATTTTCCCGATGCCCTTTTGTCCTTTTCGAGTTCTTCAACTAAAATTTGGCAAGCTTTATAATCAACAGTCTTAGCATGTCTTAGCTCATATGAAGTATCATAATCAAAACCATCAATGTAAAAATTTAGAAGAGATCCATCAGGAGGATTATGAGTTTGAGATATTTCCCTAAGAATACCATTAAATCTCTTGTTAAATTCTTCCATCGTTTCATTTTCTTTCTTTTTTATGTTACTGATATCTTTCACCAAATGCCTATCTTCCTTTTTATCACCAAACTTATCCTTGAAGGCTGCTAGAATTGACTGAAAAGTATCAAATGAATTATCAGGCTTTTCAGTAAACCAATCCATAACATCTTGTTCAAGGGTAAGAATAAAACAACACATCTTTACATCCTTGAAATTATCATTTCTAGCCCATTTATTACACCAACCAGTGAAAGCGCTTAAATGAGATTTGACACTAACTGCATTATTTCCTTGAAAAGAAGGTAACTTATCCATTCCATGTTGAGGGAAATCATGGGGATAACTCGTAATATTAGCAAAATTACATGGGGCATATAAATCCATGATATTGTGCTGAAGCGGATCACAAAAAAGAGAATGGATATCAGAAGAGAGCTTGTGTAATCGGACTCTGAGAACCTTTTCAGGATCTGGAGTAGGATTAATCAAGCTACTTGGATGTCTTCTAGTACAAATTACTGTGGAAGATGAAGCCAATGGAGTCGCCACTAGGACAGGAAGTTAACTCAAATATCGGAGATGAAAGACAAAGAAAGAAATGAATGTCGTAAAGCCAGAGTCCAATAAATTGTTCCCCGACAACGACGCCAAAAAATGTTGTCGCACAGAATGTCTAGGCACTGCGACAACGGCTTAGATCGGGGGCTATCACCCTAATCCCCAATCTCTCTATCTAAGCTGTCTCCTTGTAAGCTAAGGGAGGTACACCCTAACAAAAATGAAGAAGGAAAACTGGTTGAAAACCAACCAATTCAGGAGACACAGCTAGATGACCATGTACTTGTTAAGACTAACGAGATTTTATAGATCCAATTAGATTTGAAACTTTAAAACCAGTGCCTTGTGGAGTCAAAATATGCCGTTATGAAATTAAAGTCAAGTATTTGATATGTAACTGCTGCTATGAAAAATCAATCCACCACAATGATATTCGATAAAATACTCTCACAATTATGCATTAACAATGTTCGATAAAGACATGCAATTTATCATCACTTGAAATATTTCCAAAGTTGACTTAAAGAATTAATTACCGATTTTCAAGTAATTTAAAACCACAATTAAAACTCATCGACCACGGCTAAGCATAAAAATACTTTGAACCAACGATTTAAATTCGAAACAAAAATATTATCATGAGGGTACCATCAAATTTAAATGCCAGATATTTCCAATATTTCCACATTTATAATATTCCAAATAATTCCAATTTAGGAATCTATAGTCAAATTCTAGATAAAGAGAAATTTAAAGTTCACTTTTGACCATGAGAAATTTTAGATCCAAAAACCACTTTATTAAATTTTTTTGACCATTTTCTAATTTTTTAAAGTTTAAAAAATATGAAAAATCTCAAAGACTAAAATCTAAAGCTATGAAACTAGAAATTAAAAATGAATAAATCTAAGACTAAAGCTAAAGTTCTAAAAAAAAGAAAAGAAAAAGGTTAGAAATTTTATTTTTATTTTATTATTTTATTATTTTTATTTTGAAATTTTAAAATCTCTAAAAATAAAACAAACAAAAAGAAAGAAAGTCAAACTAAAAGAATTAAAATCTAAACTAACTAGAAAATTGAAAAAAACTAAAGTCCAAACTAAGACTAAAACTAAAAAAAATTAAAACCATGGCTAAAACTAATGTTAATGTGTTTTTGTTTAAAAATGAAATGTCATGGGTTTATTCTAATTTGTAATGTGCGTAGGTTAGGATCGGGCAAAGAGTCAACCGCAGGTCGAAGGAGAGCAATTGGCTGTGAATGACGCAGTGTGAAGGGAGGACGAACTTGACGACTGAGGAGAAAAGGTAGTGCGGAAAGGAGGATGATCTGTAGGACGGAGGGCAATGGTATAGAGGGTGAAGGATGGACAGTGAAGGTGGAAGATGGAGCGAAAGGAAATGAGGAAGACGTAAGGGCAGTGTTAAGGGAGATTAGAGCTACATAGGCCGGAAAAGAAAGGGAAGGAAATGCGTGAGAGGGGAATAGAGGATGTGAAGGGAGAACGACCGATAGCGTAGAGGACAGAGGGCTGCTAAGCGAACAACGGCTAGGGTAAAGTAGAAGGCCGAGAAAGGAAGGCTGGACGGTGAGGGAATGCGCTGTACGGACAGTGTACGGATAGCGATAGAGAAGAGGATGAAGATGGAGCCCTCAACACAAAAAAAGAATCTTTGTGGGTTACAATGAGACTTCAAAGGCATACAGGGTGTGCATTCCATTGTAGGGAAAGACTGTGGTGAGAAGGGTTGTGAGGTTTGAGGATAGTTAGGCCTTTATGAAGTCTAAGGAGCAAGAAGCTCCGAAAATTGAGGAGAGACCAACACCACCACTAATTGTGACTTAGTCTTTAGATAAGGAGGAGTTGGAGGCTCCTTTTGGTTATGTCAGGAGGCCAAGATGGCTTTAGAAAACATTGAGAGATGCTCAAGAGCATGTGGAGGATCCTAGCAGTATTTTCAGGGAGAGCGTACCATCGAGACATTTTTCTAGTGATATAGCTCTCATGACTAACATCTTTGATTCTAAGCTTAACCGTTATGAGGAGGCTGCAAACCTGTAGATTTGACGGGATGCCATGGTGGAGGAGTACAATGTTATAAGAATTGAACTAGACTGGATTGAATTGGTTGGTCCAATCATTTTTGAGAAAAAAATTGGTCTAAACCACAGAATATCAATTCTTTGCCGAATTGGTCGGTTCTTTTATGGAACCGTCTAGTTCAGTGCTAAACTAGTTGGTTCTTGTACAAAACTAGCTAGTTTTCTACATTGTGACTAAGGACCCTTGGAGTGCAATTTTTTTTTAAATAAACAATTTTTGAATGGGGTAGCCTAATATTCAACCAAAGGGCCCAACTAATGCTATGTAATTAATGATAATGATACCCTAAAGTAAAAGTGACATCTCCTTTATCTCTCATTTTCATCCATTTACTTAAATTTTTAACATTACCATTAATTGACTCAGGATGCTTGAGAGTGGTTTCAACTTCATTGGATTTCATATGGAGAGTAGAATTTTAGATCCTACTCAAAATATAACAGACTTCATAGTTTTAGGATTTCACGATTGAGGGGATTGTAATGTTTCTACTAGATTTTGTTGTGTACAAGTGTAAGGAACTAGCACTTAATGAAGAGCACCAAACCCTCTATGTACCTCGATGTTGGTGGTAGTTATTGTTGAACTCCTATATCAGGACCCTAGTAAAAATGTACCCATTATTCAAACAAAATATTGAATTGACATGTTAAGCTTTTTCTATATTATTTTAATGCAGCTTAAAGGGTGATATTGATGATGAAGATTCCAATCTATGCAATGATTTTGATGATATGTAGGTATTTATTGCAGCGTGATTTTTTTGGACAATCGAGGCCATCTAGAGACTCTCTGTTGATGTATTTTTGGTTTAGAGATGGATTGCATTTTGTGTTATTTTGGTTATATGCACCCTTGCTATATATATATATATATATATATATATATATATATATATATATGAGAAACATTGCATAATTGTGTATAATGGTTTGGATTCATATGGATGAACATGAATATATGTGTTTTTTTTTCTTCAGGTTTTTTGGTCTAATTTTTTTTTGGTTATGGACTAGTTCACATTTTTGGGCTCTATTGGTTCGATGAGCAGTTTGATTTTGAAAACATTGGAGGAGTATTCCTTAATCATGAAGAATGATGTGTGGAGGCTAGAGGGGAAATCAATGGTTAGTTCGAGATGGATCTTTAAGATCAAGCATGTCGTGGATGGCAATATTGAGAAAGCATAAGGCTAGGTTCGTGGCAAGAGGGTTCTCTTGAAAGGAAGGAGTAACTATGAGGAGACATTTCTCCAATCACCAGGTATACTTTTATTAGGGTTGTAATATCTAGTTTTCTTTAGAGATGGGGTGGAGGATACATTGAATGGATGTAAAGACAACCTTCTTGAACTGAGCTATCGAGGAGGAGGTGTACATTGAGCAACTGTATGGTTTTGAGGTGCATGGGAGATATTCTCATGTATGCAGGTTAAAAAAGGCACTATATAGATTCAAGCAAGCACCAAGAGCATGGTAGTCGTGGATCTAGGTATGGGTTTCACCAAGAGTGAGGTAGATCCCAACTTGTATTACAGACTTGTTGGAGATGATCAACTCATTTTGGTGCTATATGTTGATCATCTATTTCTGACAAGGTTAGAGAAGCTCATAGAGATGTGGAAGCAAGATCTTGCTACAAAGTTCGAGATGAAGAACGTCGACATGATAATGTAATTAATGGTAATGATACATTCCTAAAGTAAAAGTGACATCTCCTTTATCTCTTATTTTCATCTATTTACTTAAATTTTTAGCATTACCATTAATTGACTCAGGATGCTTGAGAGTGGTTTCAACCTCATTGGATTTCATATGGAGAGTAGAATTTTAGATCCTACTCAAAATCTTTCAGACTTCATAGTTTTAGGATTTCACGATTGAGAGGATTGCAATGTTTCTGCTAGATTTTGTAGTGTACAAGGGTAAGGAGCTAGCACTTAATGAAGAGCACCAAACCCTCTATGTACCTCGATGTTGGTGGTACTTATTGTTGAACTCCTGTATCATGACCCTAGTAAAAATGTACCCATTATTCAAACAAAATATTGAATTGACATATTAAGCTTTTTCTATATTATTTTAATGCTTAAGGGTGATATTGACGATGAAGATTCCGATATAGGCAATGATTTTGATGATATGTAGGTATTTATTGTAGCGTGATTTTTTTGGACAATCGAGGCCATCTAGAGCCTCTTTATTGATGTATTTTTGGTTTAGAGATGGATTGCATTTTGTGTTATTTTGGTCATATGCACCCTTGCTTTATATATATGAGAAACATTGCATATTTTTGTATAATGGTTTGGATTCATATGGATGCACATGAATGTGTATTTTTTTTCAAAATTTGTATATTTATTTATTTTTTGGTCAACTGGTTTTTTGGTCTAATTTTTTTTTTGGTTCTGGACTGGTTCACATTTTTGGGCTCTATTCGTTCGATGAACGGTTTGGTTTTGATAACATTGGAGGAGTATTCCTTAATCATGAAGAATGATGTGTGGAGGCCAGAGGGTAAATCAATTGTTAGTTTGAGATGGATCTTTAAGATCATCAAGCATGTCGTGGATGACAATATTGAGACGCATAAGGCTAGGTTCGTAGCAAGAGGGTTCTCCTGAAAGGAAGGAGTGGACTACGAGGAGACATTTCTCCAATTACCAGGTATACTTTTATTAGGGTTGTGATATCTATTTTGCTTTAGAGATGGGGTGGAGGATACATCAGATGGATGTAAAGACAACCTTCTTGAACTGAGATATCGAGGAGGTGTACATTGAGCAACTATAGGGTTTTGAGGTGCATGGGAGATATGCTCATGTATGCAGGTTAAGAAAGGCACTATATAGATTCAAGCAAGCACCAAGAGCATGGTAGTCGTGGATCTAGGTATGGGTTTCACCAAGAGTGAGGCATATCCCAACTTGTATTACAGACTTGTTGGAGATAATCAACTCATCTTAGTGCTATATGTTGATCATCTATTTCTCGCAAGGTTAGAGAAGCTCATAGAGATGTGGAAGCAAGATCTTGCTACAGATTTTGAGATTAAGAACATCGACATGCTGCATTACTTTTTGGAGTTGGAGGTATGGTAGTAGATAGATAAAATTTTCTTGGGACATGGAAAATATCAATGTTCCACGAGGACGTGTCCCCTAGTGTTGGGTACATGCAACCCTCGCACACCACGCACCCGGGACGAGGAGTCTACTGGGGGTGCGTTTCCCCACACACCCCTTTTGGGGAATCTTGGGGAGACGCAAGGGGGTGCGTTTCCCCAGTGTGGGGGATGAGACTCCACAAAAGGGGTGCGTCTGGGCATCCCCCCTCGAGGGAAAGCAGAGAAGCTAGTTGCAGTGCATAGTTCTCTACATCTTGCACATAGGAAGACACCAGAGTATCAGAGGGGACCTGCAACATGATGGGATGTGGATCCAAAGGATAATGCACAAATGGATGATGAGGATGGACCAAATGCGCTGCAATATGGTTTGGTTGGAGTTCCGTTGATTACTCGAGAGAGTGATTCTTGACTCGGATAATGACATTCCCGTTGATGGTCTCGATGACTTCATGCAACAGGTGGATTTAGAGGACCAATCATTGAGATTGAGTCCTTGATGTTGATTTTATTTTCAATGCTCATTATCCATTTTTACTTTTCAGTTTTAACTTTTGAGTTGTGACACTAGATATTCACGATCTTAGACTGATTTTTGACTCTTGACTCTTAATTATTTTTGAGTTATATAAATTTAGTGTTCTAACTTCAATATATAGTATATAGTATATAGCAATATACTAGTATGTTTTGCTTTCAGTTTGGATTCTAACAATGATGAATGATGAATTTAATTTTTAAATCAATGTCGATTGTAGAATGATGAATGATGAACGATATGGATCAATGTATATGAATATTTCATTATTGATTTTTTTATTGAATCTCATGATATGGATGAATAATGAGTATTTCATATGAATGTTGTATGTATCAAAATGAATGATGAGGATGGATCAATGTATGTCATTATTTAATTCAATTATGAATTTAAATTTTATGTGTGGATCAAATTCAATTTTCAATGTATTGGTATCTGTATTACTATTAGTCTATTTAATATTTATGCTTTCATTATCGAACAATGAATATATATATATATATATATATATATATATATATATATATAATTAAAAATTATATACCATGACGGCCCCCCGCACCCCCAAAGTTTACCTAAAATTTGAGGGTACTCCCACATGTCCCCCCTGTGCATCTCCCCACACCCGCATCTCCTCGCACCAGAGTCTTGGTGGAACATTGGAAAATATGTAGTTGATATCTTGAGTAGATTCAGGATGGTGGATTATGTGAAATTTTAATATTGTTACAGTTATTGGTTATTATTCTCCTATCAAATTTGATTATTTGTCTTCTGCAATTTATTTGTGGCAAATATTGAATAAAACAGTATTACATCTTCACAGAAAATTAAATAAACCACAAAAACTAAGAAAATATTGCACACACACACAAATAATGAACACCGATATTTTTGTACAAATGTCTCTAGAAAAATCCCAGTGTGGGGAAAACCAGTTTTGCAAATGAGTATTTTATTTATTCTTCAACAAAATTTTGTGATTGAAAATTACAACTGTTTGCCGTAAATTAGCAAACCTCCGGAAAATTGTGTCTTTAACTTCCGCAATTGATTTGGCTTCCTAGAGACAACTTGGCCTTTCTCATCCAATTTGGCTTTCCTCTGGTTCACTGAATCGAACCACACGTGCGAACATGACAACTCGACCCTTGCTGGAAACTCACACTGGCTGGGAAAATTAACTCGACCTCCTCCGAAATTCAAATTCTTCAGGCAAACTCGACTTCCTTTGAGCTAATCGATCTCTTTGGTAAATTTCTCCTTGCTCCGACAACTCGACTTCACTGAGTCAATTCACACTAGTTGGAAACTCAGCCTCTCTCTACAGATAAATTCGATCTCACTCTAACTCTGAGAATCTGGAAATCGCTATGAAGAATTTCCTTCGACAATTCTGACTTCAATCACCATTGATCTTGATTTGTTGGTGCCCTCACACTATCGTTGCGCCCTTGTTATCACTGCAAATATGTCTCTGATATGTTCTTTAAATGCCCATATATTTCCTCTTATTATCTTTCGTTGAGCAATCAACAACGACGATCTAATCTCAATCAATTGCTAAGATCATCTTGACCCCATCAAATGATTTTTCTAGAAGTCACTAGAGGAAAATTGATTTACCTCAATTAATCTCGATTAATTAGGCCATTTCCCTTAAGTTAGACTTAGGAAAATTAATAAATTGGCTAATTAATTCTAATTAAGGTAATTTTCCTTAGAATATTTTTCTGGGTATTGGAGAAAATTAATCCACTGTGTTCCTTAGCCTCATAGACACCATCTAAGACTAGAACACCTGTCCGAGCTACATAAACTAACACTACCTCTTAGTGAGGAAGGTGTTTTGCATAACACCCATTTTGTCTTTAAAGAATATGAATCTCGCCTTCCCCAAATCCTTCGTTAGTATATTTGGTACCTGCTCATCTGTGGGTATATATTGTAGCTAAACAATCTTGCGCTGCACACAATCCTTGAAGAAGTCATTTCCGATGTTTATATGCTTGGACTTGTTGTGAAACACTGGATTCTTAGACAACCTCATGCAACTCTGATTGTTGTAGTGTATCACCGTTGTCTCAACCCTTCGACCAAACAAGGCTACCAGTAGCTTTTGAAGCCATATGGGCTCGCATGTATCCATGCTTGCTGCTATGTACTCTGCCTCTAAAGAACTCAGTGCCGTGGGCTTCTGCTTTCGATTGTACCAAGAAACAACGCCTCATCCCATGCTGAAGCAACACCCTGAAGTGCTTTTCCGATCCATTGTATTACCTGCCTAGTTTGCATCAGTATAGCCAACCAACCTTGACTCCATCACCTCAAGCATATCTGATGCCATACATGATAGTGCTACGCAGATACATCAACACATGTTTTGCGGCTGTCCAATGCACTTTCTTCGGTTCGACCATGAACTGACTGAGAGAGTATATTGCATAGGATATATCTGGTTCTGTGTTGACCAAATACATGAGAGATCTAATCAACTCCCTGAACAAGGTGGGGTCTACATTCTTCTCCTTGGATGCATCTACCTTTATCCAGTTCGTGATCATGGGTACATGGCTCTGCAATCCTCCATCGCGAACCTCTTTAGGATCTCGATGCAGTATTTCCCTTGCCCAAGGAAAATCTCTCCATCTGTTTGCCACACCTCCATGCCTAGAAAGTAGTGCATAAGGCCCAAGTCCTTCATCTTGATTCTCGAACTCTGTTGCAAGATTCCTCTTGGACTCCTCTATGGGCCCTAGTGAACCTATAAGAAACAAGTCATCTACATACAGGACAAGAATGAGAACCTCACTCCCAACCACCAAATAGTATAGGTTTGCGTCTACCTCACTCTTCACAAAGCCCATGCCCTACAACTACTTGTCAATGCGCTCATACCATGCCCTGGGAGCTTTCTTGAGCCTGTATAAAACTCTCTTCAACCTGCATATGTGGGTCTATCTATTGTGTGCTACAAAGCCCTTTGGTTGTTCTATGTATACATCCTCGTCCAACTCACCAGTAAGGAACGCCGTCTTGACATCCATCTGATGTATTTTCCATCCCATCTGTGTTGCTAATGAGATCACAGACTTGATAGACGTATACCGGGCCAAAGGAGCGATAAATTTCTGGCCTTGCGTGAACCCTGATAGAGGCCAATAATGGCCGTCCACATAGCTTTGACTGACTTCTTCCCTGTCAAGTGAGGGATGATGTGGTCTTTAACTCCTTCCAAGATGATTCTCCTCACCTTAGCATCTCTTCTGTTATGCTAAGCCAACTGTTGAGGGTCATTAGGGGTGGTTGGGACATCATCCACGAACTCCCACATGCCTTGTTCCTCTAGCACCACACTAATCCTCTCACACCATGAGAAAATGTTGGACGCACCATCCAACCTATCCTCAAACCTGAGACCTTGATATGCCATACTCCCAATTCTGTAATATTTCTACTATGAAATTAACAATGAATAATAGAACAATTTTCTAGGAACAACAAATAAAAATCAAAACCACACACACAAATCATAACACCAAGGAAACTGGGCGAAATGCCGAGCCATTTTATTAATAATCGGTGCTGAGTACATGAAATGGATAATAATGATAGAACTTCGGCTTGCTGACCAAGCTATGCAAACACCAGGTGATATCTTGTTGACCGAAGTGCTGAAATGGCTCCAAACTGGTAGTATGCATTGCCCAAAAATTCTGCTGCTCACCCAAGTGCGGAAATGGCTCCATACTGGTAGTACGCATTGCCCAAAAATTCTGCTGCTGGTTGATTGTTGGAACAAGGGATTCTGCTTGAAATATTGCTCAGAAAATTCTGCAAAATTAGCCTCAGAATCCTCTCACCAAACCCACAAAAACCCATAAATATTTTGGGCTAGTTTAGGGTGACCAGGAAGCCCTTCAAGAGGTGTGAGTGGCTTCCCTATATTGTTGTGTGAGTTGTTGAAGTAACTCTGCTACTAATTGTTCAAATGCCCCACTGAAAATGCTCCCAAGCTCCGTACAAAATTTCCCCTCTAGAAACCCCTGCGCACTGCATTCTAATCCTGCAAATTGGTGTCAAAACTCTAGTCTCAAGTAGGAAAAATCCTCTGCAATTAGATGACACTCCAAACCCACTGTAGCTGATTCACAAAATGCCACTCGAATTGCCTCTACGCCCAGGTAATGTGTAGAATTAGAAATCACTGCAACAATGAAGATACGTAGAAGCCCGAGAATGGACTCCTCATGTTCCTAATGAGGGAGACACTTGAAGTTCTTTGAAGAAGGGGTGGAATTTCGCCTTGAACTCCTGTGCTAAACAACACTCCAATTTCTGCACTAAACAACTCCAAGAGTCAAAAGATGATGAGAAATTCTCCTTGGTTGCCTCAAGTACTCCAACCATCTTAGCCTCCCTTGGTGGCCCCCACAATCCATGTAGAAATTGCAAGAAATTTTCTATTGCTAATGAATTCAAACTGAAAACAAGGGACACAAATTTATTCTACTATTCCGCGGATAGGAAAACGCATGATAGAAACACATGTGATCTGAAATTAAAAACTTGAAGGTCTATTAAAAATTTGCAAGCAAGTTTATGTCTTCTGGGAAATGGATCAAGTTGCATAAGTACATAAACTTTAGTGTTTTTGAAAATTAGATTGTAGAAATAAATCAGAGAAATATGAACCATGAACAACAACACAGTTTCACCCCTCTTGGACTACGTCTTCGGGTCCAGCTTCCAATGTTGGGCCTATTCATTTATATGCTCAAGTATGAAATTACATCAGTTTACAGTACTCAAAATGCAAAAATAGTGCTGCAAATGGATTCAGAATGCTCACAAACCACTATCTAGGCTCTTCTTGAGCTCAAAAAGTTTAAACACTGAGCAAGATATGCCTTCTTGAACAAATTCTACTAACTGTTCTATAAATCTGCAATTCTGGCTAATCATTCTACAATTTCCGCCTTTCTGCCAACCGCCGAGCGACAATTTCGCCTCCGCCGGCAGAATTCCTGCCACAAATGGGGCAAATTGTCGCCTTCTTAACCGTGCCAATATCCCTTAAGCGCTCTTTAAGGTCACATGGGGTGCCATGTGGCCGGGGGTCGAGATAACTTCCTGCTCCCGTTACTCCGCCCTCTGCTCCAAAGGTTCTGGTCACCTAAGTACTAATGAGACTGGGGGCCAGGCCTATCCGCCCGCCCCCTTTGCTTAAGTCCCGCTGACGGTTATGGTTGCATGGTGCCAATAAGTCCGGGGGCTGGGGCCAACTCCCCACCTCCTGCCGTGGTCACATTGCAGTCATAAAACCTAGGGTTGGGGCCAAGTTTCCCACCCCCTTCTGCCATTGCACCGACCATTGTAATTAAAACATAATCGGGGCACTACATTGGTTAAGAACTAATGGTGTGACACAACGGTAGAGCGTGGAGTTGTGTTGTGGTAGGTCAAGGTAGGTCAAGGGGTCGAACCCCGCAGAGGCCCTTGGGCTGCTTTACAAAAATTTTGGCCAACCACGGAGGGCCACATGGCACCCTCTCATTGAGCTACGTGGCGCGTCATTATTGGCCCACATCAAAACCAAAATAACCAATAAAATTGCGCCATCTACCTTAGTACGATCCTGCCACTTGTCGAGCTGGAGTTTGTTCGTACTGTCTATACTGTTCCTGTCCAGTCAGCTGTTGATGTCAATGTACGGTCTGACCAGTGAACATCCCAGTTAGCTCTGCTGCTCAATTATTTTAGCTGTTTGGTCAAAAGTTTAGAACATCATAACTTGAGCATGCGATGTCGGTTTGAGGTGATTCAGGCGACGTTGGATTTAGGACGAAGAGCACTACGAGCACTTTCAATTTTGACCATTTTTTTGATCCCTTGGATCAACGTGCAATAATATGCAACCATCAAAACAAAAGGAACACAATGATTTTACAGGGGAACCCAACTAGGAAAACCCCTCAATTGATTTGGATTAATTCAGATGCGAATATGGATCAATTACAACGACTGCTGCTGAATTTTTTTAGTTGTTTGGCCAAAACTTCAGAACATCATAGCTTGAGCATGCGATGTCGGTTTGAGGTGATTCTGTTGACGTTGGATTTAGGATGATGAGCACTACGAGCACTTTCAATTTTGACCATTTTCTTGATCCCCTGGATCAACATGCAATAATATGCAACCATCAAAACAGAAGGAACACAATGATTTTACAGGGGAACCCAATTAGGAAAAACCCCTCCGCTGCTTTGGATTAATTCAGATGAGAATATGGATCAATTACAATCACTGCTTCAACATGAAGCACACCCTGCACTGCAATTCTGATCTCCTGCTCATTGACTTGCTCTGACCAACACTTGGCCAAAATAGGTCTCAACCTTCCTCCTATTTCCTTGTGCAATCCTTGAGGAAATTATCCCCTAAAAAATAGGAGAATTCCCTATTTCCTTGCGCAAATCCTAAAGGAATTGGTCACATGCTCCATACAATGATTGTACACTCAACTAGTAAACAATTTATAATTACAATGATGCCCTTTCCTCCTCTCAAACTAGGCAATTCAAATTCCATGCATGACTAGGGATATTTTTAGTAAATGAGTTAACAACAATTACAGCTACTCACTTGAACTCCCACTGACTCCACTAAAGGCTAGAGCTTAGATAACTGAGTTTAACTAAAAATAACTCCACTAGATTGCTATATTTTACGAACCAACCCATGCACAACTCTACTTCTAGCCTACAAACTTGAATTTACTGATTTAACTAGGAGACAAGGCCATGTCACTCCAGCTAATGGCAACATAAGTCATCTCACTGATGTGGAAAATCAAATTTCTCCATTTGACTGAGGCACAAGTCAAATGGAGTCTTTTCTTGCTACAATTACAACACTCTCTCTTAGCAAGAAAAGGGTTTTGCACAACCCCAATCTTGCTCTTGTGGAGGAATGTACCGTAACAAAAAACTCCCTCTCACTGTTGTTGTTGCTACTGCAACAACTGCAACTAAGAAGCATCCAAAATAATGAATCAACTGTGTCTCTGAGCTGCAACTGTCTCTTGAGTCTCTGACTGCTACTAGCCTACAACAACCTATAACTGTCGCTCAAGATCTAACTGCAACAACTAATACTGATCCTTTTGCTATTGAATACTGTGGGCCCCTGTAGCAAGGGTAATGATCCATGAGAAGAGTGTACTGCAACTATTGCTGTTCTCCTATGGACCTTGCCCAAATCTTTGCAACTCTGGGACTAAGTCTCTACATTGCCCCACCTCACCCTTGGAGGTATAACTGCATGCATGGTGAAATCTACCTCTACCTTGTAGAGATTTTTAACTCTAACACTAATTTATTTTATTTGTCTAGTAGCAACATGCTTCAAATAAGCTTTCCCCATATTGAACAACACATCATATTCATGGTCTTCAAGTACAACTACAAAAACTAGATTTTTCTTCAGACTATGCACATACATTACATCCTTTAGGTGAAGATGCGAGCCTGAATCCCTCTCAAAGGTGATAGTGACAATCCCTTTGGCGCTAGACCTTCCATCATCTCTAAGCTCTATGTTTACTTGTAGGTCCTTCTCCTCTAGGCTGCTGAAGAACTCTTTGTTTCTTGTCATATGATATGAGGCACCATAATCTAGGTACCACTCACTCCCTCTTACTGTGCTTGCCATGCAAGCAATGAGGGTGAAGTCCAACTAGAATTGTGATGCGAGAGCATCACCTCCTGCTCCTATTACAGGCTCCTTACTGGATTTCTTGTGTGGACACTTGGTTGCATAGTGTCCATACTCATGGCAATGAAAGCATTTAATCTTATTGAGGTCTTTCTTCTTGCAATGGTTTTGGCTGGATTCTACCTCACCTTTGGCCTTCTTGCCTTTGGCATTCTTTCCTTTGCCATTTCTCGATTTGTGCGCGTCATCCTTGTGCAGGGGCCATGCTAATCTTCTCTGTATCTTTCCAATTTTATCGGATGTCTCCAAAGAGACTTTCCTTTGCCAACTAGAGCACATTCTTCTTCCTCATCAAATATGGATGTAACACTATCTCTAGTGTTTCTTTTGATCTCCTCCTGTAGCCAAATTAGACCAAAGACTCTCCCAGTCTGGTAGCTTGTCTCTTTCATTAACTAAATCTTGATAATTGTGCCAGGACTTTGGAAGGCCAAGGAGTGCTAAGCTCACAAGTTCAGATGATGGCACATTTTCTCCTACTCCTCCAAGTTCATCTTGAACCTGAGTGAATCTGGATAGGTAGTGAGGGATGGTTTTATTTTTCTGCATTCGAATGCTCTTGAGTTTATCTCTTAATGCAAATTTCCTGGCATCACTGCTGCTCTGGAATAGACCTGTGAGAGTTTTCTACATTGCAATAGGAGTCCCCTTTCCATGTAAGTTCGAAACCACATGATCTCTGACAGCCTCCAAAATAATCCTCTCAGCTTTTGCTGTGTCTTTCTTCCACTGAGCAAGTGCTTGTGCATCTAATGCTGCAGGTTTTGGAATATCAGTTTGTGTGTATTCCCATACTCCATTGTCATCCAGGACAACTTCCATCCTGTCTTTCCAAGCACAAAAATTCGAGGTGCCCTCCAATGCATACTCTAGCTTCAATCCATTGAAAGACATCTTTCCTGCATTGAAGAGAATCTGCACCAAAATCTCTACCGATCGAAATTTCTCTGAAAGAAGATTTGGAATAAGGTTTCTATGTAGTCTTCCGTAGCTCTGATACCTTGTAGAAATGGCAAGAAATTTACCACTGCTGATGAATTCGAGTTGAAAACAAGAGACAATGATTTTACAGGTTAACCCAACTGGGAAAAACCCCTCCGCTGCTTTGCATTAATTCATATGAGAATATGGATCAATTACAATCATTGCGTCACACATGAAGCACACCCTGCATTGCAATTTTGATCTCCTGCTCACTGATATGCTCTGACCAACACTTAGCCAAAATATGCCTCAACCTTCCTCCTATTTCCTTGCGCCAACCTTGAGGAAATTAGCCCCTAAAAAATAGGAGAATTCCCTATTTCCTTGCGCAAATCCTGAAGGAATTGATCACCTCCTCCATGCAATGACTGTACACTCAACTAGTATACAATTTATAATTACAATGATACCTTTTCCTCCACTCAAACTAGGCAATTCAAATTCCATGCATGACCAAGGCTATTTTTAGTAAATTGACTAGTTAATTGAGAGCTCAGTTAGTTAACAACAATTACAACTACTCAACTGAACTACTATTGACTCCACTAAAGACTAGATATCAGATAACTGAGTTTAACTAACAATAACTCCACTAGATTCCTAGATTTTAGCAATCAACCTATGAACAACTCTATTTCTAGCCTACAAACTCGAATTTACTGATTTAACTAGGAGACAAGGCCATGCCACTCCAGCTAACTGCAATCCAAGTCATCTTGCTGACGTGGAAATAGAATTTCTCCATTTGACTAAGGCACAAGTAAAGTGGAGCCTTTTCTTGCTACAATTCCAACAATCCACTAGCTCGACCCTTCTCCCTTGGTGGTTCAAATGGCCTTCGTTGGTGGCCCCATGCTCCACTAAAATTTCGATCTTTCTCACTCCTAGTGCACATTGCCTCCTTTGCCTCCAAATTTCACGTGGGGCCTACTCCACCCACCTTTCCTAAGTCACCAAAGTTGCCAAAATTCACTTCTAATGTCAAAATTGCAAAATTGGGCTATACTTAGCAAAATTTATGGAATTGGGGATATCACAAATTCGCATTGTCCAGGAACCCTAGCAGTCAAGTCGAATTGGTAAACTCGCTCCCTCTGAATGCAAACTCTGCTCCTGAAGATAAAAACATGCTTGGTCTTCAATCAGAGGCTAAGCTCTGATACCATGTTAGTTTCCCTTAAGACTCAGTAACTGATTTTTAATTCTCTAAGCATGCCATCAGATGTATAATTTAAACTGCTGTTCTGAAACTTAAATTACAAATACACTGAGTTTCATAACTATAACATGCTCAATGGAAATAAACAAAGCTAAAGACAAATACATTCAACACTTAAGACACCAAATATATCCAGGAAACCCCAACTCTGTGGAAAACCTTTAAACTCTGTGTGTTTTTATATTAGCTTAGCAAAATAATAATCTTCAGAAATTAATACAGCAACGGAACACTTCCCTTCTACAGCAAGACCCTCTAAACAGCTGAACCAAGCAAAATCGAAACACCCCCTGCGCACTCCTGGCACTGTATGGCTGCACCTCTCTGCGCACTGGTACATGCTGTATGGCTGCACAGTACGACCTTTCTCTGCACACAATAGCTTGCTGTATGGCCATGCTAACTCTGTGCTGAGGTAAGGCTGTTTGGCCCTGTCCTTCTCTCCCTCTTGGTCGCTGATCTTCCTTGGTGACTGCTGAAATCCTAACATCCTCTTGTTGAGCTAAGACATGCACTCTATGCCCTTTGAACTGGTCACTTCTGCCCCGTATTCCTTATAATTCGACCTGGGCCCTACCACCACTCTCAATGGCTGAGATTAAATCTTGATGAAGCGTTGAGATCTAATTATATGTTGGCTTTGACCATTTTTATTTTTCCCAAGTCCAACATTAGGAAACAATTAATTAAATTAATAATCTGCTAAGTGGCTGTCTTGTGGGTCCCTTTGCTAGCCTTGGCACCTAGGCAAGTAGAACCCTTGCTTCTCTACTCCAATCAACAAAAAATCCCAGACCTGCAAATTTGGGCACCAATATAGGAAGAAAACAGGTTGAATCTGTTTCCAATTCCTCTATCCACTCAAGGAAATTGAGAAATAAGATAATCTGGGATTTTTTTTTTAACTTTTTTGAGTAATTCCATACAATTCCTTATGGATTCAGTTGTTGGAATCACGATTGCCGTTACACCAAAACCTGTAGGTGTTAGTAAACGAACACATCGCCAGATTTAACGGATGCACGAGAGGCGGTTAAGCACATGTTGCGAAACACACGGGCAATGCTGGTTTATCCAATGTCCAACAATCTCCCCCCAGTGCCAGCCAGGTGTGATTTGAACTCGATGCCTTTGGCTCTGATACCATTTGTTGGAATCACGATTGTCGTTACACCAAAACCCGTAGGTGTTAGTAAACAGACACATCACCAGAGTTAACGGATCCATGAGAGGCGGTTAAGCGCATGTTGTGAAATACACGGGGAGCGCTGGTTTATCCAATATCCAACGTCAGTGTGATTTTGTATGACTGTGTTACTATACCATACATTTGTTGTGTAAGATGGATGGTAATGGTGGCTGAAAAGAAAAACAAAATGACCTTGCTTGTGTAGAAATTTGATAACCCAACCACGGTTTTCAGTTTCTCCTTATTTCTCTCATAAAGTTAAATGCCCATTTCCATAGCCATACATTCAACACGCTGAAAAAATAAATATTTTCTGAAAACACAAATTCTGGAAATTTCGCAGCGCCGAAATGCAAAAATAAAAATTCAGAAAAATAAATCAGCCACAGAATTTTGACACGCTGATTTTTGGTCAATATGACCCTGGAAAACCCCCTACAACTCTTGGGGAAAACCAGTTCGAAAGCTTCTCTTTATTTTCTGAATATTGCTTTTACAGTGAAACAGAAAAAACACAGTAAAAATTCCAGCAACCAAATTTATAGACTTATCTCAAATTCCGTGCTTGCACACCGCCTCATAAATTGTGCCAAATCAACAACTTGCAAAACATAAAATATTACAGCATTAATGACAACAATAAATGCTATACGGCCATCTCGGGAAGCATGCTGGAACAGGCTGTACAGTGCTGTACAGACTGTACGGATTTGTACAGCAGCCCTCCTCGAAATCCGAGCCTAGAAAACTGCCTGGAAAACCATGTTGTTGCTGGTGTACTTTTTCTTTGTTTTTGTGCCGAAAAATCAACAACTTCTCTCCTTGAAATCCATGCCCAGTTTTCTGCCTTGAACTGCGTGCTTAATGCTGCTGCCCTCTTCCTTGATTTTTGTGCCTCCTCTCTTGGAAACCGTGCCTCTCTCTCCTGTTGTACGGATTTTCTGCCTTGGTATTTGTGCCAATAAATGCTGCTATACTTTTTGCTAAATCTCCTCACTGCTGCCCTTTTTCTTCTCACTGCTTAGAAAATTTCCTTAGCTTTCTCTTCTCCTCTCTCTCAATCTGCTCATGAAAGAAATGAATGACCTTTTCCTCCTTTAAGCTAACCCTAAGTGACTTTTGGGGAATTCCTAAATCTAATGGTTGAGATAGCTTTAGATCTAGGGCTAAGAGTAAATGCTCATTTAAATCTCACTTTCTATTTTTTAATTCACTCCACTTTAATAAAGACCCACTTAGTGATTTATTTTCAAAGTCACTTTTCCCTTTCTAATTTCACATTGACTTTATTAAAGTCACTTTAAAATTAGACTTAGTAATTTTATCACTTAAAGTCACTTTTAAATTATATTTGACTTTATAACTTTATAAAGTCACTTTAGGAGAAAAATTAAATTCTTTTGGACACTTTTCCCTAGGCCAAAGATCAAAGCCTTAGGGAACCACCTGTCCTTCGGTAACCAAATTTCAACACTCCCTCTTACCGAAGAAGGTTTTCCTCACCACACCCATCTTGTCTCTGAAGTAGACATGCTTGCCCTGTGGTAAGGCTTTGGTAAGAATATCTGCAACCTGCTCATCAGTGGGAATATACTCAAGCTTCATAGCTCCCTTCTGAACATAGTCTCTGATGAAATGATATTTGATCACGATATGCTTTGACCTATCATGAAATTCTGGATTCTCCATGAGTTTAATGCAACTCTGATTATCATAGTATATCACTGAAGGTCTCAACGACTGACCAAATAAGCCAAACAACATCTTGCGAAGGCATATGGCCTCACAACTAGCTAGACTCGCTGCCATATACTCTGCTTCTGCTGAACTTAATGCTAATGACTGTTGCTTTCGGCTGAACCACGACACCACTGCCAAACCCAACCCAAAACAACACCCTGAAGTGCTCTTCCTATCAGAAGCACAACCTGCCGAATCAGAATCAGTGTAACCTGCCAATCTCACTCCATCTCCCTACCTATAATCCAGACCATAATCCACTGTCCCCTACAAGTACCGCAAAATGTGTTTTGCAGCAACCCAGTACATCCTTATGGGCTCACACATGAACTGGCTCATCGTGTTGATTGCAAAACATATATCTGGTCTGGTGTAGACCAAATACATCAAGGAACCAATTAGCTGTCTATACAATGTGGGATCCACCAACTCAGAATCTGAAGTGTGAAGCTTCTTCCAGTTGGTGATCATCGATGTCGACATGGGTCTACAATCCTCCATGTGGAATGTGCCAAGGATGTCCACAATATACTTCCCCTGCCCCAGGAAGAAATGCCTCTCCTCCTGCGACACCTCCAAACCCAAAAAGTAATGCATCAAGCCAATGTCCTTCATCTCAAACTCCGATGCAAGATCTCTCTTGCAACTCTCTATGAGTCTCTTTGCACCCGTAATGACCAAGTCATCCACATACAACACCAGAATGAGAGGCCCCTCACCTATCACAATAAAGTAAAGGTTTAGATCTGCATCACTCTTTGTGAAACCCATCTCCTGCAAGTATGTATCTATCCTGGAGTACCAAGCTCTAGGGGCTTGCTTCAGGCCATAAAGGGCCTTCTTCAGTCTGCACTCCTTCCCATGCACTTGAAAGCCCTGTGGTTGCTCAATGTACACCTCCACTTGTATGAAGCCATTGAGAAATGCGGTCTTCACATCCATCTGGTGGATCTTCCAACCCATCTCTGCTGCTATCGATATGATGGAGCAAATCGAAGTATATCGAGCCACGGGAGCGAAGGTCTCCTCATAATCTACTCCCTCTACCTGGGAGAACCCTCTAGCCACAAACCTTGCCTTGAATTTCTCAATGCTGCCATTTGCAGCATGCTTTACCTTATAAAGCCATCTGGAAGTAACCACGGATTTGCTCTCAGGGCTCGGCACCACCTCCCAAACATCATTCTTCATGATAGAAGAATACTCCTCCTGCATGGCCTCTCTCCAGACTTGCTGGCTAGCTACCTCCTCATGGCAAGAAGGTGTAGAGTCAACGATGTTGGCAACCATTGCCATATAGCTACAGAATCTATTAGGTAGTCTGCTCTCTCTGACCGGCCCCTCTTCAGCCAGCAACAGATGTGGCCTCTCTCAAGGTATCCTGAAGCCACTTGGGCTTCCTCTTCCCTGAACACACTTCTCCCACTGGAGAATGAAACTCCTCCTCATCATCAGGAGTTTGAACTCCTGATTGTCTGTCTGCTGTCCTCTTGCTTGAATCTAAACATGTAGACGCTGAAGTACCGATGTGAACTGTTCATCAGTGGACTCCCTAGTGAACTACTCTGCGGACTGCTCTGCATGCTACTCGAAGCACCACCCCTCTGACTCTGCGAGCCACTGCTCACTGATGGACCTGACACCGTAATCGATGTACCTCCGGATCTTCCTGATCCCTGCCCACTGGATCCCTGCGACTGACTTAGCTGCTCCTGAGGGTCTGGCTGATCCGGATACTCTATCTCCCACGACCTCCTGAAAGCCCTGTCCTCCTCGAACTTCACATCCCGCCTGACAACAAGTCTCCTTTGTGCGGGAATATAAATCCGAAAGGCCTTCGAGGTCTCACTGTAGCCAAAAAAGACACCCTTCTCTGTGGTGGGCTCTAGCTTGGCAGCCCCAACGATGGATCTGTTCTTCCTCTCCGCAACCTCGTTCTGCTGGGGGTTGTAAAGAACTGTGAACTCCCTCCTAATGCCTGCCTCTACACAATAATCAACAAACTCACCAAGGGTGTACTCTCCTCCATTGTCCGAGCTCAGGGACTTGATCTTCCGATTTGTCTGAGTCTCCACAAGAGCTCTGAACTCCTGAAACCGCTTGAAGACCTCACTCTTGGTGTTCAAGAAATAAATCCAAGTCCTCTTAGAGTGATCATCAATGAATAAAACATAATACTCATATCTACTCAAGGAAACACGAGACATCTGACCGCTCACATCGGAATGAATCAAATCAAGTATCCCAGTCGATCTGCTGTCACTGCTGGGAAAAGGGGATTTGGCAAACTTGCCCATAGCACATCCTCTGCATGTATCAAAGTGATCAGTACTGAAATCTGGCACACCTGTAGTGATCTCCCGCAATGTCCTCAAGGCTCCATGATACAAGTGCCCCATTTTGCGGTGCCAAATCTCGCACAACTTTGAACTGCTAGCTCTGCTGTTGGTACTACTGCTCAATGCCAGAAGGGGCTGAAATGCAAACTTGTACACCTTCGCATGGCGTACACCAATCACTCTAGCTGACTTAGTTGGAGCACCCCTGGGATATATCAGCACCTGTTCTCTCCTGAACAATATCTCATATCCTCTATCCTCCAATGCTGAGACGGATATGAGGTTCTTCCTCATCCTTGGCACATATAGAACATCTGACACCTTCAAGGGAGGTTTGGGTTCCCTATCAAATGTCAATGTCCCCACACCAACTGCTCTAACAACGCTGTCATCTTCGAGTACTACCTCTATATCAGTGCCACTCTCTGAAAGCTCTGAGAAGTACTCATAGACTCCTGTCATATGACGTGAAGCCCCACTGTCAACATACTAGATACCTGAAGATGCTTTGCTAGTGGAGGGAAAAGCACACTCCCTCTCAACCTCCGTGGTAGGTGATCTTGCACTAGTGGACTCACAAGCAATGAACCCAAACTCTCGGTCAAAGCTATCTGCAAAGTCCTCTATCTCTGCTGATGCTGCCATGCTTTGGTTCTTCCCTTTCTTCCTCTTCTCCGGACACACAACTGCATAGTGTCCCATCTTCTGACAATTTCAACACTTCACCTTGGAATAGTCCTTCTGCGTGTTCGCCTGTTTATCTTTACCTTTGCCTTTGCCCCCACCAACACTTGTGGAAGCTTGCTTCTTTCCCTTGCCTTTCTTCCCTTCTGCCAACAGTGCTACATCCTCATCCTGCTCAACTGGTTTGGCTGCCCCAAGCTGGCTCTTTCTGATTTCTGTCTGTATGCAATCATCCCAAAACCTCTCCCAAGTGGGAAGGGTCTCACGTGCACAAACCCCATTAGCAAAGTTCAACCATGAACTGGGAAGGCCATTCACTGCAATTCACACCAACTCAGTGGGTGGAATGACCTCTCCAACTGCTGCCAATGCATCTCTCACATTAGTAATCTTTGTGAGATATCCAGTTGCACTATTAGTCTTGCCCATCTTAATGGTCTTCAGCTTCTCCCTTAGGGCCATTTTCCTATTCTCATTGGTACTCTGGTAGAGATTGATCAATGCTGTCCACATCTCATGAGCATATCTCTTTCCTCTCACATGAGGAATGCAATGGTCTTTGATTCCATCAAGAATCAATCTTTTACCCTTGTTATTCTTCTTATTAAATGCTGCCAACTGAACAACATCAATAGGCACATTAACAGGGTGCTGTGCGGTATGCACCATGATATCCCAGACTTCTTCCTCCTCAAAGATGCTTTGCATTCTCTCCTTCCAAACACTGTAGTTACTATGCCCATCCAACCTATCCTCCACCCTCAAGCCCAAAGACATGCTTGTTGTCCTAATAAATTGAAAATAACACTGCTGTAGTAAAGGTACTGTTTTCTGTGTGAAAAATCAGCTTGCTGTAATTTTTCTTCTTGCTGTCCCAAACTGCACTTTTCAGCAAAATACCTCTGATACCATGTAGAAATTTGATAGCCCAACCTCGGTTTTCAGTTCCTTCTTATTTCTCCCATAAAGTTAAATGCCCATTCCCATAGCCATACATTCAACAAGCTGAAAAAATAAATATTTTCTGAAAACACAACTTCTGCAAATTTCATAGCGCTGAAATGCAGAAATAAAAACTCATAAAAATAAATTAGCCACACAGAATTTTGACACACTGATTTTTTGTCAATATGACCCTGGAAAAACTCCCTGCAACTCTTGGGGAAAACTAGTTTGAAATCTTCTCTTTATTTTCTGAATATTGCTTTTACAGTGAAATAGAAAAAACACAATAAAAATTCCAGCAACCAAATTTATAGACTTATCTCGATTTCCGTGCTTGCACACCGCCTCGGAAATTGTGCCAAATCAGCAACTTGCAAAACATAAAATATTACAGCATTGATGACAGCAATAAATGTTGTACGACCACCTCGGGAAGCGTGTCAGAATAATCTGTACGGTGCTATACGGACTGTACGGATTTGTATAACAGCCCTCCTCGAAATCCGAGCCCAGAAAACTGCCTAGAAAACCGTGCTATTGCTGTTGTACTTTTTCTCGGTTTTTGTGCCGAAAAATCAGCAGCTTCTCTCCTCGGAATCTGTGCCCAGTTTTATGCCTTGGACTGTGTGCTTAATGCTGCTGCCCTCTTCCTCGATTTCTGCGCTTCCTCTCTTGGAAACTGTGCTTCTCTCTTGCTGTATGGATTTTCTCCCTTGGTATTTGTGCCAATAAATTCTGTTGTACTTTTTGCTGAATCTCCTCACTGCTGCCCTCTTTCTTCTCACTGCTCAGAAAATCTCCTTAGCTTTCTCTTCTCCTCTCTCTCAATCTGCTCATGAAAGAAATGAATGACCTTTTCTCAAAGCAAGTTGAGTTAAATAAGGCATAAAAACGTAAAATAAACTAAAGCCAAATTGACTTTATTAATGCCTAAGTCTAATATAGTAATATCTAATTGACCATTATAAGCTAATATTTACTTTAACAGTGTTAACTTAATATTTACTTTAACAGTGTTAACTATGAATATATAGTATATACTATTATATAATTGATAATGTTTTTCTTTTTGGAGTCAGTTTGGAGATTGATCCCTTAATCCCTGGTTTTGTGTGCAATCTGCTACATAGAGCATTAGATAGTAGCCCAATTGTTCTTAGAAATTTTATCTAAAGATATGTTATGAGCCTTCTGATTATTTAATCTTTAGTTCACTGCACTTTATTTCTGATGTAATAGATAGTCCAGCATGAAGCTTCTGTGAATATTATGCCGTTTCTTTATTTACTTGATTTCTGCTTTTGGGTGGACCTGCCCTAGGAACTCCTTATTTGATACTGTATTTTGATGTGATTGCAAGTCCCATTGACCTACATTGTCATTCGTGAACATTCATATAATTTCTTTTATTCTTTCTTTTTTGTTGATCAGTTGCTTTAGTTGTTTTGCTTAGCTGTGAATCAGTGCATTTTTCTTATGTTTTATGGATAATTTCTTTGAGTCCAAGTTTCGTTTCATCTCGCAGGTAATAGCTATCAAGATATATTGCATTCAAACAAAAATGCATTCTTGTGTGGAGGTCAAGATGACGACTCAAGCATTATGGATGCATACCTTTTGCATATTGTAAGTCTGTTTTCTAATATTTATTTTCCAACAAAATTAGAAAGCTAAATTAGAATCAAGTTTTGTTTTGATCAAAATTTCAAACATTACCATTTAAATCTGGAGTCAACATGCTGACATTGGAGTTATGGTTAATTATATTTTTGTGAGTCCCAATGTTGTATTTGGACAAAGTTCATTCACAATTTCTGGACTTCAAGCATATTTAACATTGTTGTTGCAGTTGAATCATATCTATAAAACAAGAGATCTCGTGACCAAAAACAGTGCAAGACTGAGTCAACAGGCTGAGCAAAAAGATAAGACAATAGATGCAATGGGACTATCACAAGACCAAGGGTTTACTCGCCCAAAGGTGTCCCCAATTTGTCTCTTATTTCATTTTGAATCATTCGATTTTTACTCTTTTCAAAATACAGAAATTTTGGTCAGTTTGGGGTTGCATCTGATACTGCTTATTACAGGTTCTGATTGTGCTGCCACTTCGAAGCATTGCCCTCAGAACTGTGAAGAGTTTGATAGATCTGATCCCATCTTCGTGCAAAGTATGATTCTATTTGTTCCTATAAGCTATACTTTTCATCTTCTGACTAATCTGTACTGCTAAACAATGTGGGAGGTCAAAATGAATTGATAATATCTACTATCAAATGGCCAAAATACTGAAGCATATATTTCTTTTATTCGTGAACAAGATGAATTTTGAATGAATACATTCATCCATATTTATTTGGGTATTCTTGCTACGATTATTTGGTCCATAGCCATTGTCTAAATATGTTAATGCATGGCTATTGTCAAAGTTGGGGCAAAAATTAGTAATCTAAGAAGTTGGACAGTCATAATGGTAAATCTTGATTAATAAGACTTTTATTCATGTCTATTAAACTTTGTAGGGTTTGGTGTGTTTGATGAAAGTGTTTTGTTTATTGAGTTGAAACTTGAAACTTGTGAGAAGTACTGTTGTACAAGATTAATTGTTGACTTCAGTGAACTGAATAAAGTTGAGTTTCAGATTCCAACAAGCATTGGTAAAGCCAGCAGCTATGGCTAGGTGGTCTTATGCATTGTTTAGCAACCCATTTTTCTTAATCTTTCATACTATCATTGATCAGAATTTTCAAATAAACATCAAAACATGTAGACTGTAGCTACTAAGATAAGGTTTAACTTTACATAACATTAACACCATTTTACTGACCTTCATATGATATTGACATACCAGGTCAGCATTGAGTATAAGAATAGGCTTTTTGATGAATTTGGTAATGGAGAGGATGAAGACAATGAAGCATTAAAGGAAGGATCGAAGTCTGGAGGCCAACATAAAGAAAAATCTCAGATATCTTCAAAGCCTGCTGATTTTCAAGCCCTTTTTGGTGGGAACAATGATGATCATTTTCGGATAGGAATCAAAATTACAAAGTAATGTGATTCATCTAAAGTAATTTTTAATGTTAATTTCATATAATTAACAGTGCAAGTTCACTTAAATTTAGATAGTACTTTTATTGAGCAGATGCTACCTATTTGCATTACAACCTTTCCATATGTATCATTATGATGATCAATGCATGCTGGATGTAGGTTGAAATGTTGTCTTATTTAGATAGATGCATCTAAATATGAATATAATTTTTGCCTCCGGTTGAAAATTTTCTTATCTTTTTAGAGTTTGGTATAGATAAAGAACATACTTTTTTAAAGAAGGGACTTGTATAATTACTATTAGTAGTCCCCATGTCAATATATAAATCTAAACAAAAGAGTATAAGATTTAATTGTCCTATTTCTACTCATCGAACAATTAAAAGGTGACTAAAGAATGTATTCTTGACTAACATGGTTTTAAGGTATGCCCTGAACAGGAAAAGTGTGAAGCTTTACAGCGATTTCTATTCTTCAGACATTATTGTGGCTTCTCCAGTTGGCTTAATTACTGTGAGTTAATGCTTTTACCTATGTATGCTATGAATTTGCAACATTCTGATGCAAAGCCTGTCTTTTCTTTCATAATTACTAATATTGTTAAGATATTTTCTGTCTGCTTGCCCATAAAAATCTACCAAGTACCAACTATGTCTTTTGCTTAAATCAGATGTGATGGACATGTCCAATATTTCTGATGTAAAAGTTTTATGGGGGTCTGTCATTTTCAATCTTTTTACTGGTCCCAATCCTGGGACCTGTGGGTTATGGCCCACAAACTTGTTCGCAATTTTTCAAATCCTCCATCATGCACAACTGTATGTATAGTCTCATATCGGTCTACTTGCAACGTTAATTTCCAGATCTCTTAACTTGTGGCTTTTGTCATACTTTCACCTGTAGAGTGACTGCCGCCCCTGAAACACATATACAGTTCTCCTACTCTTGGAAAATACACTAACCAGGTCATGCAGACACAATTTAAATTTTATATATAATAAAAAAAATGCATGCAGAGATAAACTATATGCACACACTTACATTATATCTCACCAGATCTTCGTTCTAATGGCCTCTAAACTATTACATGGTGCCTCGGCTGGCCAGATCTTCGTTACATTATATTAATCGCTAAACTATTACATGACGACTCAGCTGGTCAGATCTTTATTCTAATGGCCGGCCTTCAAAGTTCATACACTCACAGGTTTACAAATTATTAGAGATAATTACAATATCATGGATTATTTCAAGATCCATATCTTCTCCATAAAGCTCTCAACATCATTCTCTCCACAAAGCTCCCAACAAATTCCTAAGATTTCTCACAGATGTGATTTTTCAAGCTTTTAATCCTTTCCAAAATAGATATTATCCTGCCTTTTTGACAGTTGCGCCTTCTAGAACTTGTTCTTGCTGATTTTTCGGAGGATGGGTCGATGCTCCTGCATCAATTTCACTTACAGTGTCCAAATTTCCCCTCCCTACAATTTTTAGTACGGTTGATTGTGGATTTGATGTTTTCCAAGTGTTTTTCACGTCTGTTTCCTCTACGATGGAGATCCAAGGGGATCTCTGTGAAAATTTCTAAAGCGAAATCCTAGTGCAGTATCTGATATTATTTCTTCTACTTATTATTCAGCAATAAGTTATTTACAGAAATTGCTGCAGTAAATATCAAAATAAATTCTACTGCAGCCTTCACAAATAAAATAATGAGGAAAATATAAAGAAACACTAGCACAAGAGTGAGACAATTATTTTTGGACAATTGTCCTCAAAAAAATCCAATGCGGGAAAACCGGTGTAACAGATGAGGGTTTCTTTAATATTGTTCAGCAAAAGTTTCTTGTACAAATAACAATCAGCAGTAATGAAGGAAAATCTCTGTGATAATACTGGAGATCTTTTCTCACAAAGTTCTGACGGAAATCTGATCTTTGAGAGGCCCTGCTGGCCCTCCTGCATCACCATCGTGTGAGGACTGTGCAGTTCTGCGCCACAACTCTGCACTGTCCCTCTGCTGTTTCTGTGATGTCCCTTCTCTGCACTGCGTCACCTGCCCTTGCACTCTTGACTGATGCTGATACCTTCTCTGTCCTCTCCACTTGCAACTCTCCCTCTGAATTGATTTCTTGCTGAACTTCAGCCACTGAGAAAATTGATTTGCTTGGGCAATTGAGTATCTGCTCTGGTGTATTTTCAAAATGACCCTCAAGCTTCTTTAAATAATCTTCTCGTTGACATTCAACGACCCAGATTAGAAGCTAATGAATGGCTAAGATCATTTTGACTTGATCCTCATATTTTTCTAGAAGTTACACCCACAGTTTAGATTAATATCCTTTAATTGTTTTAATTTCCTAAGTTTAGACTTAGGGTCTCATTAAAAATAATTAATTTATCAAATAAAACTGTCTCTGGGTGGAATTTTTCAAAACGATTGCTGGGTTATTTGGAATACATGTGTCTAAGCCTCTCCACAAAATTTGAGTCTTAGAGTACATCCAATGCTACCACAAATCAACACTCCCTCTTCGAGGAATGTGCTCTAGCAAAAATGCCCTGCTGCACCCTGCTCTGACTCTGAAGCATCTCTCTCTACACTGCTGATGTCTGACATGCTGCCCATCAACCACTGCGCTGCTGTTGCAACTGTACTGCTGCTGATCCTGCCATGATCAACATTGCATCCGTATTGCAACTCCCTCTCAAATGCTGCATTTGTGGCTGAGATATCACCTGTTTTTGTTACTGAAACGGATATTCTACCATACCCATCTGCTCCCTGAAGTGAACAAACTTGGCTCTTCCTAGAGCTTTGGTGAGTATGTCTGCCACCTGATTCCCTATGGGGACGTACTGCAATTGTACTGCCCCTCTGTTAATTTCTGCTCATGTTCTATGCCATTTCAGATTAAGGCACAATATTGAAGAAGATAGAACATACTAATAGATCGATAGAAGACAAGCCAAGACAGAGAAAAGAAATGGTGGCGTTACGGTGATCAGCAGGATGCTTCAACCAGCAAAGTCTCCAATAGGTCATTCAGCCAAGCGTGTCACACATATAACCCAGAACAACCCAAACAAAGAATAGTCCAAATATACCACAGCTCCAATGCTATCCAGAGAGAGAGAATTCCTCCACACCAATGTGTATCAAATGAACTCTAAGTCTCTCCAATATATAGGAATCTTTGGGGGTGTGTGACACGTCCTTTAAGACATTTAAGTCTATATTTTATTCCAGGCCGACCTAGCACATAAGTGGAATAAATTCAAAGTACATGTTCTGCTCATCCGATCGAGATGATTTTTAGATCAATCTTACACCTCTCCGAAAGAGGAATCCAATAAAAATATTGGGATCGTCATCTGAGCATCACAACCCGGAGTTTGGACCTAGTTGTCCAATTTTAACACTCCCTCTCAACTAGGGAGAACTCCGTCCATTAGTGCAATCCAAACATCGTGCGTCATCCCGCCGTAACTTGCTTTGCTGGCCTCTTTATTTCAGAACAGAAGTGGGTCAGTCACAAAGACATCATACCCGGCTGACAGATTCAGCCCAGAGGTCCGAAACCTCTATCCGACTCACAAAGAGTCTCCAACCAACCCGAAGTTGGTTCATCTGACCCGAAGTCAGGCAGAGGTCCCAGACCTCACTAAACTTGATCCCAGATCAAGTGGTTGGACCGTGCCATCCTAGATAGAGAGTACGACAAATTCTGATGCGTCCATCAGTCTTTTCTACTAGTCTCTAGCCTTTCCCATCTCATTGGCCAAATGAGAGGTACTTCCCATGAGCCCTTAACTCAATGGGTAGGATGCATACGGGGCACAGATAAATGAGAGGCGAACCAACTCAATAATCACAACGGTGGGGCAGAAGCACCATAAGTGCTTATAGCTTCGAGAAGCTATCCCCAAAACCCCCTTTGAGCTCCCAGAGCTCATCGTCCAACAGGATCCTCAGAATAGGGTCGTTCCATGATTCCAAGATTCTCACGGAAGGTTAGGAACATGACCTTCCCCAAGGGCATTGTGAGAATATCTGCGACCTCCTCATCAGTTCCTATATGATCGAGCCTTACGGCGCCTCGCTGTACCATATCCCAGATAAAGTGGTACCAGCCATCAACATGCTTGGATCAATCGTGGAACACAGGATTCTCAGTCATACGAATCCCACTCTGGTTATCACAGAGTATCACAGTGGTATCTAGCACATGTCCAAACAGCTCACTAAAGAGCTTTCGCAACCAAACCGCTTCACAACAGGCCATACTTGCTGCAATGTATTCGGCCTCAGCGGTGCTCAAAGCCACCGACTTCTGCTTCCTGCTCATCCATGAGATCGAAGCAGAACCAAGATTGAAGCAGCATCCCAATGTGCTCTTACGATCCACCACACTGCCAGCCCAATCGGCATCAGTATATCCACGGAGTGTCATACTCCCGGCAGTGTATCTCAGCCCATGGTCTATCGTGCCTCAGAGATATCTCAAGAGTTTCTTGGCACCAGCCCAGTGAATGTTATGATCAACCATGTGTTGACTCAAAGTGTTCACTGCACAACATATGTCGAACAAGTGTTCATTAAGAACATCAGGGTCCCTATGAGTTAACGATACTCAGTAGGACAGGCCCAACAACGCTGCTACTCAACTTCTTAAAGTTGAGTTCCATGGACTTACAGTCCATCATACCAGAAAATTCATAATGTATTTTCCTTGAGAAAGGAAAATCTCGCCAGGTCTCTGCTAGACCTTCAGGCCTAGACATCAGTCCTAGGTCCTTCATCTCGAACTCATCAGCGAGCTCCCTCTTGCACTGATGAATGAGAGGGTCAGCACCTGTCAGGAAGAGGTCATCCACATACAGCACCAGAATGAGAGGTTTTCCCTTGACAACCTTGAAGTAAGGGTTCGGATCAGCATTACTTCGAGTGAAGCCCAGCTTCATCAAGTAGCTATCTATCCTCTTGTACCAATCTCAGGGTGCTTGTTTCAGCCCATAGAGGGCTTTCTTCAACCTGCAGACATGGGTGTCCCGATCCTGGACTTCCAACCCCGAGGTTGCTCCACATATATCTCTTCCTTTATCACACCATGCAGAAAAATGTGGTCTTCACATCATCTGATGAAGACTCCATCCTTGCGTAGCAGCAAGGGCTATAATAGATCGAATGGTGGTATCTCGAGCCACAGGTGCAAATATGTCATCATAGTCTATATCTTCCTCACAGGCAACGAATCTTGCCTTGAACTTTTCAGCACTTCCAACAGATCCATGCTTGAGCTTGTAGAGCCATTTCGAGGTGACAACTGCTTTGTCCTATGGTCTTGGGAACACATACCAGACATTATTCTTCATAATGGACTCATACTCTTCGTGCATAGTATCCTTCCAGACTTGATGCTTTACGACTTCCTCAAAGGATCTAAGCTCAGAATGTACAAAAGTACTCATGGTTGCTAGATGTCCCGGAATTTATATGGCT
The DNA here is from genome assembly GCA_034641835.2 of Pinus albicaulis. Lineage (NCBI taxonomy): Eukaryota > Viridiplantae > Streptophyta > Pinopsida > Pinales > Pinaceae > Pinus > Pinus albicaulis. The sequence goes on from CM076581.1 coordinate 162,239,299, forward strand.
TCTTGGTTTTCCTTCAGAATTTCCCCCTCTGAAGCCATATGTCCCTGAGCCATGAGGATCTTCTTTCGTTGAACAAAGACATCCACGCAGGAGCATATACAGATATATCTCCCTCTTAATGTCAGCTTCTTTCTCGAGAGAAGACATCTGTTTTAAATGAGGGCATCCCAAACACCATCTTGAAATTGGGACCTGATCTCCCACAGTCAAAGCCATCCAACAGACTGTGCTGATCATGATTCAAGATTCCAACCATGTGACCAAAAGCTGCATAAACTTCCCAGATCACATTTTAAGTTTACCATAACGCTCCAATGTAGGACTGATACAGTCACATGCTGCTGCTACATAGGTGTCTATCTATGTCACTTGGTTTATCCTGCACTTGAGGCATTGCACCTTGAGTTGCTTCCAGATCTGCCCATTTCTGGTTATTTCAGCAGACTGCTCCTAGAGCTGTAAAAAATTTTGACCACTACATAGAATTTCCCCAAGGACTTCAGCAGTCAACCCTCTAAAATTTCCAGCTGCAAACATGGGTGTCTGTCTATGTCACTGTCATAATGACAGTGACATAGAATCACAGTTTTAAAATTATCACATTTATCACGGCTTGCTGAATATGAACTTCACTTACATCTCTTGGACTCTTGTCCTTGATGTACCAGGCAGGGTTCTCTTCTTCCTATACAAACAACTCCAGATTTATGACCCAGTCAAAATGCAGAGAGGAAATTTGGACTTTTGCTGAAGGAATTTCGGCCTGGGTACATTAATAATAAGGCAACAATTCGATCTTCCAGCAGAGGGGATCCCTCCTTAGAAATTTGGGACTCCTTTTTGGATTTTAATGATCACCCAAGACAAATTCTCTGTCTCTGTCCTGCATACCTCTGCTTTAATAATTAAATTCAAGAATGGCCACCAACTAGTAAGTGCCACGTACTGGAGTGATCACCCAATTCGGCCTTCAATAAGAGTTTCGTTCTGCTTGAAAAAACTTGTCCTTATGATCAGATAAGGTTATTGCTTGGACATATTGAAACAACTAAGATGGTTCACCATTGTAGGTTTGGGAAATTGATTCACAAATATATATAGGCTGCTTTAGATTTGCTAGACTTTCGATCCAGCCTCCACACTAAGGTAATCAACCTGCAATTGATGGTATTTACGCCCAGGAAGTCTAGGCTCAAGGCACTCAGTCCACCAATAATTACGCCCTTCCTTTCTGCACATATATGATATACACACTTTAATTACAATGTTCTAGCGTAGACAACCTTTGACTTGGCTACAACACCTTCAATTGCTTCAGATTGCATCTATATCATTGCAATCAAGTCGTTCACCCAATTCAAAAAAAAGGTATTCTGAATGAACTCTCCAGACCGTAGTAGAAAAATAGATCTGCTATGTGTTTCTTCCAGCATCAGAGAAACTTCAGGCACTAGAAGGCTAGAGGAGCTGACGAGAAATACATTATACGATCTCTGGAGAAGCTTTTCAAACACGTAACTGAAATCCATATACCCGACAATAAGCACGATATTTGCAGGCGGCGGGGTATCCATCGCCCAGAGAAGAACATCCGCCATCATCATTTTCTCTACGTCAAAATCGCCAGGAGCGGTCAGCGGCATTCGAATTCAAGCGTGAACGTTTATAATGCCAAATCTCCGGAGTAAAGCGGAGGACATGGCATTGATGACGAATGGGATTCGAGGGAGAAAGGCAGGCGACAGTTCACCGTATCCCACCACAATGATGTTCTTCCTCCTGCTGCCATTCTCACATATTCTTCCCACTCTCAGTTCCTGCCAAAGGAACAATATAGAATACCCTGAGATCGATTCCTGACCTTTGGATTAAATTGGGAATCGCTGTTTTCCCATGTTGCTACCCTGAACAATGGAAAACCCTACGCCCACTGAATAGAATGTCCGAGTTTGGTAACTGGAACCAGTTAAGAAGCCGAGTCTGGTATCGTCCGAGTGCCGAGCAATTGTGAGTGCACGCATGTAGGTGACTCGGCAATAAAATTCCGCATTAGTGATTTCACTCGACGTTGTTTCCAGAGGATCGAGACACTTTCCTGTTCTGCGATTCCAGGAATCAAATTCAGCTCTTTAATCAGCCATTCGGCCAGAGCTTGAGGGAACCTGGCACTCGTCGGGACCCGTAAATCGGCAAACGACGGAGATATGCATAAGCACAGCAACAGCAACAGAACAAATGCTCTCATCTCCACGTGCGTGTGTTCAAGGCGATAATATTCGGCATAATGATCGAGTTCTTCGAGGCCGGCTGTCTTTCCGAGTCCCCCACGATATCGAAATTGATCCTCCTTTCAGCCAAACGAGGGCCGACGTCATATTCCTCTAAACGTGAGGTGGGGACTGCGTCCCTCTTATAGCAGCATACGCTGCCCTTCCACGCAGGCTGAGACAGACCCGCGTCCCTCATCAAAACGTACGTGGCGACCATCAGCAGGTTCTGCATGTAAGGCCGAAACACAGAATTATAATAAGATTCCGCAGTTTATGTTGGTCGCTGTTCTCCATTACATGGGGTTCAATTTGGTGAAGCATCAAATCAGACAGAATTTACGAAAACTTAAATTGATGCTGCACGTCATAGACTTTTCCGCAGAAAGCGCATTCTCGAACTTACAAGCAGGCTTAATTCAACGTCTAGGGCACAGGAGAACTTCCCACAAACAGCCTCAACCATATGCTGTAACCTACAACTTCTTCCATGCTAAGCCTTTCTTCCACGCTAACTAGGGCATTGTCTTCAAACCAAGCTCTGATACCATGTTAATTTCTGGTCATGTTCTATGCCATTTCAGATTAGGGCACAATACTGAAGAAGATAGAACATACTAATAGATCGATAGAAGACAAGCCGAGACAGAGATAAGAAATGGTGGCGTTACGGCGATCAGCAGGATGCTTCTACCAGCAAAGTCTCCAATAGGTCATTCAGCCAAGCGTGTCACACATATAACCCAGAACAACCCTAACAAAGAATACTCCATATATATATATCACAGCTCCAACGCTATCCAGAGAGAGAATTCCTCCACATCGATGTGTGTCAAATGAACTCCAAGTCTCTCCAATATATAGGAATCTTTGGGGGTGTGTGACACGTCCTTTAAGACATTAAAGTCAATATTTTATTCCAGGCCGACCCAGCACATTCAAAGTACATGTTCTGCTCATCCGATCGAGATGATCTTTAGATCAATCTTACACCTCTCCGAAAGAGGAATCCAATAAAAATATTGCGATCGTCATCTGAGCAGCACAACCCGGAGTTTGGACCTAGTTGTCCAATTTTAACACCCTCGCTGAACACAGTCTCTAATAAAATGACACATGATGTCAATGTGCTTTGACCGATCATGAAATATCGGATTCTTAGAGAGTTTGATACAACTCTGAGTGTCACAGTAGATACTAGTCACTTCCATCTTTCTTCTGAACAAATTTACTAGCAGTTTTCTAAGCCATATGGCTTCGCACGTAGTTGTGCTTGCTGCCATATATTCCACCTTTGCTGAGCTCAGTGCTACGGATTTCTGTTTCCTACTGCACCAGGAGGTCATCCCTAATCCGATGCTGAAGCAATACCCTGTGGTACTCTTCTGATCTACTGAACTGCCTGCCCAATCTGCGTCTGTGAAACCGCTCAATATGACATCATCTTCGCGGGTGTACTTCAACCCATATCTGATTGTTCCCCATACATATTTGAGAATGTGCCTTGCTGCTGTCGAGTGTACCCTATTCAGTTTTACCATGAACTGACTAAGGGTGTTGAAAGCAAAGCAGATGTCTGGCCTGGTGTTGACCAGATACATAAGTGACCCAATGAGCTGCTTGTACAAGGTGGGGTCCACTTATCTCCTGATGCATCTATCTTCTTCCAGTTGGTTATCATGGGCGTTGCCATGGGCCGACAATCCTGCATCTTGAATCTTTGCAGAATTTCTGAGGCATATCTTCCTTGTCCTAGGAAGATTTCTCCATTCTTCTGCCATATATTCCGCCTCTGTTGAGCTCAGTGCTACGGATTTCTGCTTCCTACTGCACCAGGAGGTCATCCCTAATCTGATGCTGAAGCAATACCCTATGGTACTCTTCTGATCTACTGAATTGCCTTCCCAATCTGCATTTGTGAAACCGCTCAATATGACATCATCTCCGCGGTTGTACTTTAACCCATATCCGACTGTTCCTCGTACATATATGAGAGTGTGCCTTGCTGCTGCCGAGTCTACCCTATTCGGTTTTACCATGAACTGACTAAGGGTGTTGACAACAAAGCAGATGTCTGGCCTGGTGTTGACCAGATACATAAGTGACCCAATGAGCTGCTTGTACAAGGTGGGGTCCACTTATCTCTTGATGCATCTATCTTCTTCCAGTTGGTTATCATGGCCGTTGCCATGGGTCGACAATCCTGCATCCTAAATCTCTTCAGAATTTCTGAGGCACATCTTCCTTGTCCTAGGAAGATTTCTCCATTCTTCTGCCATACCTCCAACCCGAGAAAGTAATGCATCAACCCTAAATCCTTCATGTCGAATTCAACTTCCAAGTTCTTCTTGCAGTCCTTTATGAGTCTAGATGATCTTGTAAGGAACAAATCATCTACATATAGTACCAAAATAAGTGGCTCATTCTCTACCATCAAATAGTAGAGATTGGGATCTGCGTCACTCTTGATAAATCCCAACTGCTACAAGTATCCGTCAATCCGACCATACCATGCTCTGGGTACCTGCTTGATCCCATATAGGGCTTTCTTCAGTCTACATACATGAGATTTCTTCTCATGGGTTTCAAAGCATTCAGGTTGTTCTATGTACACCTCCTATTCTATCACCCCATTCAAGAACGCTGTCTTGACATCCATTTGGTGAATTTCCCATCCCATCTGCGTTGCTAATGACATAACAGATCTGGCAACAGGGGCGAAGGTCTCTTCATAATCGATTCCTTCCTTCTGTGCATACTGTGAAATTTTCAAACTGAAATACTACTGCAGTGACTGATTTATTTCACCTACTTATTTTATGATAAGTTATTTACTGATTCTTCCAGTAAATTGTGAAATAAACACAACTGGAATATTCACTTAACCATAAGCAGAAAATAAAATAGAACACATATGACGCAATAAAAACAATCACATGAACATAGTTATTTTTGGACAATTGTTCTTGAAAAAATCCAATGGGGGAAAACCGATGCAGCAGATAAGGGTTTGTATTATTCTTCAGCAAGGAAAATCATTTACAAGAATTTGACGAGCAGACTTCTAGAACACACCTGAGATAATTTTCCTGAATCCTTTGGGAGAATTTCTGACACCCGGGAGACACCCTAGCTCCCTCTGCGTCACTTTGTGAGGTCTTCTGCGCAGTCCCTGCGCTGGATTGCGTCACTTTGCGTGGGGACTCAGTGCTGCTGCTCAGCGCTGCACCCTCTGTGTTCTCCTCCTGCCTTTCTTTGCCTTTGTTGAGTTCCCCTTCCTTCTTCTGCCTCTGCAACTCTGCCTCAACACCCTCTCCCTCTGAAATCAAATTCTATTCCTTCATAATCGATTTCCTTTGGGTACTGAGTGTGTGCCCGGCTTGCTTTCCAAATGACCCTCAAGCCTTCTCTTATAATCTTCTCGTTGATGAATCAACGACCTAGATTAGATCTCTAATCAATGGCTAAGATTAAAACATGACTTGATCTTTGTTTTCTAGAAGATTCACACTCTATTTTATTAATACCCTTTAATTATTTAATTTCCCTAAGTTTTTAAAACATGAACCGAGTGGAATTTCCACAAACGGTTTTTGGGTTCTTTGGAATACTAATGTCCAAGCCTCCTCCCAAAAAATGAGACTTGGAACACTTTCCAATACTAGAAAATCAACAAATACCCTTTGGCCACGAATCTAGCCTTGTATTTCTCTATGCTGCCATCTGCAACATACTTGATCTTGTAGATCCATCTCGAACCTACAACTGATCTGTTCTCTGGTCTAGGCACAACTTCCTAGACATCCACTCAGACCTGATGCTGTACAACCTCCTGAAAGCTAGAGGGTTCTTCAACCTGTGCTACCAATGCTTCGTATCTGTCAGGCTGTCTACGCTGCCTTTTCTCGGTTCTAGGAGCTGCAATAAACTTGTGGGTTTTCCTCTCCAAGAGGGAGAGGTTTTGGCCCTGGCTTGAAGAGCCTAAATTTGTGTCTCGTGTTTTGGTGATTGACTTGATGAAAGACATAATAAGCTAAGAAGATAAGACATAAGTAAAAGAAGTAAGTTCATAAGTAATTATCAAGTAGACAATTTGAATTAAACCTAGCCCTACTTAATTCTCAACATGGTTTCAGATCTAAGGTGTTGAAGACAAAGGGCTACTTGACAAGGAGATAAAGGAAGCAAGAATCAAAGTCAAAGTCAAAGTCTACATTGAAAAATCAAATTAGTTTGCAAGGAAGATTCTCAAGCCATCGCAAGAAGACCATCAATCTCATTCAAAGGATCCACTCATCAAGGAGATAATCTTTGCCATCAAAGATTTATGACATTGTTGGAAGACACATCATCAAGCACCATCCAACATTATCCAACACTTTTGAAGACATCATTGTTCTAAAGACATCCTTTATCATCAAGGATCCAAGGTCATCTACGTTGGAAAATTCAATAGGAGTTCTTGTCATCATCTTCATCATGATCATCAAGGAAGATGATAGAAGGAGGAAGTCACTCTACTTAAATAAGTATTTCTCTGACCTCTTTTGAATATGTCAAAATGACTTATTGCAAAGAGAGCAACAAATTGGTTGGGTCATCAAACTTTCATGCATGGAAGAAAAGGACAGATTTGAATCTAATCGAAGATGAAGTTATTGGCTACATCAAAGGATGTACAACTCAACCCTCAAAAGAAGATGCTCCAGCTCATGCCAAGTACATGAAAGGAGAGGGTGTGACGCAGTCCCTAGAGAGGGTGACACACGCCCATGCAGGGTTCATGTAGGGCCTCCAAGGAAAGTTCGAAATTCAACTAGAGACTGGGGTTTCTGAGCCGTCAGGGCTGAAACTAGACTTCGGGAGAAGCTGATCAGCGCAGAGCAAGGGTGATATAGTCCCTCAGTCAAGGCCACACAACTCTTGAGTTTTCTTGAGTGATGGGGTAGCATCAAATGTGCTCTAGCTCCCAAAATTTGTGGAGGGACTAGAGTACATGAGACCTCCAATACCTAGAAAGGGATTTGGGAAATTTCATTTGGTTTGGGAGATAATTAACTAATTAATAATTTTAATTATGGACCCTAAGTCTAACTTACGAAAATTAAATTATTAAAGGTAATTAATTAAAACATGTGATGAAATTGTCTTAAGTCTCACAGATCAAGCTTTCTTTTAATCTTTAGCCATTGATTCTAGATCTGATCATGGCCATTGGTTTTCCAACGAGAAAAGTATAAAGGAAAGACTTGGGGTCATTTAGAGAAGACACACAGAGACAAAGCACTGAAGCTAAGCTGGAATTCTAGGGCGTGGTTTGCTAAGAATTTCTATAAGGGTTTTAGCTGCAGAAAGGGGAGTTTAGGCAAAGGGGGTGGTCTAATCGCAATGCTTAGAATCAACAAGAGGTAAAGAGCAACTTCCAGAGGCAACATAGAGAAGCAGAGGCAGCAACAACAGAGAGGGCAACAACTGCGCAGCGCAGGGGTAGCTTCAGCTACGTAGGTGCTACGACGCAGGTGCTACGGAGTCCCTTCCGGGGTAGCGTTGGTCAGCTGGAGACCCAACTGGGTTACATAGAGACCCTCAGGGGAAACGTAGGTTCTGCATCACCCATTTTGGGGTTACACAACCCTCTCCAGGCCAGCGCAGAGGCACGCAAAGGCTGCAGAGGCTAACGCAGGGGCAATGCTGGGGTTTCTAGGGCCAAGATCTGGCTGAGTCTTGTAAAGCCCATTTGAGGGTGTGGATCAGTCAACGTTTTGGCTTCAGAACAACGGGTTAGCTGTAGATCTATTTTTTTCTCTTTCGGGTTTACTAGTGTGGTACCCAGATTTGCTGTATTAAAAAAACTCTTAATAATACAAACTCTCCAGTAGCCAGAAGACCGGTTTTCTCGCATTGGGTTTTTCCGGGGACGGGGACTATTGTCCAAAAAATCTTGTGTCGCTTTCTCTATGTGTGCATGTACTTTTCTGTTTTAGATCTGAATCGGTGAAAGTCTGTTATGTGTTTACTTCGATGTTAATCTGAATATTTCCACATTAATAACTTGTTTAAGTAGGAGAAGTATAACTAGATCTAACAATAGATTTTTGCATAAGTAGCATTCAGAAAATTTCACATGGTATCAGAGCGATTGCAGATCTAGCTAGGTCACCAACAGAAGACTGAAGAATCTTGCTACAGAAAGCAACAAAAAGAGCAACAACAACAGCAGAAAGCTAGATCTGAAGGGACAACGCAGTTTAAGAGGGAGCAGAGTCACGCAGAGGCCAGGGTGACGCAATCTTACACTGTCTCCACACAGGCCCACGTACTTAACTGCGTGGAGGCAACACAGGGACTGTCTGCTCATGCAGAGGGCAGCCAGGGTGACGCAGATTTGAAGTTGTTTGATTCAGAAGTGCCAGAAGCAGAACTTCAAAAGGTGATGGTGGGGTTAAATTTCTAAAGTTTTCAAAATTTTGCTTGAGCATTAGTGACAAAGAGCGGGATAAGATCAGCTTCTCAAAGGGTTTCTAGCCAAAGAAACCTGCAGATCGATCAATGGATCGAAGAGGGCTGTTTCGTTGATTGATTAGGCATATTTCCAAGAGAGGAAATCATTTGTCAGAGGGAGCAGAGGGTGACTGTTTCGCCAAGGACCCTAGATCCAGATCTCTAGCGTAGAGAGGAGGAGCTTTGACAAATTTTCTGAGCAAATGGCGCCTCACAGACTATGTGATCAGGATAGGTTGGATGGCCTGTCCAACTTTGCAGTCTAGAAGGCCAGAATCTTGGTAGTCTTGGAGGCATATCGTCTAAGAGACCATGCAAAATGAGTCTTGGCCACGCCGACCGATGCAGATCTCCCGAAGAAGCATGAGGAAGCTGCGGCACATGCCAAGCGGCTCATAATGAGTGGAGTTAAGGACCATATTGTTCCACATATAGCTGAGAAGAAAACATCTAATGAGATGTGGAAGGCCTTAACAACCCTATATGAGGGGAAGTTCGTCCAGAGGAAGATGTTTCTGGAGACTCAGCTGCGGTCATTCATGATGACCAAGGGGGAAGAGATGGAGCACTTTCTCTTCGGATTACAGTCGATCAGAGATCAATTGATTGCCACGGGAGCAAAGGTGGAGGACGATGTGATGGTAAGGACTGCACTCAATGCGGTCTTAGAAGAATGGGAAACCTTTGTCCAAAGTGTCTTGGGCAGAGCGGACCTTCCCGACTGGGACAACTTGTTGGCAATCTTACGTCAAGAAGAACTCTGCAGAATCACCAAGAAGCAATACAACACGGGATCAGTAAAGTGAAGAAGGAAGATGAAGATGATGCAGCCTTGGCACCAAAGAGGCATTAAGGGAAGAAGAAGCGTGATCTTACGTCAAGAACTCCTCTGCAGAATCACCAAGAAGCAGTACAACACGGGATCCAGTAAAGTGAAGAAGGAAGATGAAGATGATGCAGCCTTGGCATCAAAGAGGCATTAAGGGAAGAAGAAGCGTGATCTTTCCAAGGTCAAATGTTTCCAGTGCGACGATCTAGGACATTCCGCCAGCAATTGTCCACAGAAGAAGAAGGACAAGGAAGCTTCTACTTCCAAGGCTGCTGTGGCAGACAATGGGTTAGAAGACGATCCATGAGCGCTCATGAACCACGAAAGTGGGGCGACATGGATCTGTAGAGCAGCTATAGAATGAGGGTGGGATGCTTGAGCAACTCATCTCTTGGATCACATCCGAGCTACGGGAGCCTTGAGACAGTAGCGGGATAAGTGGAGTAGTTGGTGCAAAGAGTCACGGATGAAGTAGAGGCGGATCTGAAGGCTAGAAGGAGCAACGCAGTGCAGATGCAGCAACAGTGTAGCACAACAACAACAGCGTAGGGGATGATGTGACTTCAGCAGTGCAGAGTAGAGCTGCAGCAGCGTGGAGGCTTCAGGAGGACAGCGCAGCGCAACAACAACGTGAGAGATTTCAACACAAGGGGTTGATGTGACTTCAATAGTGCAGAGGGAGTTTGCTTACACAGAGCAGAGCTGTAGTTGTGCATCATCCTCTAGATGACAGCACATATCAACAAGCAATGGAACTTCAGTGATGAGGATGCAACCCAATTGACTTGTCTATCAAAGATTGGGTAGGAGATGAAGTTGTTTCTCTCAACAACTGAAGATGCAGTGCAACAAATGGCAACACAGATGCAGTAGATTGAGAGGGAGCTGCAATATAGATGTAGCATTGGCGGTGGCAGCTTCATGGGCAGCAGAACAGAATGGCAGCAACAACACAATGATGAAGGGCATCAGGTTCAGCATCAGTGCAGAGCTTCGGGGTGAAACAGAGTTTGTACTAGAGCACATTCCTCACTAAGTGGGAGTGTTGATTTTTCATGAATGATGGGGTAGCATCGGATGTGCTCTAGCTCCCAAAATTTGTGGAGGGACTAGAGTACATGAGATCTCCAATACTCAGAAAGGGGTTTGGGAAATTTCATCCGATTTGGGAGATGATTAATGAATTAATAATTTTAATTATGGACCCTAAGTCTAACTTAGGAAAATTAAATTATTAAAGGTAATTAATTAAAACATGTGATGAAATTGTCTTAAGTCACACAGATCGAGCTTTCTTTTAATCTTAGCCATTGATTCTAGATTTGATCATGACCGTTGGTTTCCCAACAAGAAAAGTGTAAAGGAAAGACTTGGGGTCATTTGGAGAAGACACAAAGAGGTAGAGCACTAAAGCTAAGCTGGAATTCTAGGGCGTGGTTTGCTAAGTGTTTTAGCTGCAGAGAGGGGAGTTTAGGAAAAGGGGATGGTATGATCCCAATGCCTAGAATCAGCAAGAGGCAGAGAGCAACTTCCAGAGGTAGCGCAGAGAAGCAGAGGCAACAACAACAACGAGGGCAGTAGTTGCGCAATGTCAGCTACGCAGTCCCTTCTGGGGCAGTTCTGGTCAGCCGGGGATCCAAATGGGTTATGCAGAGACCCTGAGGGGCAACGTAGCGTCTGCGTCACCCATTCTGGGGTTATGCTGCCCACTCCAGGCCAGCGCAGAGAAATGCAGAGGCTGACACAGGGGCTTCAGGGGCAGCGCTGGGGTTTCCAGGGCCAAGATCTGGCTGAGTCTTGTAAATCCCGTTTGAGGGTGTGGATCAGTCAACGTTTTGGCTTCAGAACAACAGGTTAGCTGCAGATCTATATTTTTCTCTGTCAGGTTTACTAGTGTGGTACCCAGATTTGCTGTATTCAGAAAACTCCTAATAATACAAACCTTCCAGTAGCCAGAAGACTGGTTTTCCCTCACTGGGTTTTTCTGGGGACTATTCTCCATAAAATCTTGTGTCACTTTGTCTATGTGTGCATGTACTTTTCTGTTTTAGATCTGAATCGATGAAAGTCTGTTATGTGTTTACTTCGATGTTAATCTGAAGATTTCAACATTAATAACTTGTTTAAGTAGGAGATGTATAACTAGATCTAACAGTAGATTTCTGCACAAGTAACATTCAGAAATTTTCACAGCAGCCTTACGCAGTGACAGCTTGAGACTGCGTAGAGCTAGCTGGGGTTTCACCAGTGGCTCATCCGAATCAGCCAGGACTTGTGGGAGTGAGGTAAAACTCACATTTCTCTTTGTTGTTGAGATTTTCTTTGTTGGGTGAGCCGGATTGTGGCACCCTAGATGTACTCAGAATACTGCTGCTGAATAATAATAAACCCTTAGATCTGCTGCACCGGTTTTCCTGCATTGGGTTTTTTCGGGAACATTTGTCCGAAAAATCTGTCTCCTTTGTCATTTGTGCAAGATGTTCAGTAAATGATTTGTATTTGTGTAGGCTGCTAGTTGTGTTTACTTCGATGTTTTTCTGAATATTTCCAGTTAAATAACTTGTGCATAATAAAACAAGTAGGAGAAGTAAATCAATATTTAGCAGTAGGATTTCTGTGCTTAGAAATTTTCACATGGTATCAAAGCATTGTAGATCAAGCTGAACCATCAGTGAAGGGGCTGAAGATTTTTTAGATCTGAATCGACGAAAGTCTGTCATGTGTTTACTTCGATGTTAATCTGAAGATTTCAACATTAATAACTTGTTTAAGTAGGAAGTATAACTAGATCTAATAGTAGATTTCTGCATAAGTAACATTCATAAATTTTCGCAGCAGCCTTACGCAGTGACAGCTTGAGACTGCGTAGAGCTAGCTGGGGTTTCACCAGTGGCTCATCTGGATTAGCCGGGACTTGCGGGAGTGAGGTAAAACTCACATTTTTCTTTGTTGTTGAGGTTTTCTTTGTTGGGTGAGTCAGATTATGGCACCCTAGATGTACTCGAAATATTGCTGCTTAATAATAATAAACCCTTAGATCTGCTGCACTGGTTTTCCCGCATTGGGTTTTTCTGGGGACATTTGTCTGAAAAATCTGTCTCCTTTGTCATATGTGCGTGATGTTCAGTAAATGATTTGTATTTGTGTAGGCTGCTAGTTGTGTTTACTTCGATGTTATTCTGAATATTTCTAGTTAAATAACTTGTGCATAATAAAACAAGTAGGAGAAGTAAATCAATATTTAGCAGTAGGATTTCTGTGCTCAGAAATTTTCACATGGTATCAGAGCATTACGGATCAAGCTGAACCATCAGTGAAGGGGCTGAAGATTTTTGCCGCAGGAAGAGTAGCTGAAGCAACACAGATCTGGGAGAAGGCAATGCAACACCAGGAGGGACACAGACCCAACAAAAGGGACGTAGAGCCAGTCTGCCCACGCAGATCTGATGCAGAGGTTGATGCAGGCCCTAGTGGGTGACACAAAACCTGTTAAGTTGATGCTAGGCTAATGCAGTGGCTGACGCAGGCCCTAAAGGGTGACACAATCTGAGTAGGAGAGTTGCTGTGCAGATTTTCGGGGCTGGAAGTGCAACTTCTGATCTTCAGAAGTTGTTGGTGAGGCATTTGTTTTGTCAGTGCAGAACAATGCCTAGTAAAGGTGACAAAGTGAGGAGAAACAGTTCCTCAGCAGACTTTTGCGAAGAAGTCTGAGATTCAATCAGGAGGGTTGATTCAGTAGAATTGGCAGGGGATTTCTGAGAAGGAAATCAATAGTCAGAGGGAGAAGTATCTCTAGAGGGTTTCTATCGCCAAGAAACCTTGATCCGGTCCTCTGTTGAGTGCAACAATAGTAGAAGGGAGAAGAGTACCTGTTTCGACTAGTTGAGCAGAGATGGCCCCATATAGACTGAGAGATTAGGATAGGTTGGACGGTGAGTCCAACTTTGTAATCTAGAATGCCAGAATCCTGACAGTCCTGGAGGAGTATGGTATCAGGGACCACGCGGAAAATGTCCTAGCTGTGTCAATCGATGCGGATGCTCTGAAGAAGTTTAATGAAAATCAGGCGCGGGCAAAGCGCTTGATCATGGATGGAGTGAAGGATCACATGGTCCCACACATTGCCAAGAAGAGGACGACAAATGAGATGTGGATAACTTTGATCACGATGTAGCAAGGCAGCTCCGTCCAATGGAAGATGCTTCTAGAGAACTAGATGTGGATGTTCTAGATGCATAAGGGAGAGGAGATCAATCCCTTCCACTTCAGATTGTAGACGATCCAAGATCTGCTGATTACCATGGGGGAAACTCCGGATGAAGGGCTCATGGTGAGGACTGCCCTGAATGTAGTCACCGATGAGTGGGAGACCTTTGTCCAAAGCATCTTGGTTAGAGCACAACCCCCCAATTGGCGTGACATGTGGGCTATCCTTCGACAGGAGGAGATTCAGAGGGTGACCAAGAAGGAATTCAACAACGAAGGTGTCAAGGTGGAGGAGGAGGAGGAAGATGCGGCCCTAGCATTAAAGGGACAACGACAACAAGGGAAGAAGAAGAATAAGGGTCTGGTGCTTCAAATGTGGTGAACTGGGACACTTCGCCATCACTTGTCCTAAGAGGAAGGACAAGGAAGCTTTAAATTCCAAGGCAGCAACAACTAGAGGGGACAGTGGTAGTGAAGATGATGTGGCCATGAGTGCTCATGTGCCTCGAGAGAAGAGGTGGGGCGATATAGATCTGTAGAGCAACTACAGATGGTGAGGCAGGATCCTTGAGGTGCCCAATCTCTTGGATCACATACGAGCTACGGGAGCCTTAAGACAGTAGCAGGATGACTGGAGCAGTGGGTGCAAAAGATCATGGTGAAGTAGAGGCAGTGCTGGGACGCTGAAGAGTAGAGAAACATAATGAAGAGGCAATAGTAGCACAAAGGTTGATGGGATTTCAACAACGCAGAGGCAGTGCTTACGCACTATAGTGCAGTAGACAATGCAGAGCTTCAGAGAGACAACGCAACGCAACAACAGAGGGGTGATTTAGTGATGAGATGCAACCCAACTAGCTTGTCTGTCAGTGATTGGGTGGTGGTCCTTCGGTTTCTTACTTCTCAGCAGTTGAGTTGCAGTGCAGTAGTTGGCAGTAGCAGTGCTATAGGCAACATGATGCAACAATTTGAGAGGGAGCTGCAGTACAGATGTGGCAGTGACATGGGCAACAGTACAGAGAGAAACACCGTAGTGGATGGAAGGCAGCAGGCCAAGCATCCATGCAGAGATTGATGGCAGAGATCAGGGTGATGCTTCAACGGGGAAGTATTGCTCGAGCACACTCCTCGCTAAGAGGGAGTGTTGAGATTTTGGGGTATTATCGGATGTGCTCTAGCTCCGAAACTTTGTGGAGGGGCTAGAACACGAGATCTCTAAGACCTAGAAAGAGTTTGGAGAAATTCCATCTGGTGTAAAAGTTATTTAAATTATTACATTTTTTAATGGGGACGCTAAGTCTAACTTAGGGAAATAAAAAAATTAAAGTGAATTATTTTACACATGTGATGAGAACATTCTAAGTGACGTGGATCAAGCTTCTTTTAATCTTAGTCTTTGATTAGTGATTAGATCACGGTCGTTGATTTGTCAACGATAAAAGTATAAAGGAAGGGCTTGGGGTCAGTTGGAGGATACACGCAGTGAATCTAAGAGATCAAATTCTTCTGACAGAGCAGTGCTTGAACGAAGATTAGATTTGAGTGATTCAGAGAAGCAGTTAGGGGCAGATGCAGTGATTGGTCGGAGGACCAAGAGTACAATGCAAAGCAAGGGAAACAGAGATGCAGTGGAGGCAGCGCAACCATCAGAGGGTGTGACACAGTCCCTAGAGAGGGTGACGCAGGCTCACGCAGGGGCAGCGCAAAACCTCCAAGGAAAGTCCAAAATTCAACTGGAGACTGGGGTTTCTGATCCAGCAGGGCTGAAACCAGACTCCGGGAGAAGCTGATCAACGTAGAGCAAGGGTGACACAGTCCTGTCGTCATATTGACTATGTAATTATGTATTTATGTAATGAAGAAGCAAAGATAATAAAATGTACTTTGTTAAGCTTGCTTCATGGGTTTCATGAGCAAGAAATTTAATTATAGATCAAAGACTTCTTCTTGATGTCTTTTAGGTATTTGTCATCTTGTCATAAATGTATTAATTAGAGTCATGTATATGAAGTAAAGTCAATAATGGTATGCCTCAAGACCTTGTCAATCAACTCGTTAAATATGGCTCAAAAATGGTGCTAATTCTCCTAATCAGATCATCATAACAAATGATGCAATACCTCTCCAAGTCGACTTATAAACAAACAACAAGTCGGCTTACAAACAGTGCAGAAATGACACGTCTATTCATAGGATAGGTCAACATATTTATAGGTTCAGACTGCTATATATACCCCAGTATACTGCGCAGAAAACAAAGACACATAATTCAGATTGGTCTGAGTTTTTCAGATTGAATTGGAGGATGGAATTCGGATAAGGATCTGTGATATAATGCAAAGTTTTAGGACTGTAATAAAGTGTGAGTAAAGGCGGAAGGACGAGACATGTTAGTGAATAATTTGTACCTCGGGAAAGTCTGTAATAAATATGAAGAGCAGTATAAGGTTCAACACAAAGTATAGAAGATCCTCTGCGTGGAGAATGGGTCTTGCACATTCCAGTCAAGAGCCTAAATAATACACAACATTAAGGAAAGGGTTACCATAGTATGCAAGGTTTGTGTGCAACAAGGAATAAGCAGAGAAGGACTACAGTAAGGTTCTTGGACTTGTGTGAAACAAGCAGAACAGTGCAGAACAATGCAGGATGGTGCAAAAACATAAGGATAAACTTAAGGAGTCAAGGAATAAGCAAAGACAAGGTCTTGGAGGCATACAAGGGTCAAGAGTCTGTGTCATAGTCATGGTACATGTCAACTGAAAGTCTATAAGAAGAATTTCTTGTGGTTTTTCCTCTCCAAGAGGGAGAGGTTTTGGCCCTGGCTCGAAGAGGCTAAATTTGTGTCTTTTGTGTTTTGGTAATTGACTTGATGAAAGTCATAATAAGCTAGGAAGAGAAGACACATGTAAAAGAAGTAAGCTCACAAGCATTTATCAAGTAGAGAATTTGATTTAAACCTAGCCCTACTTAATACTCAACATGGTGATATCCCCTAGTGAGCATGCGGTTGGTCTCCTAGAAAGTGCATCAACCTCAATGTTTTTCTCACACAGTACCAAAGTAGTATTGGATTTGTGATTAAATATTTTGCTACACAGTCAACATCTCCATGCTTATATACTACCTCCATTTTCTTAGCTAATATAGTTCGTGGACCACAATTGGACACACCTCTCAATATTATCTTGCTGCCGTTTGCGGTTCAAAATTCCATTTCCATCACTTGGTAGTTCATTGAGAATTTTCCTATTGAGTACAACCACTATACTCCTAACACAATGTTGGTATCTATGAGTTCTATTACATAAGAATAATTTGTGAATGTGTAATTTCTCAATGCCATGCTTAACCGTGGGGCTACTTGCGTTCATGTCATGTTATACCCTTTAACTTCCCTTACTTCAAAGCCCTTAAATTCTGCGGTGGGATGCCTCTCTTTGCCACCACAACTGCATTGATGAAATTGTGCATAGCTCCACCATCGACTAATGCTATGGTTTGTTGCTCCCGAATGACACCCTTGATCCTAAAGGTGTAATATTTAGGGACTCCTAAGAGAGAGGCGATAATACCAACTTTGACTCTTGTACATATAGGATTTTTGTCTCCTTTAGCCTCCTCAAGGGAATGTTCTTATTTGGGATTGCTAAGCTCCTTGCTTGGTGCTGGCATTGTATCATCTTCATTGTCATTTTCTGACACCACTTTGATATAGTGGATCTTCCCCTTTCTACACATCTATGACCATGTTCGCATGGTTCCTTACAAGTTAAACATAGTTTCTTCCTCCTTAGACCCGCTCTGTGTCTCCTCATCCAATCTGTGCTTCACGGTCCCATCTTTCTGGAAATGATTGAAAGATTATTTTTGTAGAAAGGAAGTCCATAGATTCATTGATAATGGATGGCCGCGCCCTAGTCTTCTTTTCTTTGTCCTTCGAAAGAATTAATGGCATGGATGGAAATTTTAGCTTTGGTGTTGCATCTCCCATATCTCGTGTCTTGGTGATAGCGTCATGTAGTGTGGTGGGTTTAAAAGCCTTGACCCAACCATGCAGGGGTTCGGTTAAACCTTCTATGAAGAGCATGACCAACCTCTGCTCCAATATGTTTGTCACCATGACCACTAATTGTTGGAATTCTAAAATGTAGGACTTCGGTGTCCTGGTTTGCTTGAACTGTGCTAGCTCTCTAAAGTGTATATCAGGCTCCTTCCAGTTGAATCTGTCAATATTTGAGTGAAGTCTACGTAAGAGGTTAATGTGGAGTGCCCCAAGGTGATCAGGTCATGGTACCAGCATTCATGTGCTTCCCTTTCCAAAAGCAACGTGGCAAATTTGATAGCATCTGCTTCCATAATGGGATTAAGTTGGAAGTAGGGCGTCAAACTTTTGTACCCAAGCCATTTTTGAGCACTTGGATGATCCATCGAAAGAGGGAATGGACAACTTCCCCACCTAACGCATTAGGTCATGATTCTACTACGTCATGGGCCTATTTTTGTACTTGTTTCTACTTAACTCATGAAAATTCATGGCTTCTTACACATACTCCCCTAGGGCTGCATACTCTTGAATGTACTCTATAAAGTTTTCATTCTGCGCTGTTGTTCCTTGGGTCTCTGCTCCTCGACTGTCTAGAAACTGGGGTTGTAGAGACCTATAATTCCTTATACTAGTTGCCCTCGAGTTTGTTTGTGAAAGATGTTGAAAGTGTTAGGATTATGGCTGTTGCTCCCCCTGCAAGATTCTTGTTACCGACATTAGATCCATTAGCAGCATTGTTGCCTGTGATGTTTAGATTTCCCATGACTTGGGAAAAATACTAGCCCATTTGTTGTTGTCCTTGGGCTATCTGCTGCTACCCCTATGCTAACAGCTGGGCTATTTACTGCTACCCTTAGATTATCTGTTACTATCCCCTTGTTAGCTCATTCAAGAGGTCAAAGTGATTTTTTTGTTCTTCCTTGTCCTCCATGGCTGAAGTGTAGGTAACCCTTTTCCTCCTGATTGTATCATTTCCTCTATCTTTTGGAAACATATAGAGCTCACATCCTCACAGGTTCGCAGGATGCACAACTCTAATACCATTGTAATATCCCTAGAGAATTGTTTCCCTTAGGGTTACAAGAACACAAAAAAATTGTACTAGTTTAAGATTATTTCTTTCAATTGTAGACAAAGATGATGTAGATTGCACAACAATGTAATCTAGTAGTAGATTTCACAATGTGCCAATAGCTCATATCAAATTTGCAACTACTCTCAGTGCTATTACAACAGTAAACTTGGTTGTATATATATATATGGTTACAACATTAGTTAAGTACTCCTAGCAACACATCTGACTCATTAACCGTTGGGAAAAACACTGAGAGGGGGGGGGGGGGTGAATCAGTATTTTCAATAATCACAATCTTTTACTTTTCTGTTACTGATTTCTATACGCGACTTTGATTAGGCCCAACTAGTGCATATATGCGGATACATTAACAGAAACTTACATATACTAAGATAACTTTATTGTTAAATAAACTTTTAGAAACATTCTTTAACCCAACTTTTCAGATATGCATCAAATAGTTAAGCAATAAATATGTGCAGTAATAACAAAATAAATCATCACACAAGAGCATCACACATGAACACCAAGATTTAAGGTGGAAACCCAATTCAGGAGAAAACCACCGCTGTTGTCGTCTCTGTCTTCAATACTTATTATATGGAAAACTGCTTACAATATTGAACTGATGCAGACTCATATCAGTATGTAGGTATCTACCTGCAGAAGGCTACAACCTTCTCTCGTTCTCCAGCTACTACTGGAAGGGAGCTCCAACCCCTTGATCTCGTTTACCAGCCACTACTGGAAGGGAGCTTCAACCCCCTGATCAACACTCCAGCTTCTACTGGCAGGAAGCTTCTACGTCCACACTGAAGGCTTCAACCCTCAGAACCACTGCAGACCACGTTTCATCAATTTTCACACTGGATCCCACAGCTTCACAACACAACTCATCATAAAGATCATCAATAATAAACTTAACCCAAACTTCAATCAAAACAGTGAGATCACTGTAACCAGAACTCAGTAATAAAACCAGATTTCATAATCAGTATTCAGAATCAATCTCAACCTTGATCATTCATTATCTTAAAATACATTTGCTACTTCACTTTACTGATCCCGCGTGTATATGCGCTTTCGTTCACACCAACTTGCGTATAGATTTGAGAATACTGAATTTACGGAACATGATAAGTCTCAGAACCAGATTTGAGGCTTTCAGTCAGATATCTTTTCAGTATGGAAAAACCCTTAATCACTCTGTCATCATTAAACATATTTACTCAGTCATTGATCAGATTTGTACATATTCAACTTAGCAGCGTATATAGTATTCAAGTAACCCAGATCTACATGGAGACTTCATTGACAGACAACAAAAATACAACAGTAATAAACAGATAACCTCTTCAGTGAGCATCAGAAAACCCTGACTTCCATATGCTCTTTTTCTGAGACAAAGACATGTATATATACGCTTGCAAAATGTTTCAGATCTATATACTTACCCAGATTTTTTCACTTCACTTCAGCAAACATGCAATAGGTGACAAATCTAATCATCTCTTCAATAGATCAAATACATAGTCATTTCAGGTGTAGAGATCCAGATCCATCATTGTATCCAAGGGTGCATCATAATTTCAGATCTACCAATAAATAGAGTCCATCCCATGTAGATATACTTCAAAAGAAAGAGAGAAAGAAAGTATTTTTTAATGTCCACGAGGCTAGAAATAGCCTATGGGACAGATTGCTTCTCTATCTAGCTCTTGTATTCGACCCTTTTCCTGTGAAGTTTTATAATAACCGCTCCCAGCTTATCGACAAACTCTTCGCTGAATAGATTATCCCAAGAACTAGCTGCCAAAATACTTGCATATTTTTCCCTGCCGTCTTTGAAGGCCTCGCATTCTAAAATGAAATGTTTTTCTGTTTCCACTTTTCCGGAGGAGCAAAAAATATATACTCTTTCCTCCCACATTTCTTTTGGCTTTTTCCAGCGCCCTGTTTCACAACAGAGTTGATGAGAATTAGTCCTTAATTGAGCAATATGAATTTTAGATCTCCAAGAAATATTAGCCCCTATGTACACCTTTTGTTGATGGTTATGCGTGGGGTTAAACTCTTCAGAGAGAAGTCTTCAGTAACAACCTTTACACACACACACACACCTTGCACTATGATATTTTTCTCCTTATATAGATTTAGCCTTTACTAATACCATGAGCCAAAACCACACAACTGCCGATGGTATTCTTGGATGGAATCAAATAGACGACACATCTCTCAATACTGTGGGCTAGTACCATGATAATGCCCCCTGATATCATAATTTTAGAGCGCAAAAGGTATACGCGACTTGGCTTCTTCATACCCGCGTGTATATGCGACTTCTCTTCATAAAAACTGCGTATATACTAATTCTGGATGTATACGCAGGTTGCCTGTATACCAACCTGCATATGTACGTGGGTTACCTTCATCAAACCTGTGTATACATTAAGAAATATGTCCTGTTTCATTTCTCTTGCACTTACTGGAATTCCTTTTTCTATCACATCTGAACTGACCTGTAGAAACATCATTTTTACATCTTTAACAAATAGGTTGCTATCAAAAGGCAAATCATCAAATAGGTTTCCATCAAGGACAACTTCATCTAGTAGGTTGCCATCAAGGACAACATATTACAATAGCATACTTACATCAATGATCCAACCAAGTGGAATTACATATTTGACTCAACTACCCAACCAAGTGGGTTTACAAATTTGAACAAGTCTTTACATGACTGAATATAACAAATTTACATCATAGGTCTCAACATGACCTTTTCATCAAATAACATATATGACTTTGTATAACCAAGACCAAAGAATCTCAAACAGGAGATCATAACACAACAACCAATCAGAATGCCTACAATGCATCCTTTTCAACAAGGCAAGTGCTCCCCCTAAACTTGTGCATGTTGAACAACTTCAACAATCAATTCATCAAAGCATCTTCATCAAGAAGATAAATATCAAAGAAAGGTACAGTAAGATGAATATTGGAACAACAAAGATTACCCAACAACACCACATACTGTTCTGAAAACTGTGTTGAGATTTTGTGTATTTGGGGTAGCATCAGTTGTGCTTTAGCTCCCAAATTTTGTGGAGGGACTAGAGTTCACCTGATCTACAAGACCCAGAAATGGATTTGGGAAGTTTCATCTGGTTTAGGAGATATTAAATTAATTAATTATTTTAATGTATTTCCTAAGTTAAAACTTAGGGAACTTAAATAATTAAATTGAATTTAATTAAACATGTGATGAAATTGTCTTAAGTCACACAGATCAAGCTTTCTTTTAATCTTAGCCATTGATGCAAGGTCTGATCATGGCCGTTGATTTTTCAGTGAGAAAAGTATAAAGGAAAGGCTTGGGGTCATTTCTAAAGACACAGAGAGGCAGAGCACTGAAGCTATGCTGAGATTCTAGGGCAGGGTTTGCTAAGAATACTCGGAAATGTTTCAGTTGTAGAGAGGGGAATTTAGACCAAGGGGAAGATCTGATCCAAAGGTCTAGAATACACAAGAGACAGAGATCAGCTCAAGGACAGTGTAGAGGAAGGCATCAACAACAACAACAAGGACAGCGTAGTCCCTCCATGGACAATGTGATTTTCTGCAGAAAACCCTCTAGGGTTACGCGGAGACCCTTCAAGGGTAGCGTAGTGACTGCGTCACCCAGTCTGGGGTAACGCAGTCCCTTTCGGAGCAGTGTTGAGGGTTTGGAGCACTACAGATGTTGAGGCAGAGCCTTTCAGGGACAGTGCTGGGGTTTCTAGGCCCTGATCTTGGCTGGGTTCTGTAAATCCTGTTTGAGGGCGTGGGTCAGTCATTATTTTGGCCCTAGATCAGCCAATGAGCTATAGACCTAGTGTTTTCTCTGTCGGGTTTTCCAGATCTGGAACCCATATTTGTGTATTCAGAAATATTCTTAATAATAGAACCCTCTAGCAGCCAAAGGCCAGTTTTCCCACATTGGTTTTTTCTGGGGACTATTTGTCCAGAAATAACTGTGCTATGTTGCACAAGACCCATCCCCGCCATAATTTCATGCTGTTTCCTCCGTTCCGGCGTTCTGGGGACTTTGGAACTCGTCGAAAACGTTTCGGATTTGCTGGGGACTCTATCGGGGACTTGGGGATTTCAAGGTCGTCCCCTAGCCGTCCCTTGAAAATTCAGGGATTTTTTTGGGGACTTCCAAAACGTCCCTCGATAAATCGGGGACTTCTGGATGTCCCCAATAAAATTTCATATCATAAGCTAAAAAATATTAAAATATTTCATCTTTATTAAAAAAAAAAAATTAATTTTCTTTTAATAAAATTCAAAATTTTAAATTAAAAAAATGTAAATTCCTAACCTACATTTACCCTAACCTAAAGGCTAACACATATACCTATCAAACTTAAATCATTTACGGTTTACCGTTTTATCATTTGGCAGCTACACTAGTGACTATATTATTTTAAAATTTTAATTTTTGTCATTTTGGTTCTTGGACTATAGTCTATGACTATAATTTATAAATTTATAATCCATGGTTTTCTACTTCTAGACTCTTAATTTGAGATTTATATTTAAATTTTAATGAATTGTTCACGTTTACATCTTTATTAAATTTTAGTACTATTTACTTTTATGCTTTAGCTGCTATTTAAATTTTGAAATGATTCATCATGCATCAATGATCATAGAATGATTATGTAGATATTAGACAGTAGTAGATTGTAGGTTGTAAGTTGTATGAAACTAATAGTACTTAAGTTATGCAATGATGACGAAATTTGTTTTTGTGATGCACAATTCTCAATGACGATTAGATACTATTAGACTATTAGTATTAGTCTTTAGATTTATCATTTTAGTATTTTATTTATCTTGATTCATGTTTAATTTATTTTAATTTTAATTTTCTAATAAATAATAAATATAATAAATAGTTTCTGCACTTGCCGTCCCCAACCTGCCGTTCCCTGAAAATTTGGGGGTGCGCTCTAGCTGTTCCGGAAACTCGTTCCCCCGTCCCCTCCGTTCCCTTGTCCCCACAGACAGTGCAACATAGTAACTGTGTCACTTTGTCAATGTGTGCATGTGCTTATTCTAGATCTGGATTGGTAGAGATCTGTTATGTGTTTTGCTTCGATGTTAACTTGAGTTTATTCAACTAATAACTTATCTGAGTAGGAGGAGCTTAATCAGATTAACAGTAATAATTTCTGCATAAGATATAAGATTCAGAAATTTCTACAAACTGACTCAGAAAATTTCTGTCAGCAAAAATCATACGCGGTTTTATGCATAGAAACTCGCGTATATACGCGATTCGCCTTTATGAAACCAGCGTACCGAATTTAATCCTCTGAATCTAAGTAGATTTGATAAGAGAGGAAGAGACAACTCCAAGCTTCTGTCTGAGATATTCGAATGCTTCCCTGGGAAGAGCTTTAGTAAATATATCTGCAACTTGTTCTTTGGAGGGAACATACTCTAATTTAACCTTTTGTTCAAGCACTCGTTCACGTAGGAAGTGATACTTGATAGGAATGTGCTTGGTCTTGGAATGCGTAACAGGTTTTTGGAGACACTAATGGCACTTGTATTATCACATAGAATGGAGATGGGAGGTGAACATTTGATTTGAATACCTTGTAATGTTTGCATCATCCAAAGAAGTTTTGTGCAACAATATGCGACAGCCACATATTCTGCTTCTGCTGTAGATAAGGCAATAGAACTTTGTTTCTTACTGAACCAAGATACTAATCGGGGCTCCATATAGAATGCACCACCACTAGTGCTTTTTCGATCATCAACATTTCCAGCCCAATCCACATTTGTGTAAGCATGAAGATTGAGATCAACATTCTTTGGATACCATAGACCAAAGTCTTGAGTCCCTTGTAGATATTTGAATATTCTTTTTACAGCCTGAAGGTGATACTCTTTTGGATTAGCTTGGAATCGTCCAACAATCCCAACTGTATGCATAATGTCTGGTCTTGTCCTGGTTAGATAAAGCAGACTTCCAATCATGGATCTATACTCTGGTTGATTCACCATGGGAGAATCATCATGAGAACTGAGGTTACATTCAGTTACCATTGGAGTACTCACAGGTTTGCAGTCTTCCATCCCATACTTCAGAATTTTCTTGAGATATTTTGCTTGTGATAGAAATATGCCATCTGTTGCTTGTTGCACTTGTAAGCCAAGAAAATATGTTAGTTCGCCAAGTAATGACATTTCAAATTCTTGCTGCGTAACAGAAGCAAATTTCTGACTCATGTACTCTTCATTACTTTCAAAAATGATGTCATCAACATACACAACAATAATCAATAATTTATCATTCTCAATTTTTGTGTATAAGTTACTGTCAGTAGATCCCTTTGTGAAACCTTGTTGTTGAAGATATTCGTCAAGACGATAGTACCATGCTCGAGGACCCTGTTTAAGACCATATAAAGCCTTTTTAAGTTTGCAAACAAGTTTTTCATCATTTCCCAGAATGAATCCTTTTGGTTGTTCTATATAAACTTCTTCTTCTAGATCACCATTGAGGAAAGCAGATTTTACATCTATTTGATAAACTTTGAATTGTTGAAAACTTGAAAAAGCAAGAAGCATTCTTATGGCTTCAAGTCTGGCTACAGGAGCAAATGTTTCTTCAAAGTCTATACCTTCTTGTTGAGCATACCCTTTACAAACAAGTCTAGCTTTGTTTCTAATAACATCTCCATTTTCATTTAACTTGTTTTTGAATATCCATTTTGTTCCAATAACATTTTTATCACGAGTTCTTGGAACCAATTCCCAAGTATGATTCTTTTCAATCTGACCAAGTTCTTCATTCATGGCTTGAATCCAACATTCATCTTTACTAGCTTGATTTACATTCTGTGGTTCAATAGTGGATAAGAATGCCAGATAGCTAGGGGATCCTACAAGAGTTCTTGTTGTTTGGACACCTAATCCCTTTTCTCCCAGAATTTGAGATTCTGGATTATTCTTTTGAACATACTTGGATGGAGCCTTTTCAAATATATCTTCTTCTGGTGCTTCATTGGGTTCTCCTTCTATATTGTTGCTATTTGATGAGGGAAGATATACATCATCATCATCTTCATTTTTTGTTGGTATTTCCCTTTTAGGAGTTGTGAGAGACTCATCAATTACAACATCAATACATTCAACAATTTTCCAAAGTCTTTCATTGTAACATTTATATGCTTTACTTTTAGGAGAGCGTTGTACCTTGATAATTTCATCTAAGGTTTCAGCCTTTAGCAAATCTAAGATTTAAAGTTTTCACTTTCTCAATTTCCTTTCTTAGACTTACTATTTCACATTCTAATTTCTCATTGTGCTTCTTCTTTTCTATAAGCTGATTCTTTAGAGTATCTATGGCAATTTTGTTTTCTTCCAAACATATTTTGAGTTGATTTATTTCTTCAAGAAAATCATTTTCTTTTAATGCATCCATAAAAGTATGTTTAACCTCACTAGAGTCTTTTTCAAAAGCCACGAGTAGTCTAATATCTTGATCAGATTCTCCTTCTTCACTATTTGATAGACCATCACTATCTTGATGAGTATAATAGCTTTTTCTATTGATAAATCGTTTCTTATTTCCTTTTGCCACTTCCTTTCCCTTTTCATGATTACCTTTATAGGGACATTTAGCAGCATAATGACCAACTCTTCCACAAGTAAAACATTTAAAAGGAAGCTTACCTCTGAACCTTCCAGTGCTAAGTTGTAGCTTCCTTACAAAATTTATCTCATCTTCTTCTGAAGCATATCCTGATCCTTCTTGTTCTTCTACTTCCTTTTCTTTTGCAGCAGCTCTAAAGACAACTTCTTTGACTTCAGATGGACCTCCTTTGCTCATTTCAAATGCAATCAGAATCCCATGAATTTGAACAATAGTAAGAGTTTGTAGATTCTGCTTCTCTTCAATAGCAGACACTTTTGACTCGAATTTGGGAGTTAGAGATCTTAAAACCTTTTCTACTAGAGTAGTGTCAGTTATGGTTTCACCCAGATTTCTCATACGATTTACAATATCATCTGGACATAAAAAAAAACTAGCAATGCTTTCCTCATTATGCATTCTGAGTTTTTCATATTGGATTCTAAGAGTTTGGAGTTTAGCACTTTTTACCTTGGCATCACCTTCATAGCTCAGAATGATTTTGTCTCATATCTCCTTTGCTGTATTCAACTGCACGACTTTGACAAATTCTGATTCAATCAAACTTCCCAATAATGCATTGACTGCCTTTGCATTGGTTTCATAGTTCTTTCTTGCTGCTGGTCTGCTGGAACTGAAGTTGTATATTTATAGCCTCCTTCAACTATAGCCCATACATCTGCTCCAAGAGACTGAAGATAGGATCTTGTCCTTGTCTTCCAAAAGATTAAATTGTTTCCGTTGAAGAGAGGAGGCCTGATAGATGCTGTCCCATCTTGATTGCTCATCTTAGCTGATCTTCCTTCTAGAGATTAAGCTTTTTCAGAAGGACTTGCTCTGATACCAATTGTTGGGAAAAATACTAAGAGAGGGGGGGGGGTGTGGGGGTGAATCAATATTTTCAATAATCACAATCTTTTACTTTTCTCTTACTGATTTCTATACGTGACTTTGATTAGCCCAACTAGCATTTATACACGGATACACTAATAGAAATTTGTGTATACTGAGATAAATTTATTGTTATATGAACTTTCAAAAACATTCTGTAACCCAGCGTATCAGTTATGCATCAGATAGTTAAGCAGTAAATACGTGCAGTAATAACGAAATAAATCATCACACAAGAGCATCACACATGAACACCAAGATTTAAGGTGGAAACTCAATTCAGGAGAAAACCACCGCTGTTGTTGTCTCTGTCTTCAATATTTATTATATGGAAAACTGCTTACAATATTGTACTGATGCAGACTCATATCAAAACGCAGGCATCTACCTGCAGAAGGCTGCAATCTTCTCTCGTTCTCCAGCTGCTACTGGAAGGGAGCTCCAACCCCCTGATCTCGCTTACCAACCACTATTGGAAGGGAGCTTCAACTCCCTGATTAGAACACTAGCTTCTACTGGCATGAAGCTTCTACTTCCACACTGAAGGCTTCAACCCTCAGAACCACTGCAGATCACGTTTCATCAATTTTCACACTGGATCCCACAACTTCAACACAACTCATCATAAAGTTCATCAATAATAAACTTAACCCAAACTTCAATCAGAACAGTGAGATCACTGTAACCAGAACACAGTAATAAACCCAGATTTCAGAATTAGTATGCAGAATCAATCTCAACCCTGATCATTTATTATCTTAAAATACATACACTACTTCACTTTATTGATCCCACGTGTATACGCGCTTTCCGTCACACCAACCTGCATATAGATCTGAGAACACTGAATTTATAGAATATGATCAATCTCAGAACCAGATCTGAGGCTTTTAGTTAGACATCTTTTGAGTATTGCAGAACCCTTAATCAGTGAGTCATCATTAAACATATTTAGTCACTCATTGATCAAATTTGTACATATTCAACTTAGCAGCATATACTGTATTCAAGCAACCCAAATCTACATGAAGACTTCATTGACAGACAACAGAAATACAACAGCAATAAACAGATAACCTCTTCAGTAAGCTTCAGAAAACCCTAACTTCCATACACTCTCTTTTTGAGACAAAGCCGCGTATATACGCGCTTGCACCGAGATGTATATACACACTTGCAGAATGTTTCAGATCTATAGACTTATCCATATTTCTTCACTTCACTTCAACAAACGTGCAACAGGTCACAGATCTAATCATCTCTTCAATAGATCAAATACATAGTCATTTCAGGTGTAGAGATCCAGATCCATCATTGTATCCAAGGGTGCATCATAGTTTTAGATTTACCAATAAACAGAGTCCATCCCATGCAGATATACTTCAGAGAGAAGTATTCAGTAACAACCTTTAAACACACACACACACACCTTGCACTATGATCTTCTTCTCCTTATATAGATTTAGCCTTTACCAATACCATGAGCCAAAACCACACAACTGGCGAAGTTTTTCTTGGATGGAATCAAATAGACGACACATCGCTCAATGCTATGGGTTAATACCATGGTAATGCCCCCTGGTATCATAATTTTAGAGTAAAAAAAGTATACGCGACTGGCTTCTTCATACCCACGTGTATATGCGACTTCTCTTTATAAAAATTGCGTATATACTAATTCTGGATGTATATGCGGGTTTCCTGTATACCAACCTGCGTATGCACGCGGGTTGCCAACATCAAACCTGCGTATATATTGAGAAATATTTCCTGTTTCATTTCTCTTGCACTTACTGGAATTCCTTTCTCTGTCACATCTGAACTGACTTGTAGAAACATCATTTTTACATCTTCAACAAATAGGTTGCTATCAGAAGGCAAATCATCAAATAGGTTTCCATCAAGGACAACTTCATCGAGTAGGTTTCCATCAAGGACAACATATTACATCATAATGCCAACATTAGCCAACTTACAAAATTATTTTTATCCTTTCTATCTCAAGAGACAACGCAACAATGATTTTTACAAGCTCTGCTATTCTAGTGATGCCCTAACAATTTTTATTGTCTTCTTGTTGCCTTCCTCTGCATGTTTTGGCTGCTCCAAACACTCATCACTGCTGGAATGACCTTGATGCTCTGTTAGTTGCTAATCTGGACCTCTGTTGCCCTGCTGAAGGTCATTGTTCAAGGGCTTATTGTTGAGATTTTGTGTATTTGGGGTAGCATTAGTTGTGCTCTAGCTCCCAAATTTTGTGGAGGGACTAGAGTACACTTGATCTACAAGACCCAGAAATTGATTTGGGAAATTTCATCTGGTTTAGGAGATATTAAATTAATTAATTATTTTAATGTATTTCCTAAGTTAAAACTTAGGGAACTTAAATAATTAAAGTAAATTTAATTAAACATGTGATGAAATTGTCTTAAGTCACACGAATCAAGCTTTCTTTTAATCTTAGCCATTGATTCAAGATCAGATCATGGCCGTTGGTTTCCCAACGAGAAAAGTATAAAGGAAAGGCTTGGGATCATTTGTAAAGACACACAGAGGCAGAGCACTGAATCTAAGCTGAGATTCTAGGCGGGTTTGCTAAGAATTCTCAGAAGTGTTTCAGATGCAGAGAGGGGAATTTAGGTCAAGGG
The DNA here is from genome assembly GCA_034641835.2 of Pinus albicaulis. Classification (NCBI taxonomy): domain Eukaryota; kingdom Viridiplantae; phylum Streptophyta; class Pinopsida; order Pinales; family Pinaceae; genus Pinus; species Pinus albicaulis. The sequence goes on from CM076581.1 coordinate 162,269,463, forward strand.
GATGATCTGATCCTGGGATCTAGAATCAATAAGAGGCAGAGATCAGCTCAAAGAGGCAGTGCAGAGAGGCAACAGGGTAGCAGCAGGAGGGCAGCAACTTGTGCTACGCAGGTGTTGCACAGTCCCTCAAAGACGGCGTAAATTACTGCAGGCAACCCTCAGGGGTCACACAAAGACCCTAAGGGGAAGCGTAGGGACTACGTTACGCAGTCTGGGGTAACGCAACCCTTTCCGGAGCAGTGCTGAGTGTCAGAGGGTCTTCAGAGGCTGACGTAGAGGCTTCAGGGGCAGCGCTGGGGTTTCTAGGCCCTAATTTTGGGTGAGTTCTATAAAAACCGTTTGAGGGTGTGGATCAGTCATTATTTTGGCCCTAGATCAGCTAGTGAGCTTTAGATCTATTATTTCTCTGTCGGGTTTTCCAAATTTGGAACCCAGATTTTCTGTATTCAGAAAATTCTTAATAATAAAACCCTCCAGCAGCCAGAAGACCGGTTTTCCCGCATTGGATTTTTCCTAGGACTATTTGTCTAGAAATAATTGTGTCACTTTGTATATGTGTGCGTGAACTTGTTCTAGATCTAGATTTTTATGTGTTTTGCTTCGATTTTAGCTTGAATTTATTTAGTTAATAACTTGTCTAAGTCGGAGGAGCATAACCATATTAACAGTAAATAATTTCTGCATAAAGTGTAAAGATTCAGAAATTTCCACATGGTATCAGTGCAATTCCAGATCTAGGAGGGTCACTAGCAAGAGACTGAAAGTTCTAGCTACAGAAAGTAGCATAAATGCAGATCTGAAGGGACAACGCAGTTTTCAGAGGCAGATTCACGCAGAAGGAAGAGTGACGCAGTCTAACGCTGTATCCTAGCAAGCCCACACAATTACTGTGTAGAGGCTGCTTAGAAACAATGTTGGATCGGTGTGAAGCCAACCAAGTGTGATGCAGATCTGAATTTGTCAGATCCAGAAAAGACTGAAGAAAAGCTGCCGAAATTCAGAAGATGCTGGTGGGGTTAAATTTTTGAAGATTTCAGATTTTTAGTCTTAGCACAAGTGACAAAGAGTGGGAGGAGATTAGCTTCTCAAAGAGTTTCTAGCCAGAGAAACTTGCAGTTTGATCAGAGGATCAAAGAGAGTTGAATCATAGTTGATTTGGCAGATTTCCAAGGAGGGAAATCAGTTGTCAGTGGGAGTAGAAGGTGCCTGTTTCACTTTGGAAGGCAAGGATCCTGATAGTCCTTGAGGCATACAATCTTAGAGACCATGCAAAGCAAACTTTGGCTACACCGAAAGATCCGGATCTCCTTCGGAAGCATAAGGAGGCTGCTGGGCATGCCAAGCGGCTGATTATGGATGGAATCAAGGACCATATTGTACCACACTTAGCTGAGAAGAAGACAACTAATGAGATGTGTAAGGCCTTGATCTCCCTATATGAGAGAAAATTTATCCAAAGGATGATGCTGTTGGAGACACAGATGAGGTCATTCATGATGGCCAAGGGAGAAGACATGGAGCATTTCCTCTTCAGACTGCAGTCGATTAGAGATCAATTGACTACAATTGGTGCTAAGGTGGAAGGCGATGTGATGGTTAAGACTGCCCTCAATGCAGTCACAGATGAGTGGGAAACCTTTGTCTAAACTTTAAAGTATCTTGGGCAGAGCGGACCTCCCAGATTGGGACAACTTGTGGTCAATTCTGCATCAAGAAGAACTTCGTAGATTCACAAAGAAGCAGTATAGCTCTGGATCGAGCAAAGTGAAGAAGGAAGATGAGGAAGATGCAGCCTTGGCATTAAAGAAGTAGCCAAAGAAGAAGAAGGATCTCTCAAAGATCAAGTGCTTCCAGTGTGGTGAAATGGGACATTTTGCCTGTATTTGTCCTCAGAAGAAAAAGGACAAGGAAGCTTCTTCTTCCAAAGTGTTTGTGGCAGATGATGGGTCAGAAGATGATGCAGCCATGAGTGCTCATGAACCACGGAAGTGGGGTGACATGGATATGTAGAGGAGCTACATAGAAGTAGGGCGAGATCCTTGAGCAACTCATCTCTTGGATCACATGCGAACTATGACAGCCTTAAGACAATAGCGGACGAGTGGAGTAGTGGGTGCATAGATCACAGATGAAGCAGAGGCAGATTTGAAGTCTAGGAGGAGTAGCGCAGAGCAGAGCAGCAACATCGTAGAAGCAGCAGCAGCGCAGAGGCTGATGTGACTTTAGCAGCACAGAGCAGAGCTGCTTATGCAGTGTAGAGTTGCAGCAGCGCAAAAGGCTTCAAAGGGACAACGCAGTGCAACAGCATCGTGGGAGATTTCAGCACAAGGGGTTGATGTGACTTCAATAGTATAGAGGGAGTTTGATTTCGCATTGGAGAGCTGTAGCTGTGGATCATCCTTCAGATGCCAACATAGATCTGTAGCCTGTGGAGCTTCAGTGATGAGGATGTAGGCCATCTGACTTGTCTGTCAAAGATTGGGCAGGAGATTCAATTGTTTCTCTCAACAACTGAAGTTGCAGTGCAACAAATTAGCAGTGGCAGTGCTATGAGCAACACAGATGCAACATATTGAGAGGGAGCTGCAGTACAGAGGTTGTAGTGGCAGTGGCAGAGTCATGGGCAGCAATACAGAATGGCAAAAACAGTGCAGAGTTGAGTGACAACGGCAGAGTCATGGGCAGTAATACAGAATGGCAAAAACAGTGCAGAGTTGAGTGGCAACGACAGAGTCATGGGCAGTAATACAGAATGGCAAAAACAGTGCAGAGTTGAGTGGCAACGGCAGAGTCATGGGCAGTAATACAGAATGGCAAAAACAGTGCAGAGTTGAGTGGCAGCAGACCAAGCTTCAACAGCACGGAACCAGTACTCAAAATATTGTAATGCATAGTGTGATGTATTGCTAGAACACACCCTTGATGCTAAGAGGAAGTGTTGAGATTTTGTGTATTTGGGGTAGCATCAGTTGTGCTCTAGCTCCCAAATTTTGTGGAGGGACTAGAGTGCACTTGATGTACAAGACCAAGAAATGGATTTGGGAAATTTCATCTGGTTTAGGAGATATTAAATTAATTAATTATTTTAATGTATTTCCTAAGTTAAAACTTAGGGAACTTAAATAATTAAAGTAAATTTAATTAAACATGTGATGAAATTGTCTTAAGTCACATGGATCAAGCTTTCTTTTAATCTTAGCCATTGATTCAAGATCTGATAATGGCTGTTGGTTTCCCAATGAGAAAAGTATAAAGGAAAGACTTGAGGTCATTTATAAAGACACACAAAGGCAAAGCACTGAAGTTAAGCTGAGATTCGAGGGCGGATTTGCTAAGAATTCTCAGAAGTGTTTTAGCTGCAGAGGGGAATTTAGGCCAAGGGGATGATCTGATCTCGGGGTCGAGAATCAACAAGAGGCAGAGATCAGCTCAGAGAGGCAGCGCAGAGAAGCAGGAGTGCAACAACTTGTGCTACGCAAGTGCTGTGCAGTCCCTCAAAGACAGCGTAAATTGCTGCAGGAAACCCTCAGGGATTACGCAAAGACCCTAAGGGGCAGCAGCGTAGGCACTGCGTCACCCAGTCTGGGGTAACACAGCGCTTTCCAGAGCAGTGCTAAGGGTCAGAGGGGCTTTAGAGGCTGACACAGAGGCTTCAGGGGCAGCGCTGGGGTTTCTATGCCCTACTTTTGGCCGAGTTCTGTAAATCTCCTGTGAGGGTGTGAATCCGTCATTATATAGGCCCTAGATCAGCCAATGAGCTGTAGATGTATTATTTCTCTGTAGGGTTTTCTAGATCTGGAACCTAGATCTATTTTATTCAGAAAATTCTTAATAATAAAACCCTCCAGTAGCCAAATGACCGGTTTTCCTGCATTGGGTTTTTCCGGGGACTATTTGTCCAGAAATAACTGTGTCACTTTGTCTATGTGTGCATGAACTTGTTCTATATCTGGTTTGGTGGAGATTTGTTATGTGTTTTAAATTGATTTTAACTTGAATTTATTCAGTTAATAACTTGTCTAAGTAGGAGGAGCATAACCAGAATAACAGTGAATAATTTCTGCATAAAGTGTAAAGATTCAGAAATTTCCATAGTTATGCTACACCTGAATCATTCTTTGTTGCCTTATGATTGGTATGTTATCAAACATGGCCTCAGGAGGAAGGCCGTGGCTTCCTTCAATGCCTTAAAATAATCCACAACTATAGTTGGACACTTCGTAACCCTTGCTTCCACAAAGGGGTGTCTTGTTGTTCAATTCTGCCTTCAAAACCCTTGCGTTGTTATAGATCAATGCTTGGAAAGGGGCTGCTGTCATAGATGTGCACTTGAGAGGTGATTCACTGCTTCGAGGTTGGTCCGCAACGCTAATTAGGCCTCGGGAACCATGTTATTTAAAAACTGTTCTACTATCTACAATGCCCTGCGTTGCCTCAGACAAGCCCTAGAAGGTTCCACTATCATAGGTTGAAGTCTGGTATTAACTCGCTGCTTCCAAAATTGCATCTGATTGCCTCCCTGCCCTGGATATTAGCCACAAAAACCTCAGAGTAGTTGAAATATGCCACAGAGTGTCTTCTCAAGCCAAATAATCGCACAAAAATCTCCCTTGCTTGCCAAAAACCAAATGAAAAGTGCCTCAAAAAATTATGCCAAACAACTGATAGAAAGAGAGGGGATTGGCTAGGGTGGAAACTTTCACCGCTGAAACCAATCAAAGGAAAAAAGGGTCTTAAAACCCTCAGAGCCTTAACTCACAAAACATAAACCAAGGTTACTAGAGAGCGGGAGCGAAGTTAAAAATTACTAGAAACTAGAAAAGACTAGTAAATCTATTTTATCTATTGCTTGGCCTCTTGCCACGGGAAATGTCTAATTTTTGAAATTTGAGCAGATCGTGGTAATATTGGTCTTCTAATGCTTGGCCTTAATGCTTGTTGACATTGTCTTCCCTCAGAAAATATAATTAAAAAATGTGAATAATTTCTCTAAAAATGTTAAAGGGTATTTGTAAAGATGTAAGAATGAAGAATAATTTCTCTAGAAACGTTAATTTGTAAAGATGTGAGAATGAAGAGAAGATACTTTATGTCAGACACACACTTAAAGATAATGATCCAATAAAATATTCACACAAATTCCCAAGATGTAACCCAGAAGAAAATAAAAAAGCTCTAACCTGTGGTGTGTCTTAGATGAAATAATGTGCAAATTGTCAACCATAGAAATCTAGATGGTTGTAAAGATTTAAAGATCTTAAAAACGATGGCGTATTAATAAACACTGAACACATATTGAGAAAATCACATGACACATCTAGTTTTTGGAACACTTCTAATAGAATATCATCCTAAAAGATACAGTAAGATACTGTAATGTTGGGGTCACATTAGGCAGCTTAAACTGGGGCTTTGATTTTGATATCTTTGTGCAAGAAGCCACATGCTTTTTTATGTGATGGCCGCTTAAGAAAAACAATGGGATCTTGCCTGATAAAATATAACAGACTTAAAATCTTAGAGCTGTAGTTAGTCCCTAGGGGGAAAATGGGATCGCACTTTAGCTGACCGCTTAGGTATTCGGCATGTCCAACAGGTGGAGAACACATAGAATGTGTTGCTAAGGAATAAATTAATTTCTTTTAAGAAAATGGGAAATTAAAAACCTAGAAGGCATATCATTAATTATCCAAAGTTTAAGCAATTGCATTTTCATCAACTTGTTACCCACTTTGCCATTAAGGTCGTAAAATGTCTAAGAAACAGTAGATGAGAAAATACACAAGCCTCCATCTCATGCAAGCAATAAGGCCATGACCTAAAAGGGTACAAGCATTGATGAAACATCAACAAATATTTCAGTCATCCATCACCGTCTCCAATAAGATGGCATATCTTGATTGCAAAGGGCTGCCAACTTGGTTTCAATGTGAGAAAGGAGTAGGTGTAAGGCATTAACAATAGTAGAAAGAATGATTTCATAATATTTAGGCCCTTTTTACAGTGGAGAGAAATTGTTGTTGAATTAAAAACTGAGTTTCAAAGGGTCATATATTCTGCATATAATAACTACAACACAATGAGTCTTAAAGCTAAGCTTTTGTTGTTATTCCTTAATTGAAATTAGCTTTTACTCGTATCTTGATAGTTGATCCTTGCATAAAATGAATATGATATATGTTTTTCAACTAGTTTGAACAAAATCCATTACACTTTATGGTTGGAAATTTTGTCTCAAGATTGTTAAAGGATGTACCTTTCGTGGGTTTACAATAAAATAATGGCCATTACCAAATGGAATTGTATCATAATATGTTAAAAAAGAGTTAATACACAAACTATATTGACAATATAGTTAGGTTGGCAAATGGAGAGCAAGTAATTTCATTTAGGACCAACTTCCAAGTCTTTAAACAAAAAAAATCCTCTCGAAAATGCTCCCTCCCTAAAAAAAACGCTCTCGAAAACGCTCCCTGAAAACCAGGGAGCGTTTTTTTTGTTTTGGGAGCGCGCTCCCGATTTGCTCCCAAAACGCTCCTGCTCGGAGCGCGTTTTGGGAGCGAGGTCGATTGGGGGGGGGGGTGGCGCTCCCCCACAACCTAAGTTGCAGGAAACGTGGGTCTAGGGTCTGTTTCCCTAAAAAAACGAAATGGAAACGCATACAGTACAGTCAAGAAATGTGTTTCCGGTTGTACTGATACGTTTCCCGTACGGGAAACTTCGCTAGTATGGCCGGAAACGCATTTCCCGGCCATACAGCCGCATTTCCTCTGTGTTTCCTCCTGCGTTTCTTATTTATTTAAATTTTTTCGGTTTTTGTGCCTTTTAATATTATTTTAATTGTTTTTTGTCTCTTCGATGCTTCTAGATGGATTTCTAAACTTATAAAAAGACGATTTCACATTTCTTAAATGTCCTAAATTCTAATACAAATTTAAATTCATACATACATACATATATATATATATATATATACCGTGTTTCCCCGTTTCCAAAATTTGGGGAGGTCGCGTTTCGTATCACTTCCCGTTTCGGAAACTCGTTTCCGTTTCCCCGTTTCGTGCAACTTAGCCCACAACCCTGACAGAAACATCCAGTCGACTATGATGAGAATACTTATTCTCCTTTCTCTTGTTTATAGACTCCCTTTGGTGCTTGTTGTCACACAAAATGTCTAGGCACTGCGACAGTGGTTCAGATCGAGGGCTGTCACCCTGATCCCCAATCTCTCTATTTAAGTTGTCTCCTTATAGCAGACTAAGGGTGGTAGACCCTATGGAAATGGAATGAAGGAGAACTAGTTGGGAACCAACTAGTTCAGGAGACACAGTTAGACAACCAAACACTTGTGAAAGATCTAGCAAGATTAAGGGATTCGATTGAATTTGAAAGACTGATACCAGTGCCTTATGGAGTCAACTATCCTGCTAAGGAAATTACAACCAAGTACTTGATGAGAAACTGCTGCTATGCAATGCAAGGAAAATGATTTGAATGGGCGAGATGAAACAAGCTTCGAAGATGTAAGGTGATGTTAAAAGCCTAAAGCACTTAGGTTATAAATAATCTGATCTAACCACTAAGTACTTAAGCAAGAGTGCCAATTATGAAGATGCCAAAATTAGTCAATTAGAAGATATACAATTCATCACAAAGCCACAATAATAAGATATCAATCACACTTACTTGAAGAATATCCCAAGACTTAAATATTCAATAACGATTCAATAATTCAATTAGATGAAACAATACTTAATTACACATTAGGCAATTTTAATCAATAGAATATGTTCAAAAGTTCAGATACCAACAATAATCAAATCCAACTGAAGCATAAGAAAATAGCTAGCATTTAAACCTCAATAATTAATCATCAATAAACACCATGAAATTTTAATACTTATCAAACACTTCTTCAAACAATTTATGGATTAAATGATATTCTTAAAATATTGCAAATCCAAAAATTAAATTTTCTCCTATAATCAAACTTAAGATATATTCTTTAGCAAGATTTCAGATTTGAAATATAAATTGTAGCCATAATTAAGCCATAGATCAACAAACAAATGATACCGGCACCAATGCCCAAAATGGCTAAAAATAGAAAAAATTATTGAACTTGAAGAAAAATCATTTTTTAGGGCTTGATTAAGAGACACTTCAGATCTGATATTTTTATTTCAACAGTGAAACAGTGAAAAATAACTGTCAAATATTTTCAGAAATAGCCAAAAATATATTAAAACTTGAAATTTTCAATTTTAAGGCTTTAAGAGAGTTTGATTCAGTAATTTTCAGAACTAATAAGTTTATAATAACAGTAAATTAATAACAAATCAACAAACTGAAAATCCTGAAAATGATCTCCACAATGTCTAAAAATAGCAAGTTTTGCCGAAAAACTGAAAATTCATATATTTTGGACCTTATTTGGGATATGTATCAGAAATGTTTATATCTGATTTTTCACAGTTATGTAGTAATTTCCAGCGAACTTCAAAGTCAGATCTAGGCAAAATTAAAGATGCCCAAATGGCCAAAAATTCTGAAAATGAAGATTTGCAATTCTAAACAATTTTGACCCTATAAAATGCGTTTTTAGGGCCTAGCTATTTGTGATTTGCTTGCTGTAATAAAATTTGCAGAAAATAAGTATTTAGGGATCAAACCCTTAGCCTAAGGCTTTGAAGATCCCACTGTTGAAAATTCTTGAAATTTTGGGATAATGTTGCCGCTTGAAAATTAGAATTCTGGAGACCAAAATCCTGCAAAAATAGCCTCAAAACCATATATGTCCTCAAGGGTCTAGATCTGAAGATTTCCTTGGTTGATTTTTCAGATCTATTCCTGCAAACAAATATTGAGCTCATATCTTTCCCTCCAGGGTCCAGATCTGGCTCAGATCTGGAGATTTCATTGGCTGATTTTTTAGATCTATTCCTGCAAACAAATATTGAACCCAGATCTTGCCCTCCAGGGTCTAGATTTGGCTTAGATCTGCATATTTCTTTGGTTGATTTTTCAGATCTATTCCTGCACAAGTGAAAAGAAAAAAAACCCAATACCCAATATGTGCAAAAATAAAGAAAATCCTAAAAACCCAAATGTTATAATTCAAAATTATGTTACAAAACTTCAGATCTACACATGTAAATTACAGATCTATACAATATATTTATTATTTACAGATCTATGCACAAGAGTTGCAGATCTGTCAAATCTGAGGAGCATAAGTCTGACTTTGCTCCGAGATGTGAAGATCTAAGGCTCTTACTAGCCTGATATAACTTTAAATTCAATAAAAGTTCAGATAATTTTTTTATTTAGGCACAAGCTCTAGAAAAACCCTGCAAGAAGAGAACTTAAGATAAGCTCGGGGAATTAGATCCGGAGGGCTCTTCAAATCTTATTTCTTAGGGAGTCAACTGGTCCAGCCGAGGATTTTTCCAAACGCTCAATTCTAAATCCGATAGATTTCTGCACACTTAAAGTTAAATTGTCAAATTAATAGAGAAATAAGATAAAAGATAAAATTTTCAAGAGTTAGAGATAATTGCTAACTCAATCCAATTAATATTCTCACCCTAAATCTATTAACCTAAACAAGATACATGTGCAATAGATTACTCTACAAGAGCCATTAATCAACAATTCGTTAAAATAATCACCAACAGAATATAAAGAACAAGTTTACCATAAAATGTTCAAGAATAACACCACCATCAAAATAAAACCCCAAAGACTTCGTTTCTATTATTCAAAAAATATTACAGAAGAGCTTTAAGAGAAAGTACACAATCAAGAGATCAGATCAAAATGACAGACAAAGACCTCTAAATTATAGATTAAAATCTCCAATGGCTAGTTCGCTTGATCCTTGTCAAAGTAATCACGAACGTCGAAAAATATTTAATTACCTTTTAATCTGGTCCGTCGAAATTATAATTTTTGAAGAATTTCGAAATTTTCAATTAACTCGTTTTTAATTACCTCAAAAATAATATTTTTGAGTTAATTACCTCAAAAAATTGACTTTGACTTAACTATCAAGGCCCAAGGGTCCAAAATTTCTCAAAATTTTCAATATTCCCTTGGCCTAGGACCTTTAAAAATTTATTTTTTAGGGACCCGTGAATTTTGCCTTTGAAGAATTTAATTTTATCTACGACATAAAACTAATTAAATTTCTGGCTTAGGATTTTTATTTTAATTTTGTCAGAAAATTTAATTAATTGACTCATGAGGGGATTAATTATTTTTCCAACTCTCTTTAGATAGGATTAATACATTAAACCATGAGGGGAACATCTATTTGGAATAGACCCTCAAATAACTACCAAATTCTACGACTCAAAACATGATTTTGTAGACCTTACAATCTGCAATAAAATGATCTAGCCAATTAGCTAGGATCATTCCCAGATTACTTTACAAAGACTCGATAAAAAAAAAACACTAGGACTCTCTTAGTATCTTGACGACAAAATCCACCCTAGCTTTGGGGTGAGGCATGAGGGAACAACTCTGCCGATCACTTGTGTCGAGAAACACAAATTAATCAGTGAGACAAAAAACCTCCTAGGATAGAAATCGCCACCAAAATACTAGGCTTACCTAGGTTGTTACATACATGATGGCCTTAATTAGATCATTTACATCATAAATATGCAGAATGGGTTTACATCGTTTACAAAACTGTTGATTGATGATGAAATCTGAATGGCATGAACACCTCGAACATGATGAATCCCATTTGCAAAAATGGGGGTGTACTGCTATGGAGTCGTTGACACAGAGTTGTCAACAGTGTTCTTCTCTTAATTTTAATTTGAGGGCTAACAATTTTCCCTCTACTTAGACCCCAATTTTTGCTTCCGTCACAAGTTTTCCACCAATTACCCCATTTTACTCAATGTTGTCTCCAAAAACTTGAATAATGGGTTGCCCCCTTTATAATTGACTACAGTCTATGGGGTTGGGTATGCTACTTCGTCCACCCTTGGGTGATTAATTAGGAGAGGACAATGCATAATGTCCGGCCCCTCGCCTAGTGAGGCCTTGCATCGGTCCTGCTAGATTTAGTGGCAACAGTGCTCACTTAGGCAAAAGAGTGAATCATGTTACTTGAATGAAATGATGTTACAAATGAACGTGGTGGTGTACTTGTACCACTCCAATAAGGTTAAGGCATTGGCCCCAAGGAAGAGATTGGGCCAAACTTACCCTAAAATAGAATAAATACAATAAAGTGTAATAATGGCTATAACAACACACAACTACACATAGGTTGGTCCACAAATGGCCTCAGCTACCCATATATGAAGATTAGCCAAAATATATCTACATAATTCTTGAGAGTTTAGTTTCTTTGCAAACCCTTTATCGTGAATGTTGTCTTTGCAAAGAGAAGGGAGGATCATATCCTTCAGGTAAGCAATTCTTGTTGATGCTAATCTATTTATTCGAAGACTATTTGGGATAGGGGAATCCTTGTATGGCTATTGGTTCCTGGAATATCCTTGAATCCTTTAAATGGGTGTAAGGCTTCATACAATGCATTTATAAAATACTAGAATGAAGGGATGAACGCTTAATGTTAAAGCACGGACTAATGTTAACTAGCTTGTAAAGACAAACATCAGCTATTTCGTAATTGGAGTCATAGATGATCACTTGGTAAATTGGTGAATATAATGCCTTAGGAGTTGAAAGCAATTGCTATTGAAATATGGTATGATGGCCCAAGATAAAGGATGTAGATGGCAATATGATATTGGCATGAGTGTTTCGTGGTAGCCTTGTAACTAAATAATCAATGAGCTCTATACTAAATTGCATGATAGAGGGAAATGGGTGCATGTTTCCAAAACGGAAATGCATTGGAAATGTGACCTTGAAAATTTGGAAATGCAATATCTATCCATCTATATCTATGTGTGTGTGTGTGTGTATATATATATATATAATGTTAAGCAATTTTCGACCATCACTTATATTAGGATTTTCATCATTATTATCGCCCTTTGCCTCTACCTCAATCCTCTCGGGACATCAGTCAACACCAAAACTACCTAATCAAAGCTTTAAAATATAGTAGAAAAAGCTTAACTTAACTAATCAATGATTTTGGCTTGAGTGAAGGGTACATTTTTGGTATGGCTGTGACAGAGGAGATCAATACCAACATCAAGGTACATAAAAGATCAGGTGTTCTTGATTAAATGCCAATTCCAAAGAGGTTGGAACCACTCTCAAACATCCCAAAACAATTAACTTTTACTTTAAGAATTTAACATTACCATTAATTGCTAGCATTTTTTAGGGCAAATTGACAGTGAAACCCTCTTTTAAGAAAAATTTCCCGTCTTTGTTTCTTCTAGGATATTATTAACTCATCATTGACCTCTAATTAGGTGTTACAACTTACAACAAAAAATTTGGGCCCAAACAATCAAATTAGGGAAAAATCAAACAATTATCTTTTGGAAATGCACTTTGTGGACATTGAAACGTGTTTCAGTCTGTATGATACATGTTTCAAATGCGTTTCTGTCATGTTTCGGCATTTCGGTATGGAAATGCGACTGATACAAGGGTGTGGGGGGCACATTTCCTGCAACACAGGTTCTATAAAATTTGTGATTACAATTGTGGTGAGAACCACTTTTTGTGGGTGCTAAAATACCCAACCCTAACCTTAACAACTGTTGTGTGATAATTAATGACTCACTAATGGTGTACAATAAATGACATTAATGTCCATGAAGGTACTGCTAAGTCAAGATTAACTACCGCACTAACTACCAATGTGGGCCATAATCACCCAATAAGGTTGAATAACAAATGAATTTAATGACCACAAAGGGACAACAAAGTCAATCTTAACCACCATGACACCAATAGCCCCTCTTAACCAGAACTCAGGGATAAAGAAGGTAAATGTGGAACAATCATGTATTTGACCAAATGAAGATCACATGCTGACATCCCTCTTGAATTTTAGTCGTTGCCAGTTCAACATGTTTATGTTATCAGTGCAGATCTTGCGAGTTGCACAATTAGTAAAAAATCTATTTTTTATGATTAATATGTTTTATTACCCAAGACTTTGTATTTTTGGACAACCTCTGAATACTTCCTGTGTTACCAGAAAATTGGAGAAGCAGAGAGTGAGAAGAATAAAGATGTGGATTTCTTGTCTTCCATAGAGGTAAAGATGGAACCTATTTCTTCGTTTAACTATTATTTCTTGATCTATTTTGAAATGTTTTGTTTGTTGGCCTGTATTGACTTGTCAAGTATTCATTTCTTGTTTTTCTGACTATTATGTTATGTGCAATTTCTCAAATTAGCTGCATTTGTGCTCCATGCTGTTTTTTATATAGAATGATTATCATTAACTCTTGTTGGTTGCAGATTTTAGTTATTGACTATGCAGATGTCATTCTGATGCAGGTATTTCTGATGTCTTTTATATTCATATTGCATAGTAATGATTGTAAAGTATCGAGTTTCTGTAATGCAAAGACATTGTGGAGCTAAACAAATTAAACTTATTGATTTTGCAGAATTGGTCCCATGTTATTTCTGTTGTTGGCGAATTAAACATGATACCGACCAAGCAACATGGCACTGATTTCATGCGGATCCGAGAGTGGTTAGTTGTCTGTAATATGATTTAAAAGTATAATTAGTTATGTTTTGCAGCATGTAGTGATCTCCTTTGTTCTCTTAGCAGTGAATGGAAGATGTTGCTTTTGCTTCTTGTTACACTAGCTAGTTAGAAGAAGTTACTTTTCCTTTGATTGCTTTTTGACAACTTCAAGATATATCAAGTCAATCCTTTCATCAGAAGAGTAACCATTGCATTGCATTTCCCATGTTTGATCAGGTATTTGAATGGACAGGCACGCTACTATCGACAAACAATTCTTCTGTCAAATTTTGTTAATGCAGGTATGCAATCAAACATTTGTCTCTTTACAATGCTGCTTCGATACAGATGACAGGTTGAGAAAGCTGAACTTTCTTGCTGGTAATAAGTAACTCTTATTATTTTGGATTTTTCCATGAAATAATGGATCCTGTTTAATATGGTTCATATTATTGACACATGGTAACAAAGTACACATGATCCATGCATTTCAACATTGAAGAATGGTCAAAAGTCAACTTGCCTGAATCCCTATTGTAACAGAGTCTTGTTGTTCCTGCAAGACTTAGAAAAGTAGAAATTCTGAAGGGTCCTTGAAGCATCCGTTTAGTTAGCAAATCAATTTTCAAAGAAGTGCAGCCATGATTGTTGACATTGTTGAGAAATCCAAGGAGGTGGCTGTTAATCGATTTCTCTTATTATGACAAGATAACTCTTATTATGACATTACCTTGTGATGTTTTCATTATTATTATTTGTTCTTTCAATTTATCTTTTCTTATCATCAAGACTAGTGCCAATCAACAAATAGAAGATGACACAAGATGCAGGCACACTGCCAAGGAAAAACCCCACTCTTTGGGGAAAACCTGGTCAAAGTTCTTCCTTCAGTAGATTCAAGATGAGACGACCAAGACCCTAGACTAGAGACTACCTCCATCAAGTCATCCTTGTCACTGTGTTGTCACTGAGGTATCATTACCACCGAGATCTCATCACTGTCATTGCACTGAGGCCTCCTCATTGTAACATCACCGAGACCTTATGACACTGAGGCCTTATCTCTGTGGTGACACCAAAACCATAGACTGTAGTAGCACCGAGAGTGTATAGGCAACATAGCACTGAGATTGTAGTAGCACCATGACTGGGATAGCACCGAGAGTATATAAGCATCATAGCACCAAGTCTGTAGTATCACCATGACTAAGATAGCACCAAGATCATCTGAGCTTCTTTCTGTGGTAGCACTGAAAAAGGAATAGTACCGAAACTGTGGTTTTCATTAAACTGTAATGACACCGTAATATATATCATAACATCAAGACTGTATGATGGCACCAGAACTGTCTTCTGAAAATATCCGACCTGCATCTCTGAAGTTAATCCGAACATCTCTCTGCAATTTGATCCGAGATTCTGAACTGAGGTAATGCGAAGTCCTTAGGTTGGTATATATAGTGATTTCCCACAGTTAATAAGCCGACATGACTGTGTGAACAATTGTGACTTCATTTAGGCGGACTTGAGTATGTTAACTTGAAGATAAAATTATTTGAGGCCGACTTGAAGAGGCTGCTTTGATGACTTTGATGAAGAGGCCGAGTTGTCGAAGAGGATGACTTGATAGAGAAGTCTCGGACAATAAATGACCTTGACAACAGCCTATTTACATGATTCAAAAGCCCAGAATGGGTCAATTTAAATCTGTAATGACTAATCCTAGAAGTCCACAATGGGGACCTTGATCTAAATAATATGACCCAAGCATGCAACACATGCTTTAATAATTCATTTAATAATAATAAATTCTTTTTGACAAATATATTAATAATGAAGACCGAACCTAGTTACATTCTTCAACAAACATTTGTATGTACTATGAACCATTTGGAAAGCTATCAGGGAGACTATCATTCATCCTAGAGTGAGGAAGGATTGATTGCGCTGAGAGGTGCGCTCCAGCCCAGTATGCAAGAGATGTTGTGATGTCCTGTCCTGTAAACATTTTGACTTAGTCAAAATAAAATAAAATAAAATAAAAATAACTCTATGTTAAAATAAATGTTCTACGTTATTATTTTTTTAATCAATTTTTGTTGGGTAGTTAAGGATAATTTGAAATAAAAATAAAAATAACCCTATGTTAAAATAAAAGTTCTACGCTATTATTATTATTTTTAATTAATTTTTGTTGGTTAGTTAAGGTAAACTTGACTTGGTCAAGTTATTGGTGGTTTTTGAGCTCCACGTTTATGAGAACCCATGGTATTGCCCATGGTGTTCATGTGGAATATAGTCTATTTAAAGGGGGTAATCAAACCAACCTAGATCCATCTTAACTCCGGATCTACCAACTGCCGAGAGGGATCAAATCTCTTGAGATGCAAATATTTTAGGATGCAAAAACATTTGATCCCTCTCGGTGCTTGGTTTATTAATCATATCTCGAGAGAAATCTCTCATTTTTACATGAATGACAATAGAATCTATAGATATCTTCTCATGGTTATGTGTGTGTTGAAATGAGAATGTAGTACCATTGGAACCAAAACATAGATTTCTTGCTGCAAAGGTGTTGAAATTTCTTCTGTATTTAGGAATAATGGTCTGTTGGTGCACTATATTCATAAAATTCGGGGTGATGGAATTGGCAAAAGGGTGTTTCTATCTGCTATTAAGTTTTCATGGTTTCTTTTTACAGGAATGCCCTCTTCTTCTGAATGATTTGTCATCTGTGACGGGTTGTGATATACTTTAAGAAGACTCTGAAGAGTCGAGAACATGTGATGCAACAACCTGAGATTATTGACCTTTATGATCATAGCTGACATCATAATCTCATGATAATTCGTATATCGAATATAAAGAAATAAAAAGCCTCGAAACTGCCAATCATTCCTATCAGAGTTAATCAAGCATACTGTTGAATTTTATGGGTAGTGTTGTGATTTAAAATAAATTTTCTTCATCCTGTTTAATTTTCTTTGAATGCCATATCACTGGTATGCCATTTCTGAAAGTCCTGGGTTGCTAGAGATGCAACCTGGGTTTTCAAGGATTTTACATTTCATTGTGGACTATTCAATAGTAAGGTTGTTAAACTTGTATTTGTGAATGACTTGGCGAGGCAGCCGCTCATGATTTCGTTGTCAACATGGGAAATATGGCAGCGGACTTGGGAATGATGCATCAAATAACTTGAATAACTGGGAATAGGTTGCAATAATTTGCATTCATTCGGACTAACTTGGTACCAAGATTCAATGGAACAATAGGCTATCAGCAAAAATTAAGACTTGAGGGTTTACTCATCTTTCTCATACATTAAGCATGGGCCAGGCTCTTCATGGCCATTATTCTCATGTTCTATGAGCAAAGTGTTTGAGATGTAGCCTTGAGCAAAACATTATCTTGTATTCAAATCAATGGTCCAGTATAAATTAATAGCCTATGACAAAATAGATTCTCAGGATGATATTCTTGGAAAGGCCGAGTACTTTGGGAAACTTTCAGGGTGATACTGTTACTTATTATCTAATTTTACTGCTTGTAAGTCGCGGCCTATATCGTAAAATAGGAACAATAGAGTTGCGTAATAAAAGGGTAGGTTGGGGGAAGGTAAGAAAGAGGGATATCTGGACATCTGTTCTGGACTTGCAATGCTTCATGCTGATGGCATCCCTTGTGTTACTATACATTTAAATTCTTATAGTTATAGGTCAAACATCAGTGAAACCCTAATTTTGTGTTTTAGGGTTAGGAGAAACAACTTGTATAGGAGTTGATGAAAAAAATAGCTTGAGAAGGAAAACACATTAATATTGAATGGAAGCATACTACTTCTTGTTGAAATATGTAACTAGTTTTGGTCTTCATATGTACTCTTGATTCTTGTATATTGTAAAACGAAAATGAAATTACTATCATTATTGTTTTTTTTGTAGCATGGGTTTCATGCTAAAGGTCATTGTTTTAGGTCAAAGCACCCATTGAGTGCCTCTAGGTTTTGTCATTGGGTCAAGAAGTCAAAGAGTCATTGTCATATGTAAAAGACCCCATTAGGCATCTTGTAACATGTCAAAAGAATTATTTTTGAGTCAAAAGAGTCAAAATACTCCTCCAAGGCCATGTCGTCTTGGCAGCAGATAAGTCATCCTAAGTAGGGCATGTCGTCCTCCTTGGAAGCCTATATATAAGAGAGCATTCGACCTCCAATGGACTCACTCACTCATTCACTCATCTATTAAGCGAATAACAAGAAGAAGAAGGCAAGCGAAGAACTTTAAGGACAAAGGAAGATTTTCGATCTCTCTACATCTCACATATGCGAAAGGAAGGCTAGGGTTTTGCAGCTACCAGGTCAAAGTTCTCAAGAAGTCAATGAGGTTCGATGTCTAAGGAAAAAGGAACAATTTGATCTCTCACAAGACATAGAAGAAGAAGCAGTCCAAGTGAAGGAAGGAAGAAGCTATAGAAGCCCTAATTCACCCACACGTGCAAAGCTGTAGCTGGTTGTAGGGGGCTGAAAATTTCAGACCTGTAGTGGAGGCCAAAAATATGTAGCTGGGGTTTGATGTTGTGCAACTGGAAGTGATTTGACTTGGATAGAAGAAGCACATCATCAAGGAGGTCTGACTTGGTCTTGGTCTAAAGGTCTTGGAATTCGTCATTTCAAGAATCTATAAGAAGAGAAGAGATTTGTGGGTTTTCCTCTTAAGAGGAGAGGTTTTGGCCTGGCTAGCAACCTACATCTTGTGTCTTTGTGTACTATTGATCTTCATGTTTTGGTAGCTGTTTGATGATAAGAACAACATAATAATAAGAAAAGAAGAAGCTAATAATCAATAAACGTAAAAGATCATCACAAGTAGTTATCAAGTCTAATAGAAATCACCTCATTTGTTGCCCTATTGATTTCTCAACATGGTATCAGAGCTAAGATTGGCCAATGGGCATGATGAATATCGCTACATCCTTAAAGAAGTCGTTGAAGTTCTCATTGAAGTAGTTTTCTATGATGGCAAGGCACCTCAAGCAAGGCATCAAAGCATTTAAGGATCGCCTGTCTTTCATCAAGAATTATATGACCAAGACCTCCACTACAAAGGACAAAGGATTATTCTCAGCACTTACAAGTATTGAGTTTTCTTGAGTGTTGGGGTAGCATCGTATGTGCTCTAGCTCCCAAAAATTGTGGAGGGACTAGAGTACATGAGATCTCCAAGACCCAGAAAGGGATTTGGGAAATTCCATCCAGTTTGGGAGATAATTAATTAATTAATAATTTTAATTAAGGACCTTAAGTCTAACTTAGGAAAATTAAAATATTAAAGGTAATTAATTAAAACATGTGATGGAATTGACTTAAGTCACATGGATCAAGCTTTCTATTAATCTGAGCCATCGATTCAAGATCTGATCATGGCTATTGGTTTCCCAACGAGAAAGTATAAAGGAAAGACTTGCGGTCAATTGGAGAACACACACACGAAGGCAGAGCACTGAGACTAAGCTGAAATTTTAGGATAGGGTTTGCTAAGAATTTTCAGAAGTGTTTTAGTTGCAGAGAGGGGTAGTATTGGCAAAGGAGATGGTCTGATCCTAGTGCCAAGAATCAGCAAGAGGCAGAGAGCAGCATCCAGAGGCAACGCAAAGAAGCAGAGGCAATAGCAGCAGTTACGCAGCAGCTGTGCAGCGCAGAGAGCAGCTTCGGCTACGCTGGTGCTACGCAGGCCCTTCTGGGGTAGCGCTGGGCAACAGGGGACCCTCCAGGGTTACGCAAAGACCCTTCTAGGGCAGCGTAGGGTCTACGTCACCCATTCTGGGGTTACGCAACCCTCTCCAGGCCAGTGCAGAAGCACACAGAGGCTGACTAGGCTGACGCAGGAGCTTCAGGGGCTGCGCTGGGGTTTTTAGGGCCAGAATTTGGTTGAGTGTTGTAAATCCCGTTTGAGGGTGTGGATCAGTCAAGGTTTTGGTCTCATATTAGTAGGTTAGCTGCAGATTTATATTTTTCTTTGTCGGTTAACCAGTAAGGTCCCCAGATTTTTTGTATTCAAAAAACTACTTAATAATATAAACCCTCCAACTGCCAGAAGACTGGTTTTTCCGCATTGGGTTTTTTCCGTCGACAGTTGTCCAGAAAATCTTGTGTGTCACTTTCTCTGTGTGCATGTACTTTTCTGTTTTAGATCTGAATTAGTGAAAGTCTGTTATGTGTTTACTTCGATGTTAATCTGAATATTTAAGCATTAATAACTTGTTTAAGCAGGAGAAGTATAACCAGATCTAACAATAGATTTATGCAATAAAGTAACTTTCAGAAATTTTCACAACAGGTACTTTTGAAGATGAAAAGATATGGGTAATTGACAATGGAGCATCTAGACATATGATAGGTGAACATAGACAGCTAAATACTTTATCAAGAAGAAAAAATTCTTATTCAGTGGAACTTGGAGACAAAAGAGTTATGTAGTAAGAGGAATTGGATCAACTTCGTTGGAGCTAGAAGATGGAGGAAACATACATCTCAACAATATTCTATTCATTCCAGGTTTGAAGAAAAGTTTACTTTCCATTTCATGTTTAGAAGATAAAGGAGATAGAATTGCTTTTGTAGATGTAAAGGTTATGGTGTTGGATAAGGGCTCTAGCATCAACAATGCAAAAGTTATTGGGATTCGTGAGGGAAGGCTCTATAGATTACTTATACCTCTCCCTCAAACCTTGGTTCATATTGAAGTCAACTCATGTGAGCTTTGGCATAGAAGGTTTGGACACCTTCATTACAAAATCTTACCAACTCTAAACACAATAGTGAATGGAATCCCTAAGCTAAAGGAGGATCATGAAGGAATTTGTAAGCAATGTGCATTAGGGAAAAATGTAAAGAAACCGTTTGGAAGCAGTGCTTCAAGATCTAAAGAAATCCTGTATCCTATTCGCTCTGATGCTTTGGTCCTATGTCTACAAAATCTCTTGGAGGTCATCTATACTGTGCGACTTTCATTGATGACCACTCAAGGAAGACTTGGATTTATTTACTTAAGTCCAAGGATGAAGTATTTGAAATTTTTTGAGAATTCAAAACAGAAGTAGGGAATCTTATAGAAAGAAAGACAAAGGTACTCAGATCTGACAATGGAGGAGAATAAACATCAAAGGAACTCATAGCTTTTTGTAAGGAGATAGTTCCATATAATCCGGAATTAAGAGGCAGCTGATAGTTCCATATAATCCAGAACAAAAATGGATTAGCAGAAAGGAAGAATCGTACAAATGAAGAAAGTGTTAGAGCAATGTTACATGATCAAGTCTTACCTCAATTTTTGTGGTGTGAGGCATCCAAAATAGCTGTATATATTCAAAATCAAAGTACTCACAAATCACTTGACAACATGACGCCTGAAGAAGCATCTACTGGAAAGAGACCATGTGTAGATCATCTCCGAATATTTGGTTGCCCTGTCTACATTCACATTCCCAAAGGTAAAAGAAAGAAATTGGATCCTACAAGCTTGAAAGCAATATTTGTTGGCTATAGTAACTCTTCAAAGGCATATAGGATCTACATAAAGGAGAGGCACCGAATTGAAGTAAGCAAAGATGTGATCTTTGATGAAAGCATTGCATATAAGAAGTCCAAAGATCTCTCAATTGATTCCGATGATGAAGAAATACCTATATATGAAGAATGTCCAAGGGAAGAAGAATAAGATTCCAATCATGAAGATGAAGGTCCCAATGAACATGTGGCAAGTCATAATCCCTAAGAGTTGGAAGAGACCAATTTGGTTAATGTCTACTCTTCAAGAAGCATAAGGACATGCTGCAGCTAAAGGTAAATTCAGGGAAGGCAAGAAGCCTAAAAGGTATTTTGGGTATGCAACCTATATGACAAAGTTAATTGAAGCCAAACCATCCTCCTTTGAAGAAGCTGTCAATCATCAAGAATGGAAAGATGCTATGAATGGAGAATATCAACCAATAATGAAAAATGGAGTTTGGGAAATCGTTCCTAGGCCGAAAGACAAATCCGTGGTAACTTCCAAATGGATCTACAAGATTAAGCATGCAGCAGATGGAAGCATTGACAAGTACAAAACCAGGTTTGTGGCTAGGGGTTTCTGTCAATAAGAAGACATCGATTATGAAGAGACATTTGCACCTACAACTAGATACACAACTGTTGAAATTTGATGGCTAAAAAGTTTCTTACAATCCCAACCCGGTTTTAATTTCACCTTATCACTCCCATTCAGTTAAATGCCCTTTCCTATAAACTTACATTCAACATATAGAATTCTGGAAATGAAATTTTCAGATTAAAACACATGGGACTGTCAACACATGTTGAAAATAAATATGGACATAAACATACCAGCAACACATAAAAAAAATACACACATATTTTTGGTCAACTTAGACCCAGGAAAAACCCCTTCAATCTTCTCCGGGGAAGACCTGTTAGAGAGCTCTTCAAATTTATTTATCTTTTAAGTTCAGGAAAAATAAATTTGTAGACAAAACAAAACAACAAAATACAACTTATCTCTTCAGCTCAAAACTCCTTGAACACTGTGCCAACTTTGCCTTGATTTCTGTGCCCACTTGATGCTGAAACTGTACTGTACGGATTTCCGTACCATTGTGCGCATTTTTTTTCAATATTTTTTTTGCTCAAAAACTTCTCTCAAACTGCGTGCAATTCACAACATTAAATGTTGTTCGTACCAGTGTTTTAAAAATCGGACTCGGGTTCTGAAATGGTCGAGGGTTGGCTCCAACTCCGACTCCAACTCCGACTCGGCCGGTTTAGTTTCAATTACTCGGTTTTTGTAAAAAATATATTAAATATTTTTTTTTTTGTAAAAAACATAATTTTAAAGATTTTCATTCATGTTTCCAAACACAAAGCATTACAATATAGACAAAAGACAACAGATGATCGAAGTAGGCTCATGAATATATCCATTATATCAAAATTGCACCCAGTGCACTGTCCAATACATGATGTTGATATAGATATCAAAACAAAAAACATAACCAAGGAGGCTCTAAATGGCCTCTATAACAAAACATGAATAGTCACTACTGCTAGACATCTGACAAGCCAATGTCCTCTTCCTCAAACTTTGAACCAGAGGGGGAAACCGCTCGCTCCTCCTTTGAATCAACATCCTCAACTAGAACTGTAGCTCTAGCACCCTGAGATAGACGAGTTATGCGCCTCTGTCGTGGATGACTAGAGGAAATGCTTGCGTCGACAACTGGAGGGCTTGGGACTGGGCCTGCTACTAGTGGATCTGCATTGAGCAGAGGCTCTACCTGTGTATCGAAGTCCATCCCCAAACCAATATCCTCATCGGAGTCAAACTCTAGTGGACAAGACTCCACTACCCAATCCGATGTTGGATCAATATCCTCGAACACAATGGGATCTGAATCAGGTCTTTTGTTCAGCAATTGGTTGTGTCTTAGTCGGAGGTTGTACTGGACATACACTAGATCATTTAACCGTTTTTGCTCCAAACGATTTCTCTTCTTTGTGTGAATCCTCTCAAAGATAGACCAATTGCGCTCACACCCAGAAGCACTGCAAGTTTGACTCAAAATGCGGATTGCAAACCTTTGCAATTCAAGACAGTGGCTACCAAATGCCTCCCACCATTGTGCTGCAAAAAATAAGTTTCAGTTAGCTCAACAAATTATATCCAAATTTGAAATTGAAATTATAAACAATTATACAAAATAATAAAATATGATTTTAAAATTGAAATTCTTTGTTTACCTAGCTCATCTGATTCCCTTGCAATCCTTGCAAGGTTCTTGCTAAAGGTACCTGTGGCTTGGCTGAACACAGTGATCTGATTGTGTATTTGCAACTGGTCACTCACTATGGGGATCATGTGATCAATTCCGTGAATCAATCCATCTCTAACCTCCCCAGTCAAAGCTCTTGCTTCTTGAGCTTTATAATGATACCTTGGGTTCAAAAAATACCCAGCTGCATGTATAGGGTGATGGAGTTGATTGTTCCATCTTTGATTAATGATTGCCCAAATGGGCCCATACTTACCCACTCTGTCCTTGTATGCTGCCCTTATTTGCTCCTTTGCTTGATCCATAGCCTTATAAATGAAGCCCATAGCCAATCTTTCCCCATCCACCAACCGCAACACCTTAATCAGTGGCTCAGCGAGTTTCATAATCTCTGCTGCCTTTTTCCAAAATATTTCTTCATTGACTTTCTTTTTCACATCTTTTCCATCCTGTTTGTGAGCCCACTGACATTCATTCCATTCATCACTAGAAAACAACTTTTGCAAGTTTCTATGTTGGGCAAGGGTAGATTGCAATGTCAAAAAATGTGTTGCAAATCTAGTGATGGCAGGCCTAATAATTTCCTTGCCCCATGTGTGTTTCCTCATTAGATTCATAATCCATGAGTGATTGTAAATATATTTTGTGATGCTTTTGGCATGCTCTATAGTGTTCTTGATCCAGTCTATTTTGCCAATATCCTCAAGCATGAGGTCTATGCAATGTGTAGCACATGGGGTCCAAAAGATGGTTGGGTGTTTTTCCTCTAACAATTTACCAGCAAGAACATAGTTAGAGGCATTATCTGTGATGATTTGAACAACATTTGCCACCCCCACCTCTTCAACAACCTCATCCAAAAGCTGAAACAACAAGTGTCCATCTTTCACCCTATCAGATGCATCAACTGATTTTAGAAACATGGTTCCCCGTGGGCAAAAGACAAGAAAGTTTATGATGGTACGGTTCCTCTGATATGTTCATCCATCTGACATGATGGTACATCTTGTATGTGCCCACGAGTTTTTGAAATCTTTCAAATAATCATCAATGGACACAATCTCTTTTTGCAAAAGAGATCCTCTTAACTCATGCATAGTAGGGCCTTTGAAGCCCTTTCCAGCAGCATATATGGCATCAAACATAGGTTCATAATATGGTGAACGAGTAGCATTGAAGGGAATATCAACGTCATACCACCATCTAGCAATGTAATCACAAGCAACATCTCTCAATTCTTTTTTCCAATGCTGATCTAAAGTGGGCTGCACTTGACCTGTACTTGTTGGACTAGGACCATGTGCCCTATCAGAGGGAGAAGAGGGTATGAAAAAACTTTTGATAGTACCCCTATTTCTCATTGCACCCTTACCCTTTTTCAGAAATAGACTCCATAGAGGGAGGAACATAGCGAAAGGGGTCTGATGCATTAGTGCAAGGGATAGATGAAGAACCCTCATAATCAAAAGTTGGGTTGGGATATATTTCTCTTTCTCCCAATTTCAGCCTCTATTTCTTTTTGCCTAGGTTTATCTTCCTTAAACTTTTGAAATTGCTCTTTCAACTCCTTCCTAATATCCCCAATGTTTTCTGCTCCACATGGAGTAATTGGGCCTCTGAGACCAACCAAATGTAGTTTCAGTCTATGAATGCCTCCTCCACCCCCATTAATTTTTCTCTTACAAAATTTGCAATGCATTTGATCTTCAATCATTTCAGCATATGCCCAAGCAACATCTTTCATTCTAGGGGCCATTTTGAACTGAGTTTTTGACTTGGAAAAAAAAGGTTTAAATCTGAAAATGAAAACAAAAAAAGACTATTCATTTTATCTTCATTTCTTTCACCAAAAACTATGTTTACCATTTTCAGATTTGCAAAAAAAATAAAACAAAGAAAGACAGATTTTAGAAGAGAAAAAAAAAACCTCTAGGCTCTAGCCTCCTTAATACAGCTCCAACAAACCAACTCCTTAATGCTGCTCTAAAGCTTGCCCAATAAGCTCCTCACTGCTGCTCCAAAGCTTGCCCAAAAGACTCCTCAAAGCTGCTCCAAAACCAACTCCATAACTCTTCACAAATTCCTCACAAATGCTCACTCAAATTCAATGAGATAGATGTGAGGTAATGAGAGGGGGTGGATAGCTTAAATAAGATGGAGAGGGGTTAGAGCCTTGCACAAAACCGTAACAACAACAAAAACAAACATTTGAAGTCCGTTTTTTACCTTTAGAGGGGCCCGCGGTTGGCTTGGAGTGGCTTGACCGGTTTAGCTTGGGCTCGACTGAGTTGGCCGGTTTGTGACCGAGTCGGCTGAGTCGGTGTACGACTCGGCTGGTTCGGTCACAAACCGGCTTCCAGACTGGTTTTTCCACCAAGTCGGACCGGCCGGGGGTCTGGCTCGGTCAAGTCGGCCGATTATGAGCCGATTCGACCATTTTTTAAAAATATGGTTCGTATTGTGTATGGCTTGGCCGACTCTGTCACAAACCGGCCTCCAGACCGGTTTTTCCACCGAGTCGGACCGGCCGGGGGTCTGTCTCGGTCAAGTCGGCTGATTCTGAGCCAGTCCGACTGTTTTTTAAAACTATGGTTCGTATTGTACCTTCTGCTATTTTTTATGCTTTGATTTTTGTGCCCAACTTTGCTCAGAAATCACTCCTTCAACTTGCTGCAACAAATTTCTCTTCCAGAACTTTTATCCAACTCTCAACCTCCTTTCTCCATTCTGCTCACGAAGAATGAATGAATGCAGTCTCCCTTTTCTTTTCCCCCTTTTGTTTCCCTAAATGACTTTTGGGAAATCCTAAGATCTAATGGCTCAGATTCATTTAGATCAAGGGATGAGAATAAATGTGCATTTAATTTTCACTTTCTATTTTTTAACTCACCCATTAAATAAAGTACCCACATTGTACTTTATGTCTAAAGTCACTTTTCACTTTATAATTTAACATTGACTTTACCACTTATAAAGTCACTTTCCCTTTATAAAGTCATACTTAGGAAAATAATTATTTTGGACACTTTTCCCTAGGGAGAGACTAACCCATGGGAAACCACTTGTCCAAGGTACATTAAAAATCAACAACAACTATAAGATCGTTGGTCTCTTTGGCAACATCAATGGGATGGAACATCCATCAAATGGATGTCAAAACAATGTCCCTAAATGGTACCATTGATGAAGAAGTGTATGTCAAATAACCCTTGGGATTTGAAGTAAATGATAGAGAAACTCATGTATGCAGGTTGAAGAAGGCACTTTATGTTGGGATTTTGGGGTAGCATTGGGTGTGCTCTAGCTCCGAAACTTTGTGGAGGTGCTAAGACACACGAGATCTTCAAAACCCAGAAAGCGTTTGGAGAAACTTCATTTGGTGTTGAAGCTATTCAAATAATTATTTTTTTTAGCGAGGACCCTAAGTCTAACTTAGGGAATTAGAAAAATTAAAGTGAATTAATTAAACACATGTGCTGAAATGTTCTAAGTGACGTGGATCAAGCAGTCTTTTAATCTGAGCCGTCGATTAGAGATTAGATCACGACTATTGGTTTTCCAACGAGAAAAGCATAAGAGAAAGGCTTGGGGTCAGTTGGAGGATACACACACATAGGCAGAGCATTGAAGCTAAGTCAAATTTTTGGGGCGGGGTTTGTTGAGGAATTCGAAGTGAGTTTGCAGTGCATTGAGGGGCAAAGATCGGTAAGGGATGATCAGATCCAAGGCCGAGAATACAACAATAGAGAGGCAGTGAGTACCAGACATCGCAGAGCCAGCCAAGGGGACTCAGTTCAACCAACACCACGCAGAGGACTGCGTAAGCCCATTCAGGGTGACGCAGACCCAACTAGCGCAACGCAACACCAACCGGGGTGACATAGGTCCAACCAGGGCAGCGCAGAGTTAGCGCAGCACTAGTGAGGGTGACGTAGAGGATGCAGAGGCAGCGCTGAGGGTTTCCAGTAGGGCAGAAAGGGCTTGTGATCTGTAAATCCCGATTGAGGTGTGATACATCCATATTTTCTGTCTCCAAGTGAAAGGTACTTCTGCTGTGTAATTTATCTGTAGGGCCAACCATTTATGGTGCCCAGAATTTTGTATTCAGATTCTGCACAATAATAAAACCCTCTAGAGCTACTACACTGGTTTTCTCGCATTGGGTTTTTCCTGTGACATTTGTTCGAAAAATCTGTGTGATCTCGTCACATGTGCATATTGTTCAGTAAATGATCTGTAGATGTGTAGGATGCGGTTTGTGTCTGCTTTAATGTTTTTCTGAATACTTCAGTTAAATAACTTGTTAAGTTCAACAAACAAGTAGGCGAAGTAGATCTAGACACTGCAGTAGGGTTTTTGTTTTGAAATTTTCACACTTTATGTCCTTAAGCAAGCCCCAAGGGCTTGGTATACTAGGATGGACTACAAAGATTTTGCTTTTCAAAGAGTTTTACTAATCCAAATCTTTATATCAAGATAGTGAAGGATGAACCAATGATCATTCTTTTATATGTGGATGATCTTCTCATAACAAGTATGGAAGGTTGTATTCAAGAATGCAAAAGACAATTGGCAACAAAATTCAATATGAAGGATCTAGGGCTGTTGCACTATTATTTGGGGTTGGAAGTTTGGCAGAGACCTGGTGAAATATATCTAGGTCAAGGAAAGTATGTGATTAAGATGCTGCAAAGATTTGGCATGATGGACTGCAAACCGATGACAACCCCCATGATCACAAATTTGAAGAGGTTAAGAAGTTTCGATTCAAGCCTTATGGATCCTACAAGTTATAGACAATTGGTGGGCTCTTTGATGTATCTTGTGAACACTCTACCAGACATTTGCTTTGTAGTGAATATTCTCAGTTAGTTTCAGATAGAGCCTAGACATGACCACTATATAGCAGCCAAGCATATACTGAGATATTTATAAGGGACAATACATTACTGCCTGAAGTATGATAGAAAGAACGATATCCAATTGAGTGGATATACATATTCTGATTGGGGAGGCAGTGAGACAGATGGAAGAAGCACTACTGTAGGATGTTTTAGCTTGGGATCCTCTATGATCTCATGGATGAGTAGAAAGCAAGAATCAATTGGTTTGAGTAGTGTTGAAGTTGAATACATTGCAACATGTGAAGTTAGTAGAGAAGCTGTCTGGTTGAGGAAGCTGTTATCCGATCTGTTTGAAGAACCAATGGACCCTACAATTATAGATTGTGACAACACCAATTGCATCAGGTTGTCTGAAGACCCCGTATTCCATGGAAAGACGAAGCACATAAACAACAAGTATCATTACATACAGAAATTGGTGCAATATGAGTGTTGTAGCTACAATATATCTCCATCGATGAGTAGGTAGCTGATATTTTGACAAAATCTCTTCCTAATAAGAAGCTTGTGTATTTGAGAAACAAGTTTGGATTGGTTGATATCTCCTCCCTATTTGAGAGGGAGTGATAGACACATCGTTCTTGTCTTCACTTTGTGAAGAAAGAATGGAGGATTGGGTAAGCATCTGGTTTCTGATACTCTTTGAAGATGAAGTAGGGAATCCAATAGGTAAGAGTAGTCGAAAAAGAAATTCCTTGAGGATGTGTTAATCCAAGACATGAATGGTCCTAGAAGGACATACCTTGTGAACTTCCGGATGGGGTATGTGCCTTAAGAGACAATGATGATGGTGTCGATAAGTCATTGTCTTGCCATCATTGTGCTCTAATCTTGTGGAGAGATAGAGTTGTTAGTCAAGGCCTTGCTATGTGACAATGTTGGCTGGTATGATGAGATGCAATGAGATAAGCTGAAATAAACTTATGAGATGGCTTACCAATCAGACTCTTCTTATGAGATCTCTTTAGCATAAGAATGCTCATATACCATTATGAATACATCCCTAGTTAAGAGGGAGTGTTGAAATATGTAAATAGGTTCGGTCTTCATATGTAATCTTGATTCTTGTATATTATAAAATGAAAAAGAATTTTTTATTATATTTATTGTTATTATTTGTTTTGTTTTGTAGCATGGGCTTCATGCTAAAGGTCATTTTTTTAGGTTGAAGCACCCATTGAGTGCTTGTAGGTTTTTTCATTGAGTCAAGAAGTCAAAGAGTCATTTTCATACGTAAAAGACCCCATTGGGCATCTGTAACATTTCAAAAGAATTATTTTTGAGTCAAAAGAGTCAAAATACCCCTCCAAGACCAAGTTGGCCTGGCAACAGAAAAGTCGGCCTAATTAGGGCATGTCGTCCTCCTTGGAAGCATATATATAAGAGATCATTCGACCTCCTATGGACTCACTCACTCATTCACTCATATATCAAGTGAAGAACAAGAGAAGAAGGAAAGCGAAGAAATTGAAGGACGAAGGAATATTTTCGATCTCTCTCTCTCTCTACATCTCCCACGTGCGAAAGGAAGGCTAGGGTTTTGCACCTACTTGGTCGAAGTTCTGAAGAAATCAAGGAGGTTCGAAGTCTGGGGAAAAAGGAGCAATTTGATCTCTCACAAGGCCTAGGAGTCCAAGCGAAGGAGGGAAGAAGCTCTAGAAGCCCTAATTCACCCACACGTGTGAAGTTGTAGTTGGTTGTAGGGGGCCAAAAATCTGTAGCTGGGGTTCGAAGTTGTGCAGCTCGAATAGTTTTGACTTGGTTTGACTTGGATATAAGAAGCACATCATCAAGGAGGTCTGTCTTGGTCTTGGAAAGGTATTGGTCTTGGTCTAGAGGTCTTGGAATTCGTCATTTGAAGAACCTATAAGAAGAGAAGAGATTTGTGGGTTTTCCTCTCAAGAGGAGAGGGTTTGGCCTTGGCTAGTAGCCTACATCTTGTGTCCTTGTGTACTATTGATATTCATGTTTTGGTAGTTGTTTGATGATAAGAACAACATAATAATAAGAAAGAAGCTAATAATCAAGAAAAGTAAAAGAACATTACAAACAGTTATAAAGTCTAAGAGAAATAACTTCATTTGTTGCCCTATTGATTTCTCAACACTTCCGAGGTCGTGTATTTAGCAAGTGCAAAAGATATTTGTGAACATTTGCTTTCTTTTCCTTTTCTCTATATCAACATAGAGTTCAAACTTTAAACAACAGGTAATCTTTAACCTCCTTGCTTCTTTGTGTTAAAAATTCAGGAGTTTTGTGCACTCAAGTGTTTCAGTACATTCTATTCATATTTCAACTCTACTTAGGTTTCTTAGACATGTTTCCTAATAAACTTTCAGCTTTAGGGCTGAATCTGATTTATCAATTATAGCAGCATATCATTTATTTATCAACCAATAATCTTGTAATCTCAAGGAAACAAATACAAATGATATACAAACTTGGGAGATGATTCCCAGCCCTCAAGGACATCCCCAAGTACAAACCAGGTTTGAGTTTAATCTTATTACATTGGATTTGTACCGTCTACAAATCTGCCTTGTTAGCTACTTCAATCATCGTGTGGAATAAGCTGTAAATCAGATTTGCAATTACATAAATTTCAGACAGCATTGTACACTTCATATTAACATAAGAATGAAGTACAAGTAGATATGAATGGTTTGTGATAAGCCCGTACTTACAGTCCACTGGCTTATCACTAGAAAGGAATACTCCACAATGCTTCCCAATCCTAGCTAGGATAACTGCAACAAGTGAGCATCACACCAACTTTCAAACCACTAACCTTTAACTCCTCCCAGCTCGGATTCATTCCTTACAAAACCTTGTCACTCTATGACTTGCATTACACAAGTGCACCTCCAAATACAATATCACATCACATGACAACTGGAGTGTAAATGATCACTATTGCTGCAAAATCCAGCAGGTCTAGTGCAAAGCTATACTAGGAAGAACCAGACCTTTGGGAAGCAAACAAAAATGTTGCCACTGTCACCTCAACAAACTTTCTCCTCCTCTAGTGATATTTTACCACAAGGGGGGCTTCCTTAAACTTATCTACAGGATATTTAGTGATGATGGCTAAAGGTGAATGATAGGAAGTCTACTAAACGGGATAAAGTACCGGCGGGAGCCTAGAGGGCTCAAGTATTCTATGCTAAGGTTCAAGTACTCTATTCCTAGAACAATTTGTGGGCTGCTATAAGTTGGGGTTTTGCAGATATTCAATGATGGGACAAGCAGTAGCATATAACAACCAAAGGAAAGGTGTTTCAAATGATAATTAATATTGGAGGCAAGACCTTTAAATAAATACCAAGTATTTAGGGTTTTCAATGGAATTCTATGGCTGAAAACATGCATAAACAACAATTAAATGATTACATCTGCCATAAAGAGAATGATTTGACATGCAATAATGCTAGATTTTGCTATTATATTATTTATTAATGCATTTCCTAATTTAAGAACTATAAACATGAAACATAAATTTACTTTTTAACAATTTTCCACGTAAAACCCTAGCCTTAACCCTAGTTATCTAGGAAAAAGGAAAAAGAAGAAATTTAATGAATAAGAGGGATGATCAACACAATTATGACTAGTGCGTTGTCCTAAATGAGCTAAATGGAGTTTTCTAGGCCGAAGTTTAGTGAGAATGGCCTTGTTGGAGTAAGGGGAGATGATTAGGGAATCCACTCCTAAAACCCTAGTGATTTTCCTTGCGAGGGGAGAATTTAAGATTACTAATGCACACTTGGTGTTTCCTTAAAGGTTTCAATGAGAACAATTTTGCATGCTATAAAGGAGCAAATTTCAAGAAGGATTTAGCATTTAATCATGGCACAAAAATAGAAACCCTACTACACAAATACTGTTGAAAATTGTAACTATGTTAACTCTTCCTAATCGTCATTGTACTTATGTAATTATATTTTTTATGTAAAAGCAAAAAGAAAGAAAAAGAATTATTTTTTCAAGCATGGGTTTCATGCTCAAGTCAATTTATTAATTAGGTCATGCATGTTCTTCATGCTTTTAAGGTTTATTGAGTCAAAAGAATATTTGTCTTAAGTCAAAATATTGTACTAGAGTCAAGTCCCATCTGGACTTTGAAAAGAAAGTGGAAAAAGAGTTTTATTTGTGTCAAAATGTCAAAATTACCCCCACATGACCAAGTCGGCCCTTCCTGGACAAGCTGGCCCTGAGACTGACCTATTCGACCTCGTGAATGTGTATATACTATAAATACAATGTAAATCATCCTCATTTGCAGCATCTCAAGCAAGTTCGATTTCTGTGCTTTTAAGGTTTATTGAGGCAAAATAATATTTGTCTTAAGTCAAAATATTGTACTAGAGTCGAGTCCCATCTGGACTTTGAAAAGAAAGTGGAAAAAGAGTTTTATTTGTGTCAAAATGTCAAAATTACCCCCACAAGACCAAGTCGGCCCTTCCTGGACAAGCTGGCCCTGAGACTGACCTATTCGACCTCGTGAATGTGTATAAATACAATGCAAATCATCCTCATTTGCAGCATCTCAAGCAAGTTCGATTTCTGTGCCAAGATGAGAGAGAAAACCAAAGAGAGAGTTAGGAAGAAGAGAAAAAGTCAAAGGAAAGAGAGCGAAGGTCAAAGGAGGAAGAAATCTGCCCTAAATCTCTCACTCATGCAAAATTCTGAAGCAGTTGCACTGTGCAGGGGCTGAAATTGCAGCCTAGTTGCAGGGGCCAAATATACAGAATTAGTTGCAGAGGACGA
Source organism: Pinus albicaulis (assembly GCA_034641835.2). Lineage (NCBI taxonomy): Eukaryota > Viridiplantae > Streptophyta > Pinopsida > Pinales > Pinaceae > Pinus > Pinus albicaulis. The sequence continues at coordinate 162,302,619 of CM076581.1, forward strand.
AATTGCAGACCTAGTTGCAAGGGCCGAAAATTTGCAGTTTGACCGTGTTTTGAAGGCATTGACTATCGTTGACTAGAGTTAACTTTGAATTGTTGAAAAATCTTGAAAGGAGGGCTGACTTGCTGTTCTAGTGATTTCTCAACATGGTATCAGAGCTAAGGTGAGAAAAACATAACTTGAAGATCACTCTTGTTGGCATAAGTAGAAGACATTCATCAAGAATACTTTGGAGGACATCATTTGCAAAAGGGACACAAGGAAGGATGTAAGAAAGGGCACAAGGAAGAAGATTGAAGGATCATCATTCATCTTGAGGAAGGCTTCTACATCAAGTCATCATCATCTCTTTCTCTCTCTATCATTGAAAGCTCCTAATTACTCATCATCCTTTGAAGAAGATCATCATATTATTAATCTCTCTCTACAAAGAAAGAAATCCTATCTCGCTTCGAAGCTCTTTGATCATCATCCATTTTGAAGTCATCACTTAAGAAGCATCAATCCTTGGATCATCATCTACACTCTTGGAAGCAACATCAATCATGTTTGTAGCAACTTGAAGCCACCATTGTACCAACCATCCTTGAAGTTATCATTCTAGACATCCTTGAAGACTCTTGGTAGATCTTGGGAACATCAAGGTATTCGAAGTCATCATCATCAAGAGGGACACTCATTTGTCAAGTAAGTACTATAGTATTCTCTATGTCTCAATCTTCAAATCAAATGAATTCAATTTGCAAAGAAGGCAACAAGCTAGATGGCTCATCAAACTTTCAAGCATGGAAGAGAAGAATCAACTTGATACTTGAAGAAAATGAAGTCATGGACTATGTTCTTGGAAAACTTAAAGAACTAGATAAGGAAAAGACTCAAGAATGGGCCCAATATGCTAACAGAGAAGTTAGGGCGCAGAGGATTCTCATTGAATCCATCAAAGATCATCTTATCCCATTTATTGTAGATTTTGGTACATCGAAAGCAACCTATGACAAATTGGTAAAGTTATATTCGGTCAACACTTCAAGTCAGGAAATATCTTTGAGAAATCGACTATTCAAAACAAGGTTATCAAAAGATGAACTACAAGGACTTGGAGAAGTTGTTTTAGATTCAGAATTGACTACTTGTATACTCTATGCTTTACCCCCGGAATGGAGCAATTTTGTATCAAGCATATATTCTAGAAAGGACATTAAATTTTTTGATGAGCTATGGTCTTTATGTGTGTTAGAAGAAACAAGATTGAAAGCCAAAGATGACATAGAACTCGATGAAAATTCTCAAGCTTTTATTGCTATATCAAAGAAGAAAAGTGGAAGGTTTGAACCTCATCAAAGGCATAATAGAATTAACAACAATCAACCACGTGGATGACAAGATATGTCCAAAATACAATGCTTTGGATGCAATTAATATGGAAAATTTAAAAAAGATTGTCCTAAGGATCCTCGAAATAAGAAGAACAATAAGAGAAAGGAAAGGAGTGAAGCCCACATTACCGAAGAAAACGAAGAACTAGAAAAAAAGCCGAAGAATGAGAATCCTAAAGATCTTTACTATTGAAGATCTCCACTTAATTAATGGTATGTTTTTCTTTTAGTAGAGGATGGTGGTTAGAATAGCTTTTACAATTAATTTTGCAAAAGAATTTTGGCATCATGCCGTATTCAAAAAATTAAAATCTACATAGTCAGTTATTGGAAGCAGTCATCTAGCATAATATGGATAGAAGGATTTTGACCACTTAGCAACTCTACATTATATGCACATCACAGTTCATACAACTACCACTTGGCATCATATAGAAGCTGTCATTTAGCAGGAAGGGATCACCAAGATCCATGACAATATTTGTTAAGATTCTTCATCATATAAAAGAACTATTGTGACATGGCAAAAGTATATTTCACCTAGAAGAAAGCAAGTATTGTAGAAGTTTGAAGATAGTCAATTTGCAACATGGTGGCATGATTGAAGCATCTCTTGTCTTAAGGAAGGAGTCTCATCATAGAAATTATCTTCAAGAAAATAAACAATTCATTCAAAAGGAATTCATCTAGATGGATAGATGAAAAGAGGAGGTATGCATATATTTAAATAGAAGCTCTTCATTAGAGGGTAGATTCATGTCTTTAGTGAATTTTTTTGTAGGAAAAGCTGGAAGCAGAAATTTATTTGGAAATGTGAGCATGGTATGTCTTGATTAAGAATTGGATGGACAAGAACACTTTCAAATGATCAATTGACTCATAGAAGCATGGTATTGATCAAATATCCGATATAGTCTCTTGAAGAACTTAAGATAAGAATGACAACTTCAAAGAAAGCTATGAAGATTTTGTTGGATGCGATATTGAAGCATTCAAGCAACATGAAGAAGAACCCTAGTACTATATGAAGACAGGACATGCAAAAGAATGTTGACATCAAAGGGAGCTAGAAGAAAAAAGTCTACATCTTGTCAAGAAGGCCATCATGATTTGGTAATTTTGATATTGATGATTTTGTTTGAAGATATAATTAAGCTACTTGGAAGGTTATATTGCAAAAGTACGTGCAAAAGCTGGAAGGATAGAAGTTGAGATAATTTGTTGAATGATATTAATAGCTGCATAGTTTCATCATGGAACATGGATTATTTAGACAAACATGAGGGAAAAATTGATACTAGAAATTTGATATGACACCTTGAAGAATATGAGACAAATTTTTGTTATGAAGAATAAAAGACATATGCTAGTAGTTGTGAGGAAGTTTGGCTCCTTGAAGACGATAGGTGAACCCTTTGATGACAATGATTGACAAAATCTAGGAAGCTCGAAGTTAGGAACCAAGAACCCTGTCACGAAGATGGATCAAGGAAGAATTTTTGCTACATAACAATTAGGAAGGTCGAAGCTCAAGAACGGTATGATGATACAAGGAGTCCTATAACTACTACTTAAAGATCTCCATGACGGAACATGTACATGATGAACGAGACAAGATAAAGCTTATGGTTGAAGTGTCTCTGATGAAGAGGGAGCAAAGGTTATCTCCCTGTTTAAGAGGGAGTGATATGGGACACTACATTCTCCATGTGTCATAGCCTAGACCAGGACTAACAACTGTAAGTATTAGTGAAGGCATTGGTAAGGAGAATGGAGGATTGGATAAGCATCTGTGATAGACACTCTTTGAGGATTCGATAGGGTATCCAAGATAAGAGTGGTCGATGAGGACCGATATTCTTTGAGGATTGAAAATCCAGGATAAGAATGTGAAATTTTCAAGTCTGAAATCCTATTGCAGCAACCAGTATTATTTCTTTTAACTGATAAATTAATTATTCATATTATTGCTATGGCAACATCGAAATAAACACATTGCAACCTTCACAAATAAAACAATGGAAATAAAATAGCATTGGAACTTGAGAAAATACTTGCACACACACATAAAAATGACACCGTTATTTTTGGATAAATGTCCTCGGAAAAACCCTTGGAAAACCGGTGCAGTAGCTGAGGGTTTTATTATTATGCAGCAGTTGTGAAAATTCTTGAATACATTAATGCAAAAATCCTACTGTAGTATCTTGGTTTACTTCTCCTACTTGTGATTAAATTATACAAGTTATTTCCAGAAATATTCAGAAAATACCGAAGTAAACAAAACTAACAGCCTACACATATGCAGATCATTTACTGAATAATATGCTCATTTAAACAAAGTGACACGAAGAAAAACCGAATGCGGGAAAACCGGTGCAACAGATATGAGGGTTTATTATTATTATGTAGAATCTGAGTACAACAAATCTGGGCACCCAACTAGTTAACTTGACAGAGAAAATGATAAATCTGCAGCAATACTTGCTGTTATGAGAACAAAAGCTAACTGATCCACACCCTCAAATGGGATTTACAAGACTCAGCTAGATTCCGGCCGTAGAAACCCCAGCGTTGCCCCTAAAGCCCCAACAAATACCCTGCTAGGCTCTGCGTGCCTTTGCGCTGCTCAGAAGGGGACTACGTAACCCTAGAGTGGGTGACGCAATCCTTACGCTGCCTCTGGAGGCCTCTGCGTAACTCTGGAAGCCCTCTAAAGCTGCAGCGCTGCCCCTCCTGGGTCTGCGTAGCAGTTGAAGCCTCTGCACTGCGTAGCTGCTGCCCTTGCCGCTGATTGCTGCTCCTCTGCCTCTTGCTGACTATTGGCTCTGGGATCAGATCATCCCCTCAGCCAATACTACCCCTCGCTGTAGAAAACTCTTCCAGAAACTCTTAGCAAACCCTTCCCTGGAATTCCAGATCAGTTTCGCAGCTCTGCCTCTGTGTGTGTGTCTCCAACTGACCCTCAAGCCTTTCTCTTATACTTTTTCGTCGAACACATCAACGACCATGATTAAATCTCTTATCAACGATTGAGATTAAAATACTGCTTGATCCGCGTCACTTAGAACATTTTAGCACATGTGTTTAATTAATTCACTTTAATTTTTCTAATTTCCTAAGTTTAGACTTAGGGTCCTCATTAAAAAAATTAACTATTTGAATAACTTTAACACCAGATGAAATTTCTCCAAACGCTTTTTGGGTTTTGGAGTTGATGTGTTTCTTAGCCCCTCCACAAAGTTTCAGGGCTAGAGAACACACGATGCTACCCCAATACACAAAATCTCAACATCAGTGAGAGACATTTTTTGACTACAACTGGATGCTGAAATTTGACAATCCTACAGAGAAAGATGTTGGCAAAATTCTAGTGAGGAATATTCCTCACCCCACAGGCAAATCTTGTCTCTGACTGCAACTCCAAGTGAGCCGTCTAAACTGCCTATGCGTTGGTCTGCGTCACCCTAGCACAGTATCTGCCACGCTCAGCCTAAATCAACTACTCTTGTAGTCGTCTTGTCTGCCACTGGCTGAGAAACTATCTCTTCGACCTTCTGGAACCCTTTACCAGCCTCTGGAACTGAAACTCGACTTCTCTCCAGCTAAATCAAACTGGCCTCGAGAGGCTTCTGCATAGCCCCTGCGTCAGCCTCACTGTGGTACTTCTGCCTCTCTACAAATGCACTCGCTGGATCTGGAAAACTTCTTCTAGCCTCACTGTCCCTGCTCCTCACTCTTTGCTTCCTCACTAAAGCTCGAACTCTCCGGCAACTGACTGCTGCCACTCTGGAAAATCGAATTCTCGTAGTGTCTCTGGTATCTTCTCCAAGTGCCCATCAAGTTCCTCTTATAATCCACTGTTGGAGCACCAACGACCAAGATTAAAACTTAATCAATGGCTGGGATCATCTTTGAGTCGATTTGTGTGAGTTTCTAGATGATTCGCATCTTGACCTAATTAATTCCGATTAATTAGTGATTTTCCCTAAGTTTATTCTTAGGAAATATTAAAAAAATTGAATAATAATCTAATTAAGTTATCTTTAGGTGCAATTTCCAGAAACGATTTCTAGGTTTTGAAGATCTCATATATTCTAGCCTCTCCACCAAATTTCGTGGCTAGAACACATCTGATGCTACAGAAACTAACAAAGAATAGTCTTAAGGACATACCTGGTGAACATCCGGATGGGGTATATGCCTTGTGAGACAATGGTGATGGTGTCTATAGTCGTTGCCTCCTCAACATTATGCTCTAATCTAGTGGAGAGATAGATCTTGTAAGTCAAGACTTTGCTATGTTGACAGTGCTGGTCATGCTGTTGAAGATGGCTTATCAATCCGACTCTTCTTATGAGAATATTTCAATTTGATAGTTTTCTTGTACCTGTTGTGTAAATTATCTACGTTGCATGGGTTCCACACCCGGATAGGGTAGGGTAGGTGCGGGTTCCGAATCCCCCAATCTTAGGGTGCTTGACGGGTTCTTCTCAGAAGCACCCTAAAGAACCCGATTCTTCATGGAAGAACCCGAGACTTCCCACACAAAATCAGGGTTCTTTTGCTGATTTGGGGACGAAGAACCCCAAAAATGGGTTCTTTTCGGGTTCTTCGGCGGCAAGTTTGGTTAAATTTTTATTTTATTTTATTAAATTCGACTATTACTAATCACTATTAAAATTAAAATTTAAGATTTTATTATTAAAATTAACATTAAGTATGACTCAACTATTCTTATTGTGATTTTTTTTTTGTGTTAAAACTTAAAAAGTTAAAACTTACCCACTCGGACTCCGTAACCCATAGCAATCGTTACCTCACCTCACCGCACAACAACTCACCCTCACCACACAACAACTCACCCTTGGCACATCAAGCAACAACCTCACCCTCGGCACAACAAGCAGCAACCTCACCCACTTATTAAGTGAGCAACTTGAATTCATTAATAGAGATGAAGGAGGAACTTGACAAATTCATGAAATCAGAGAAGGGAATGAAAGAATACAAAATCTCGAGGAAACTGAAAGACTGCACATATTTCTAGTAAGTGTAGTTGCAAAGTTATAGGTGCAACTAAAAGTGGGTTCAACATGGAAAATTTTAGTTGAACAGACAGTGTTTACTAACAACCAATACCCCATATGCTTAGGTATTCCCGAAAGAAAAGAAGGCACAATATTAATGCACCCAAATACCAAGGTTGTTGATTCGAGATTAGACTACTAGATACATGCACAGGGAACAAGGCAAAAGGGGTGTGTTTAATTCATCTTCCTTCTATATCTAAAGTGTTATAAGTGAAAATAATTGCTGACACTGTAGTCTTTAAAATTTATGAAATTGTAGATGCTCATGTTCAGTTGATTCTAGCTGCATGGGAAAGTCCTGCAAAGGAAGTTTTCAGAATGTTGTCATTTGTTACTTGTATAGTAGCTTCACTTGGATGGCATTACCATGATGCAAGTATCATCTTCTGACGGGTATGTTGTGACAAAGACATTCTTACTATGATTGTAGTGTTTTCAACAGTAATTTTCTATATCATTAGGGCATACATTGCTGTTAGTAGTGACAGTGGGAACTCATATAATCATTGCACTCTTCAATCTATCTTAATCTATTAAGAAATTTTGAAATTTTGAAATTTCAATGTATTATCAATTTTAATTTATCTGAAGAGTCAAGATTGATATGATATATCATTATGTGAATGTTGAATGTTCAATGATGTGCATGTTTAAATCTTTGAAGTTTAAACTTTAATTTTTAAATAAAAAATATTTTATTTTTCTTGTTTTATACAAATTCACATATATATTATTATTATTATTATTATTATTATACCCCCGACGAACCCACGCACCCTGTTTCAAAAAGTGGACGCCCCTCGCCCCCGTCTCCCGCTCCCTCGCACTCCGCACTCATCGCTTTCCTCGCAACATAGGTAATTATAAATACCAATGTGGAAAAGGTCAAAGTCGGGATTAAATCGGCAAGGGTCCAAAACTTGAAAAACTCGATAAAGTCAAGAGTTTTTTGAAAAAGTCGGCAAAACTAAAATATTACAAAATATTCATTTTTGGAAAAAAATTCAATTTTTTGGAAAAATCCCTGATTTTTTGGAAAAAATCTCAAAATTTTCAATTTTTTTTTGAAACATCATTAAAGAAACTACCTCACTCACGATTTTTTGGAAAAATTCCTGATTTAATCCCAACTTTTTCAACTGGGAAAAATCGCCAAAAAGTTGGCCGATTAAATCAGCTAGTCCAAAAGATTGGATTTTGCCGATTTAATCGCGACTTTTTCCAGACTGATATTAAATACCTCCCTAGTTAAGAGGGAGTGTTGAAACTTGTAACTAGGTTTTGGACGTCATAATTGTCATTATCCTTATGTAATTATATATTTTATGTAAAAGCAAAAAGAAAGAAAAAGAAAATTATTTTTTCAAGCATAGGTTTCATGCTCGAGTCAATTTACTAATTAGGTCAAGCATGTTCTTCATGCTTCTAGGGTTTATTGAGTTAAAAGAAAATTTGTCTTAAGTCAAAATATTGCACTAGAGTCAAGTCCCATTTAGACTTTGAAAAGGTGGAAAAATAATTTTTATGTGTCAAAATGTCAAAATTTTCCTCACAAGACCAAGTCGACCCATCCTGGACAAGTCGACCCTGAAAGTGGCCTATTCGACCTTTTGAATGTGTATAAATACAATGCAACTCGTCCTCTTTTGGAGCATCTTAAACAAGTTCGATTTCAATGCCAAGAAGAGAGAGAACCAACGAAAAAGTCAAGAAGAGCCAAATTCAACGGAAAGAGAGCGAATGTCAAAGGAGGAAGTCTGCCCTAAATCTCTCACACGTGCGAAATTATGAAGCAATTGTAGTCACCAAAATTTTGTTGTAGAGTCCAAAAATCTGTAGTTTGACCGAGTTTTAAAGGCATTGACTACCATTGACTAGAGTTGACTTTGAATTGTTGAAGAAGCTTGAAAGGAGGGCTGACTTAGGTCTTGTGGGAGGTCTTTGTCTTGGTGTTTAGGTCTTGGAATTCTGACTTTGATCTATTCTATAAGAAGAGAAGATTTTATGGGTTTTCCCCTTGGAGGGGTTTTGCCCTGGCTTGGAGCCTATCTTTTGTATTCATTGTCTTTTTGCGATCTTCATAGTTTATGGTTTTGGTATTTGTTTGATGATCATAACATAATAAAAGTAATAAGAAGCCAACAAAATCACAAGAAATTATCAAGTAAAAGAGAAATCAACTCTAATTGCTGCTATAGTGATTTCTCAATTATCCAATAGAAACACTTCATTCAATCCCAAGAGAACATCTCCATGCAAGAATCCATATCCAAGAGAACTCGCACCATAAAAAAATCACATTTCAGCCCAAGTAGAAACAAAATTATCTAATAGAGACACATCTTTCAATCCCCAAGAAGACATCTCCATGTAAGAATTCATATCCAAGAGAACTCACACCTTAAAAAGATCACATTTCGGCCCAAGTAGAAACAAGAGACTAATTCACAGTCTTTAGAAGAGAAGAGTGAATGAATTTGATGATGAAAAGAGTGGTGTAAAGATTCCTTTATTTATATGAGCATTAACTTGCCTCATTTTCGCTAATTTTACAAGCAAAGCCCTAAAACAAGTTTGTTTGAGTGTTCAATAAGTTTGAGGTTACAAGCCAACCTTAAGATAGCTCAAAAACATAACAATAAATGCCAAAAGTCCACATGTGTGGGTAAATTATGTCCTCCACTATGATGTCATCCTCCATAAATGCTCATAATGTCACAAGCACGTGACAAGTGGATCATGAGTGCTCCATACTTCAAGGAAAAGCTCAAAGTATATGCACATGCCGCCATAAATGCCTCGAAAACTAGGACGTCATCACCAATGTGCCCTATTTCACCCTTCTAGGGGAAAATGGGGTGACATGGCACCATCGTGCTCAAGTGTTGGGGTTTCCCAGTGAGTTGTAAGCCCTCCTTTGCCATCTCAACGATAACCATCATCATTCGAGCTTTGGAACAGGCAATGGCCATCAAACAATGTTAAGGCCATCAAGAGGGTGTCTTGCGTCTACTTGGGCACATCATCAATAAATTCTACACCAAACCATCATTGGTTGAATGTTTCAACATCTGGGGGTACCCATGAGCGTTAGGCACCATGTGGAACCATCCCATAGCCCAACACTCATTTTTGGAGGGGCAATGCTACATCATCAAGGTTAGAACTACTCTTTGGACTGGGTACAATGACCTCTTCGAATACTGTTGGATAGGATGAATATTAACTCTCAAGGGGTCTCTGTCATTGTGATATCACCACCTGGAAAGACTCTCTCAGGATAAAATGAAATTAGTAATCATTAGGGACAATAACCATCATCATAGTGAACCATACCTAATGTTAGGGACACAAGAGTATTTTGCGCAAAATCACCTTTAAATGTCTAATTAGATCAGGACATATAAACAAGTTACCTCACATATTAGGGATGATTAGGCCAACAACCATATTGGTTGTTTCTATCCCCCAAGGGTAGTGACATATCCCAAGTTAGCTCGTCAAGCCATAGGTGCGTGTGAAAATGATGGTTGTCGAGTGGGAAATACTTTAGGGAAGGTGTCATTGCCTTGTGACTAGCTAATGGGGGTCCAACATCTTGGGTGTATAAATGTAAGGAGTGAGCAATCACGGAGACATGAATTTCCCTTTTTCTGTCCCTACTTTTCCCACCCCTCTGATGCACTTTTTGCTACTTATAGTTTGTGTTTATTTGGGTGCATAGCTTAAGAGCACAAGCTTGCTTTTGAGAAATCCATTACCCTTCTAAGATGAAGTAGTTTATTGCTCATCATGGTTGGGACATACAAGAGTTTCTTTCTTTAGATGAAGCATTAAATGCTTGAGGAATTGGGTGATGGCTAATGAGGGGCATAAAACTCATGCGAGGATTTTCCCCATGTGCTAAATACATCTTCCAGCCAGTGTTGCAGGGACCTCCCCCTTTAACCAAACCCCAAAATTGTGCTCCGTGCATAATTGCGGCTGAAGTGCCCCCAAAACTGTGCTTCCAAAAAATGGAATTGTGGTTCTGGCTCAAATTTTGTGTTTCCTACAAATTTGGAACCACCACCTGTCGAATAGTGCTCCCATGTGCCAAAATTTCTAACAACCATGTGCCGAACTATGATCCCATGTGCCAAAACTTGGAACCGCCATGTGCCGAATCATGTTCATGTCATGCTTCCTGGATGGTAATGTTAAATTCATAAAGCAAAAGGATGAAAATGTCATCCTTTTACTTAATTTTTTGACATTACCATTAATAATTTTAGGATGTTTGAGAGTGGTTCTAACCTCATTGGACTTCATATGGAGAAAATTGAATTTCATTATGATTTTTGAGATTTGAAAGTTCTTCATTGTTTGCTTCATCGATATCTTTAATGGTTGGATTTTCGAATTTATCATCTACTTTTTGGTTTGTTCCAACAACTTTTGATTAAGGCTTTTCAGATGATAATTTTCTTATTCTTGTTTTGATAGGCTTTCATTGAGTTTCTTCTCGAGACCTCCCTTTTTTGGTTCTAATTTTTGCTTCATAATCTTGGACTTCTTCACTTGTGCAACTAATTTTTGAGTGTGATCTTTTAAGCGAGAAATTTCCTTGGTTTTATCCGTGATAACTTTGTTGAATTCATTTTGCATCTTTAATATTGACTTTTATAGTTTTTGGATGATCACCTTTGATATATTTTTAGGTCTTTTCATGAAGGTACTAGTGAATCTGAGTTCACTGTAACGTCTCGAAAAGTCACCTTCTTCTTCTTATAGTGAAATGGAAAACTTTTGTTTGTGTTTAATATGAAGGAACCAAGTGTTCCAAACCATGGTAAATAAAAAATTATGTCAACTTTTTCTTTATACATAGTTGTGACATTGAATTGAGATATACATTCATAATCATCAATTGTCACTTGCAAATCCTTAATTTCATATTGTCTCTTGCAAAAAAATCTTCTTTTCCACCTATATTTGGCTCTGCAATTGATAATTGATTTTCCAAATTAATATTAATACAATTTTCTTTATTGTTCATGCTGATAGCGATAGTAATCTCTTTTCCTTGAATACTCCTCTTTAAAGTAAATAATCTATAAAATGATGGAATTAAACAATTTTTATGAGAAAATCTTCCTTACTTCATTTTATAAAAATCTATTGTATATCTTGGGAAAATTAATCCTAACGATCCTTTTTAAACTATCTTTTATGCTTCCAACCTCTCTTGTGTCCTTTATTAAGTAGTCCTAATTTTATAATATAAATGGTTTTATGTTTTTTCATTATGTACTATACTTAGCATACCTAAAAACCATTTTAATTTTTACTTAAGGCCTAATACTTTAATTACAGTATGAACCATTTTTTAATTATTTATAATATAACACTTTAATATAAGAACTTTTCTGCAAACTTTAAAGAAATTGATGAGATGTGACTCTCCTAGTGGGTCATGTTCTGGTGGCTGGAATGGTTTGGTTAAACACAATGTTGCATAGTCATTCCTTACCCTGATGCCATGTATAATTCTGTGGCACATGTAATTAGATGAGACGATCACACCTGATTGCACAACGAATTTAATATTCAATGGTGATATTCTGAAACCCTCAACGCACCCTCATAAATTCAATTTCATAGCTTGAATTTGTTGTAGCAATTGCAACAGGGCTTGCAAAAATGAATAATATAGCAAACTTGTTTATCGACAGGTTGATTTGAGCTCCCTTTGGTGGATTAAACCTTAGAAATGGTTTTATTTATGACCCTGGATGGTTATTGGTGTATATATCCATGATGCCTTGTGAATCAATGAGCCACTAGTGTGCGAACAATGACAATTTTAGACTTCCCCTGGAAACCCTTCACTCAGGTTTGTCAAATTGTTGTAGTTGGGAGGCATGATTTCTGTGTCTATTACTAGATTTCTGCTGTAGTCTTCTGTTGAGAAATCAAGGGAATTATAGTGATAAAATTCTTTAGATAGATTTTTCTTATACTTTGACATTTGTTTGTTATTGTTCTTTACTTGTTATTAGATTTCTTACAATTTATTATGTTTCTTTCATCGAGATTCAAGGCAAATGCCAAAACAATGAAGATCACGACAAGGGACACAAGATGTAGGTGCACAACCAGGGCAAAACCCCTAGGTAGGGGAAAACCCATTCAAGAACTCTTCCTTCAGTGGATTCAAAATAAGTTGAGATGACCAAGACCCTTATTACCTAGACCAAAGACTCCTTCCATCCATCAAGTCAACCTTGTTCCTAAGTGACATATCATGCTACAATTCTGATTCCTGTATTCAACATTTTGTTTAGATATGATACCTTATTGCTGTAACATTTTGGTCCTTCAATACTGTGATACCTCAATTCGTTCTTGTGATCATACCAAGCTTTTGATCCTGTAGTCTGACAGACTTCGGTCCTATATTCATGCTATGCTTCGTTCCAGCAATTTTTCATGCTTTGGTCCAGTAATATCTTAGTGCCTCAGCCTTTGATCCTGTAATATCTCAATGCTTCGATCCCACAATCTATACTTTGATCCTGTAGAAGATCTGAATCATCCTTTCTTTGCTATCTCTGCAATATATCTGAACCTATGTAATATATCCAAACCTCTGCAATATATTCGAACCTCTGCTATCGAGTTCACATGGGTATTTATAGTTGTTTTTGACTGTAAATGAGCCTACATGAATAATTTGTGGAAGCCGACTTGTAGAGGATCAATCTAGAGGTCGACTTGGAAGGTGACTTGATGGAGGAGGTTTTGGCATGACAAAATAGATTTTTATCTTTGACACCATGAACCCAAGAAGGGATTCAGACATAATAAATTTGACTTTGAGTTAAATAAAAATGCTAGAAGCCTACAATGGAGGCTTGACCTATACCATTGACCCAAGCATGAAGTCCATGCTTTAATAAGTCAATTTAATAATAATAAAAAATTATTTTGACAAATATATTACATCATGACTCAAGTACAATTATGAAGACCGACACTAGTTACATTCTTCAACATCTTCGACGGGTATATTTAAATGTGTTCTTGCAAAGTCACAAACTGGCTAGTGCACTATGGCTGGTTTTATCCTTTGACATCGACTTTCATCTCTTCTCCTTGATGACTCATAGAGGATTTTATCACTATTATTATTTTTTCTGGAAATTGCTGGTCCAATATTCGCAATATGCATATAAGTGACTGCTAGTGTCTCAAAATTATTTCAGGGTAATTATTTCCTTTGTGGATTATCAATTTCTTTATGGAAGTGGAATCATTTTTTTTTCAACAAAACTCTAAAATATGGCCAACGGCTGATTTATGGTCAAAGACTTGAATTAAGGAAACCTTGTAAATTCAAAAGAGAATTGAAATGGCTATAATAGGAGCATGGGCAAAGATCGGATTAGAAACGAAGTTCTGATACCAAATGTGATAGCCAAACCTTGTTCTGAAACCAAATAAGACAAACAAAGTTCACTTATGAAAATATTCACAAGGATGAATAGTAATATATAAAAATGTTTGAGTACAAATGATATGATGGAATACAACAAAGGTACCCTTGGTATATATACCTAGGTAGGATGTCCTTTCACGAATAATCATGTCCTTTCATTATACTGATTATTATTAATTCCTATTAGTTATCTATGAATTATTTATTTATATTATTTTATATATTTATGTTTATAACATATATCCTGAAACTGACACTGAAAGCATTGTCATTCTAAAACTGTTAGCTCTACATATCCTTTATTTAGCATTGACAGTATCATTGCGATTAGGCTAGATGATGGGTAGAAAAAACCATAATGAGATAAATGTGTGATTTCACCATTTCTACCACTTGTCCATTGTTTGTGAGAATAGTCTTGGATACCTCTTTCCTAGAGATGTTGAGTCCCATAATTTTGTCTTTGCAAGGTTTGCATGAAGGCTCAAAGTATCCACTTGTTTTTAGAGTCGTGCTACCATGTGAACTAAAAGGAGAATGCTTGCAAAGTATAAAATCATAATCGATATCCTATAGAAAAGGAAACTACTCCTATCAACCATGAATTTTGCAATGAGATACTCTTGAGTCTTGTTCATCAATATAAATCCCAAAGAGTGTGGGTGAGAGTTTACATCATTGGCAGATTCCTATAGGGCCATGCATGTTATCTTTGTTGCTCATTCTGGTGTGATCATGCCAGTAATCATCTAATAGAGTCATATCCAATGAACTCAATAGATATGGTAGTGCCAAAATCCTTAGTCTCTCAAATAGTAGGTGCCTTGGAATTGTATCAAAGGCACTTTATAGAAGTCTAAAAAAAAATAGTATATATTGTATTTTCATGCTTTCACTTCCTCAATAATGGTTGTAAGAGTGAAAATATTGCTAGAAGTGTGGTGATTCATTCTAAATCCTGCTTGACCTTTGGTCTACTATATTTCTTGTTGCCCATTTGGAGATGAAGTGATCTAATGCTATGGTGAAGTGTTTGGACAGATTATGTCCAATTGTGAGAATATGATAATTTTTTGGTTGGATAGGATTTACAAATGGGATGGATGACATGAGAGGTAAAGGAGGGCATATATTTTTTTCTTATGAAAATTTTACAAGACAAACTTCTAAAGTTTAAAATAAAATAATCATGCTCTTTTTTCTTATTTAAAAAATATAAATTTCCTTTGTTTTTGAAATTTTTATATTTCCTTGTACTCAATTCGTCGAGTGTTGTTCCACCCTATTTTTTGTTATAGTCCCTAGAAATCAGTATTGTTCTAATACCATGTAGGAATTTATACATATGCATACATGGTTAAAACACAATAATACCCACATAAATGTGGAGAGTAATAAAGTGTTAGATATTGTAATGGTGCTACGACTAGTACATGAGTGAGAGCCCTAGGTAGGCTATGCATATTATGTGTACCTTTTTGAAGTTACTCATATTTCATTACATCATTATATGGCATTGCAGGTTGGTTACGGTGGTGGTTTAATGACCTAACCACTGGCGATGACATTAAATGTTGTATTTCTCACATATCATTAACCACTAACATTAATGTTTATATACATAAAATTCATATAATATAGCATAAACATTTAATATAAGTTTGAATTCGATGTTGGCTTCTCCAACATATTTGACAATAACACATCCAATGAAGTCTATTGAAGTGGTAAAGTTCCATTTAAAGCGATTTTGGTATTTGAAATGGTAATTTGCTATTAGGACTTAAACGAACATGTTACCAATCAGATTAACAATGTTACTAAGGTCCTAGTGATGTGCTAGATAGGCACAGACAAGCATGGATGTACTGTCACCGCAGTCCAAGCCCTCGCTATTTAGGTCTAACACTTCCTAGATAACCAAGGGAGGAGTCCCTAAATAATCCCCAACAAATCCAGTACAAAACCAATGCCTTATGTGGAGTCAGATGGGGAGAGATGTTCACTTTCTACTTGCTGCCTAGCTGTAGAAATTGTCATTGTAGTAGCAGAATTCTAAACAACGAATATTAGTAGCCAAAACTTAATAAACATATAGCATGCAACTTATGTATTTAGGTCTACTTTGAAAATTCTAACCAGAAATACAAAGATCTTTCAATTTAAGTGACTGGTTGATAAGTTATAACTCAAAAAGGCTTGTTGTTTCATATGACAGACTGTAAAGTTTGCGTAAATTGTAGGGACAACAACCTGAGTTAGTCTTAACAACCACTCAACTAGTATTATAAATAAAAGCACTCCTAGAGGATTTATATAGAGTCTTTTTGGGGCTTACCCTCTACTAATAATGATTGGAAACTCGGTTTCCAACTAGCTGGAAATTGAATTTTAGAATTATGGGTTAAATAAAAATATGTTATTGCACCTAGAAAATTCCATGTTTGATTTATATGATTAATATTGGCTGGAAATTGAATAAAAATGGCTTTAAATGATAAAAATATGAATTTGGAAACGATTTAGAGCTATATGCTAAGTTCTAGCGTGAGATAACTTACTTGGAGGCTTGTGGAATTTGCTATAAGTGGCTGTAAATTGCAGATCCTTGAAGTACAACTTTGTAAACCTGCAGATCTGTAACACAGATGGCTAGATACAATTGTAAAATATAGTGTAATAAAGACTTCTATCAAATCTTGACTAGATCTAAAATTTTAGACACTTTTTCTCAAGATTATAACTTGTTAAATAAATGTAAAAATAAAAATCAGCAAGTGAATTTCCTAAACTAACTACAAAATGTAAGAGAAGTTTAGGTATTTCTGTGTTTTATGGCTGTTGCGATAATACCTCTGCCATTGGACTCTCACCTTTTGCTGGAGTGTGAGGTAGCTATTTTCTTAAGTCTCTATGCATGACTTTGATCAAGAAATGGGTCTGTTGCAAACCTCCCCCACTTTTGCTTAATCTCCTTGAATATTTTTGAATCTCCCTGGAATTGGCCTCTCCTCTTAGTGGCATCTCCAACCTTTGTCCTGTATGTGCAGTAAAATACGAAATAACAAGGAATAATGAAGCCTTTTCACGAAGTTGTTCAAAACCTTAGATTGACTCTACCCGCAAAACAAAGAAACAAGTGGTGATGTCCCACTGGTTGTTTTTCTCCACATAACTATCTAGTTCCTCAATAGCAAAGGACGTGAGTCTTAGGACTATTTTCATCATCAACAATGAAAATTAGAATTAGAATTCCCAATACATATAGCAAGAAAGAAATATAGAACAAAAACCACTCCACTAATGCACAAGAAACTATACAAGGGTTTGGAATGAAAATGAGCTCTTCATTTGTGATAGCACTTGTCTCAAATGAACAACAACAACCTTACAATGGAGGAGATCCTAGCCTTTATAGAAAATTTCTAATGGCTAGTTAATTGCTAGTAAAGCTCTGATCAATAAAATATTGCTAGTCTTCCACAAGTTGAGCTTAGCAATTTTTTAATTTCTTGAAAATATTACAAAATAATTAATTATTTACTAAGGGAGTTGAATTGACTCAATTTCCACAAGGGAGAGCACAAATTCCCTTTAAAATGGCTTTTGGTGGTCAACAATCAATATAGTAGCATAATAACTTCCACGTCTAACTTCCTTGGTCCATCCTCTAACTCGACTTGCCAAATATAAGTGGTGCAAATTACCATAGAGGTATGACTTGGTCCCTTGAATAATTAATTTGCTCCGACTATTTCCTTGGTCCATATCTTAACTTCTTGGTCCATGCTTGGTAAAATGACTAGTTGACATCATCTCTAGTGGCTACTTTTGACCTCAACAACTAGTTTGACTTGTTTTCATGTTGAATTACCCTTTAGTAATTCGAATTGGGCCCATAATTGCTAGATATCAAACAGTTTTTCCCTTTTGGAACTAATTATTGGTACTACGCTTGTTATTCACCTTTGTATCAAGCATCAATTTCTCTAGTGAACAAGCATTAAATTTATGCAATCACACCACTTGGACACTAAAGCATAATTTTGGGCAAGAAATTCCTTAGAGGTTTCTAGCATAGAGACAAGTTTCGATGTCTATAAATAATAGCAAGATTTGTAATTAGGCACTTAAAATTGCAGTTTGGGAAGTATATACACAGGGATATTCGAGACTTTAGGAGGCTACTCGTTGAGCTTAAGGCTCGCCTTGTTGGAGGTTCATGTAACCCTTGTTGGCACCCATTGAAATAGTATTTTATTAGATAGACCTAAGCATGGACATTACTTCTATGTGCTTTGACTATATCGAAAGTCTCGTAGGTCTCATGAAACTAGCCATTCACCCTGCATCGTTATATCTGAGTGATATAGCACTAGGCACACCCTTTGACTATGATCCATTTCTAGCCTAGAAAATTATAAATTTAACCTATGCTATTTGATCAACATTTACACATCTATTGTTGGATTGAACCAATGTTTCATTGATGCATCTTTATTTGTTGCAAATACACTACTTAAATCATATTGTTGTGTAATGTCCCCCGTTGTCGTTCAAATTGTACACTAGATTGCAAAAACACTCAGAATAGGGGCTGTCACTTTGATCCCTTCCCTCTTCGTTTAAGTTGTCTCCTAATTGTAGACTAAGGGGTGTAGTCCTAATGGATGAAGAGATGAACAACTTGTTGGGAACCAACAAGTAAAGGAGGCATAACTAAATGGCCTAGTAACTTGGTTGAAATTAAAGGAAAGT
Source organism: Pinus albicaulis (assembly GCA_034641835.2). Lineage (NCBI taxonomy): Eukaryota > Viridiplantae > Streptophyta > Pinopsida > Pinales > Pinaceae > Pinus > Pinus albicaulis. The sequence goes on from CM076581.1 coordinate 162,321,323, forward strand.
ATGATTATTAAGCACCACTTGATTAGATTTAAGAATTTCTTAAGTATGAGATAAGTGCCTTAGTAGTTAAATTACTTGCACAATGTAGATTAATTTCCAAGCTACCAGATGAATAGTGGTGGCTAGGATGAGAACTATCCTATATGAGATGCCACACTTAGAACTAAGTGAAATGCAAACTCTTGATTACTTTTAGATTGAATGCCTATTCTAAGTGAATCCTCTCTCTCAACTGTTTTGAAGTTAGTCTCAAGTGTAGGTTGTGGAAAGAAACCTAGGGGAAGAAAGCTATGGCATTATTAACTATACCTCTCCTGGAGCTCTAACCACCCGAATGCCTCAGGCGCTGTAGGGACTGTGGCCTTGATGACTGCAAGGTCACCGTGTTAACCACAAGTGTGGGTCTAAACTTCACAAGCTGGGTGAGAAAGGTGGTCCTATCTTTCTATCAACCAAGCTTATACTTGGAGGTAATTTTTAAGATGCACAACTATTCCTAGAATGAAATGCAAAAATGTGAGTGAGTGCTCTAATGAGATTACTAATTTGATTAAGCACTTCGAATTATTTTGATTCACATGCCTATAGAGATATTCCATATAAGAACAATTAGATGAAGCACTTACGGAACAATTACAAAAATATCTCAAATGAAGCAGGATAAACAAATGATAACACGATGATGCAAAACTAGCAAAAGATTATTAATTTCACTTATGATCACAAGAACAAATTAGAGCACCTCAGCCCTTACAGAACACTCCTCAAAAACCAAACATCAAGTACGTCTTGAAAATGCAAAGATCATTGCGAGAGAAGAGCACTATCAAAGAAGAAAGATAAGAGAGGCCCTTGAGATTATAAAGCATCCAGATAATCTTAATAGGGATGGGGGAGTTGAAATCAGTGACATTTGGAGACCTCTTCTTCGACAAATCTGCTCCTCCAAAACGCCATCCGCCGAGGCATAGTTTTGCAGGTATAAAAGTCTCAGGTATGTTCCTCCTCTTTTGAATTCTAATTTGGTTTAATAAATTAAAATTCTAATAATTATTCCTATTAATTGATTTTTATTTTGGTTAAAATAAAAATTAATTAATTAATCAATAATTATTAGTAATTTCTACTATACTCCTACAAAAATTATTAATTATATAAATAATAATTAATTAAATTATAATTAATTAAATAAATAATTAATTATAACTAAATAATTAATTATAAATATAATTAATTAAATAAATAAATAATTATATTTATAATTATTTAAATTATAATTAATTATATCTAATTATATCTTTTTAATTTAAATTAATCATATAGTTAATCATTAATCAATAATTCCTATTAAAATTTTCCCAACAAAATAGATTTGTTAGTAAATTATAATAAGCAATATTCATAAATTAAAATAAAACTAAATAATTAATTTATATATTCTATTTTAAACCTACCCAACATTATTCAAAAACTAAATTAACCAATTTAGTTACTTTATAATATAATAAATAATAAGCCTAAAAATTAAACCAACTAATTAGTAAAATAAAATAAACAAAATAAAAATAAATCTTTATTCTTTATTGTTATAGAATAAGGAATTAAACTTAATAAACTAAGCTATTGGTAAATTAATCTTAAATAAGTATTATAGAACTAACTAATTAAGGAAAAATTTTAATAGGCATGATTATACTAACTAATTAGTTAAATAAAATAGGCATAATTAAAATAAATCTTAATGTTCTTTATTTTATAACTTTGATTGTATTAATTATTAACCATAATAGAATATAATTTATTAAATTGGAAATGCAATTAGAAATGTAATTATTAAAATTAATAAAAATAAAATTTATTAAATTAGAAATGTAATTATTATAATTAATAAAAATACAAAAATACAAAACCTTGGTCGGCTCTTTTCAAGAAATTGATCTCTATTAATGGCCTGAAACCTTTCTCTAAAATTCTTCATTCTAAAGTCCTGATGATGGATCCTAGTTGGGATTCGAAACGTCGACACATGTTCCTTAATACTGTGGATAATCCGAGAAGCTTCTTAAAAAATAGAGCAATGAAACTATATTAGCAGTTCCAACTATTAGAGCTTATGCCAATTGTGTCAACAAGATCTTATTTCACGATTAGCAAAATTATACTTGAATCATAAACCAATGAAGCTCATTAGATGAGATTGCTAACAGTGATTGAAAAAATAAATGGAAGATGCAAAACACTATTATGCAGTGATGCAAAAATGCAAGGGAAAAGTCAAGGCAAGACTTATATGAAAAATTCACCAATAAATTTCCCACAATGCTATCACCTCAAAGATGCACCAGATTTAAGCAAATCAGAGCAACGAGCTAATATGATGCAAATAGTCCCAAGATTAGCAAGAAAATCTTATGAAAACAAGTTACTTAAGCCCTTAGATGATTGTTGTTACTCGTTTGAGTTATTAGGCTTATTTAGATATGTTTTTAGGAGCAAGATGTCAATGAAAACACTGCTGTAACAATTATATCAGATCTGAAACTTTCAGATCAGACTTTGAAAATTATATCACAGCCACCATGAAACAACAAGATTGTTAGATCAAGCCCTTGTAATTTATTTTTGATGCCTTATATGAGTTATTAGTTTAATGTGTGGATTCTTTAGGCTTGTATTATGATGATTATACCATTGTTATATCAATACACCAGATCTGATATAAATTATGCAGTCAATTAAAATGAGAGATGAAGGCAATAGAAGAAAACCCCAAGGCCTAAGAGCCTATGACAACTTTGGAGATGTGAGAGAAATCTGTTAAAATTGGACAACTAGGTCCAAACTCCATGTTGTGATGCTCAGATGAAGACACCAATATTTTTATTGAGTTCCTCTTTCGGAGAGGTGCAAGATTGATCTAAAGATCATCTTGATCCGATGAGCAGAACATTTATTTTGAATTTATTTTTAATACTTTCAAAATATGTGCAGGTCGACCTTAAGGTTTTACACCCCCAGCAAATGTGTCACACACCCTCAGTGATTGATATAAATAGAGTCAACGTTGGAGGACATTTCAATCATCTCATCACACACATCCTCATTATCTAAATATGGATGCTGTAAATATGGATGATGCTGTAAATTTGGATGATGCTGGAAATCTAGATGTGGGATTCCTTTGTTGAATTATGTTGATTTTTGATGAGTTGTCCTTAAGGGCTGTGTGTGTGACACTTCTGGTTGGCTGACCGTATTGAGACTTTGCTGGTTGAAGCATCCTGTTGACCGCCGTAACGCACCAACACACTTATATTTTTCTGGCTTGTCTTCTATCGATCTACTGGTATGTTCTATCAGCACTTTACTTTTCTGTTTATGTGATTACTGACTAACATTGGGGATAAAAGTAAAGTTGCATCAAGCATAGAACATCTTCAAAAATTGACATGGTATTGGAGCTGAGGTGAAGACAAAGCCCTAGTTTGTAGCAATCATCAAAGAAGAGGATGGGTTCCTCAAACTACAATGGCTTTAAGGCTGATGAAAAATTGACTGGGAAGGATGACATCCATGCTTGGAAGATGACATTGGATCTTAATTTGGAAGACCAAGATGTCATGGACTATGTGCAGGGTAAAATCCAAGAGCCTCCATCCACTGCAACTGCTACTGCCAAATCAAAGTACAAGAAGGGGGAAATCAAAGCAAAGTTGATGATTAGGGACTCATTCATAAGAGTTTGGTTGCCTACATCTTTGAGCTAGGTCACTATGCTAGAGAATGCCCTTTCAAGAAGGTCAAGAAAAAGAAGGTTGCCTCCGACGGAAATGGGCAACCTTTCAAAAGATCAATAAATTCCAGGTATGAGGAATCAAATGTTTTTGATAGATAAAAGAAATGAATTCATTCTTGTATCTTCCCTCTCTGCTGCATCTCCACCCGACACTATGGATGTCTAGTTGATAGATAGTGGTGCCTCAAGGCATCTTTAAGTTCAAGGAAGCAGTTACTGATATGGTTGTGAAGGATACTAATCTACAAATTATCCTTGGAGATAATGCCACATATCCCGTGAAAGGGACAGGGACTGTGACTCTCCACTTGTTTCAAGGTCAAGTCCTCCGCCTGCAAGATGTACTATATGTATCTAATTTGAAGAAGAACCTTGTGTCTGTTTCGGCCATGGAAGACAAAGGTTTCAATGTGGCATTCATTGATGGAAGGTGCGCATGTGGAAGAAGAGTTTCAAGGAAGCTATCACGATTGGGTTTAGAGTTGGTACACTCTACCAGGTTGGAGGAAGTCCATTGGGAGCAATGACATATGATACTATCCGACAGACTGAACTATGGCACCGGAGGTTTGAACAACTTCACTACAAGGCCCTTCCTGAAGCAAGGAAGGTGGTGACGGGGATGCCTGAGTTCTCAAATAATCATGAAGGTGTATGTCAGGGTTGTATTGAAGGAAAGCATACAAGGGGACCTTTCCCCTCAAGTGTCACAAAGACATCTGATGTCTTGCAATTAGTAAATTCTGATCTGTCTGGTATGCTGCCCATGACATCCTTGGGAGGATGTTCTTATTATATGAGATGAACGAGTTCAAGAACTTTTGCAGTGGAGCTAGCATCAAGAGGGAGACCACAATGTCTGTGGGCTACAGTGAAACTTCGAAGGCCTATAAAGTATATGTGCCTGGTCAAAGGGAAGTGGAGATATGCCATGATGTTACCTTTGACAAAGATGCTTCCCTGAGGAAAGTAGTCAATCTTCCGAGATCTGAGGAAGATCATGAAGCAAGGCCTGGAAATCAAGAAGAACCGAAGGATGAGACGATGTCCGATGCTGAAGGATCAATGGACCCGATTGATCCACCTCCTTCAAATGGGAAGAGACCATCATGGCTCAGGGACACTCTCGAGGATGCCGAGGGACATATGGCCCCAAAGGGGGACATTCGTGAAAGCAAGAAGCTAAGTAGATACCAAGGGTATCTAGCAGCCATGTGTACTATTGTACAATCTGAGCCTGGATTTTTTGAGGAAGCTGTAAAGCATCAAGTCTGGAAGGATGCTATGCACGAAGAGTATGAGTCCATAATGAAGAATGATGTCTGGGATGTGGTTCCAAGACCGGAAGACAAAGCAGTTGTCACCTCGAAATGGCTCTACAAGATCAAGCATGGATCTGATGGAAGTGTTGAAAAGTTCAAGGCAAGATTCGTTGCCTGTGGCTTCTCTCAGAAGGAAGGCATAGACTATGATCATAGATTTGCACCTGTGGTCCGATATACAACCATCCGATCTATCATAGCCCTTGCTGCTACGCAAGGATGGAGTCTTCATCAGATAGATGTGAAGACCGCATTTCTGCATGGTGCGATAAAGGAAGAGGTGTATGTGGAGCAACCTCTCGGTTCGAAGTCCAGGATCGGGACACCCATGTTTGCAGGTTGAAGAAATCACTCTATGGGTTGAAGCAAGCACCCAGAGCTTGGTACAAGAGGATAGATAGCTACCTGACGAAGCCAGGCTTCACTTGTAGTAATGCTAATCTGAACCTTTACTTCAAAGTTGATAGAGAGAAGCCTCTCATTCTGGTGCTGTATGTGGACGACCTCTTCCTAACAGGTGTTGTCCCTCTCATTCATCAGTGCAAGAGGGAGCTCGCTGCTTTGTTCAAGATGAAGGACCTAGGACTGATGCACTACTTCCTAGGCATGGAGGTCTGGTAGAGACTTGGCGAGATTTTCCTTTCTCAAGGAAAATACATTGTGAAGCTTCTGGAAAGATTTAATATGATGGACTATAAGTCCGTGTCGACACCAATGGAGCTCAACTTTAAGAAGTTGAGTGGCAGCGTTGCTGGGCTCGTGCTAGCAAATCCTACTGAGTATATTCAACTTGTAGGGGCCCTGATGTTCTTAGTGAACACCCGTCCGGACGTATGTTGTGCAGTGAACACTTTGAGTCAACACATGGTTGATCATAACCTTCACTGGGTTGGTGCCAAGAAACTCTTGAGATATCTCTGAGGCACGATAGACCATGGGCTGAGATACACTGCTGGGAGCATGACACTCCATGGATATATTGATGCCGATTGGGCTGGCAGTGTGGTGGATCGGAAGAGCACATCTGGATGCTACTTCACACATAGATCTGCTTCGGGCAGGAAACTGAAGTCGGTAGCCCTGAGCACCGCTGAGGCCAAATACATTGTAACATGTATGGCCTGTTGTGAAGTCACTTGGTTGCAAAAGCTCTTCAGTGAGCTGTTCGAGCATGTGCTAGATGCCACCGTTATCCTTTGTGATAACTAGAGGGGGATTCGTTTGTCATAGAATCCTGTGTTCCACAAACGATCCAAGCATATTGATGGCTGGTACCACTTTATCTGGGATATGGTACAGCGAGGCGCCGTAAGGCTCGATCATATAGGAACTGATGAGCAGGTCACGGATATTCTCACAATTCACTTGGGGAAGGTCATGTTCCTAACCTTCCGTGAGAATCTTGGTATTGTGGAACAACCCTATTCTGAGGGTCCTATTGGACGATGAGCTCTGGGAGCTATGGGGGGCTTTGGGGATAGCTTCTTGGAGATGTAAGCAACCAGAGGGCTAGGCTTGCCGAACCTTGTTGGTGTGCTTGTGCCCCATCGTTATGATGATTGAGTTGGTTCGCCTCCATGATCTGTGCCCCGTATGCATCCTACACATTTGAGTTTCAAACTCATGGGAAGTACCTCTCATTTGGTCAATGAGGTGGGAAAAGCTACAGACTAGTAGCAAAGATTGATGGACGCATCAGAGATTGTCGTACTCTCTATCTAGGATGACACCTGTCCAACCACTTGATCTGGGATCAAGTCTAGTGAGGTTTTGGACCTCCTACTGACTTCGGGTTAGATAAACCAACTTCAGGTTGGTATGTGACTCTTTGAGTCCATGTGAGGTTTCAGACCTCCTACTGACTTCGGGTCAGATAAACCAACTTCGGGTTGGTATGTGACTCTTTGAGTCCATGTGAGGTTTCGGACCTCCAACTGACTTCAGGTCAGTGAGACTAACTTCGGGTTAGTATATATGATTCTCTTGAGTCCAAGTGAGGTTTCGGACCTCCTACTGACTTCGGGTCAGATAAACCGACTCTGGGTTGGTATGAGACTCTTTGTGAGCCCTATAGAGCTTTCGGACCTTTGGGCTGAATTTGTCAGCCGGGAATGATGTCTTTGTGACTGACCCACTTCTATTCTGAAATAAAGTGGCCAACAAAGCAAGTTACGGCGGGATGACGCACGATGTTTGATTGCATAGATCCAAACTTCATGTTGTGATGCTCAGATGAAGACACCAATATTTTTATTGGGTTCCTCTTTCGAAGAGGTGCAAGATCGATCTAAAGATCATCTTGATCCGATGAGCAACATTTATTTTTAATACTTTCAAAATATGTGTAGGTCGACCTTAAGGTTTTACACCCCCAGCAAATGTGTCACACACCCTCAGTGATTGATATAAATAGAGTCAACGTTGGAGGACATTTCAATCATCTCATCACACACATCCTCATTATCTAAATATGGATGCCGTAAATGGATGCCGTAAATTTGGATGATGCCGGAAATCTGGATGTGGGATTCCTTTGTTGAATTGTGTTGATTTTTGATGAGTTGTCTTTAAGGGCTGTGTGTGTGACACTTCTGGTTGGTTGACCGTATTGAGACTTTGCTGATTGAAGCATCTTGTTGACCGCCGTAACGCACCAACACACTTATATTTTTCTGGCTTGGCTTCTGTCGATCTACTGGTATGTTCTATCAGCACTTTACTTTCTTGTTTATGTGATTACTGACTGACATTGGGGATAAAAGTAAAGTTGCATCAAGCATAGAACATCTTCAAAAATTGACAAAATCACACCTCAACACTTGCACTCACAAAATGTTAGCTCAAAATCCAAAGATCAGACCTTTATGATTGCTGCAATCACAAATTATTAGCCCAAATACACATGCAAATAGTAGATCAGCCTCGAAGAGAACTAGCTAACAAGGCCAGGGCTCAAAATTGAAAGTTTTGACTATAAACAAATGATGTTTAGCCCTTGAAAGACCTGCAACACAAATATTAGTTTGAAATATGATATATTGATGGCAAAAATGATATGTTGATCACTTCAAACCCTTGCCAAAGTTCAAACTTACCATAAGCCTGCAAACACAAAGTATTAGTGCCTAATCAAGTGCCAAACTCAAAAAATAAGCCCATAATGACTGCGGCTAGGGAAACTAAGGCTGAATAGGCTTACAACTAAGAGGAAAAGCCCTCCTTAGGGCTGCGACTGCCAAGATAAGCCCCGAAAGGGGCTGTCACTAGGTAAAAATGCCCTAATAGGGCTGCAGCTAAGGGAGAAGAGGGCCCTAAGGCCTGCGGGAAACCTCCAAGAGGCTTGAAACCCTCATGACAGCCCTACAACTGCAATATTAGCTTAAAAAATGAAATTTACCTCCAGAAACCCTCAATGGCCTAGCATTTTCTCCTCTAGCCCCAACATCCAAAAATGGAGACCTGGGTTTTATAGATCGGGGCCCAAGAAGGGCCTATACACTTCGTAGCCCCACAAAGAACCTTCCCAAATGAAAACGCTGGCCAAAAATGTCTGACATTTTGTATTTTCTCACTGCTGCTCCAATAGTGTCATTTTGATTGGCAGGCCAAGTTTGTGTGGAAATAACTTGTATTCTTGTAATTGGTAAGACGAAGGATGCTGAGGTAGCTGCAGTCCTTTGTTTTTAATTTGTTTTTTCAATTTATCTGCAACCACTTCCGATCACTGTTGATAGACATTCCTTTCAACAATGTTCATGCTGGAGATAGGGGATGAATGTGGTTTTTCTGTTTGGTAAGCTGCAATTTTCTATATTTGATATGTATTTTCTTTGTTTAGTTGCTTATAATGTTCGTTAAGTCTGTAGATATTTATTTTGTTTTCCCATGTTATTAATGGTTGGTACATGGAGCACAACAAATGATCAATGTATTTGTCTATGTACATTCCTATATACTGAATTCGAAGTTATCTGCCAAAAATTGCTTACAATGAGGGCCATGGCTAGGGAGTTTTATTATCATTGAGAGAGGAATTTGGCCACAGGCCAGCAAGGCTTCCACTTGCTCTAATACCACCAGTGTTGTGCCTTTGTGTAGCCACAAAAGCATCCATAAGAGAAGGGACTAATCCATAATGGTGAATGAACAAAAATAATAATTAATAATTTGAATTATACAAGGATGACAAGTAGTCAAAAGGACTAGCATATATACAGAAACTAACATAGATGACTATGCGAAAGGACACTACCCTACACCATAATTACTAACATAATTAATGTAATTTTGGTACATTACATCTTCTCTGTGGGTTTGTTCCTATATTGTTTCTTCATTTCCTTTTCCATCATGAATGCCAATGAAATACATGTTTTTACTCTTGTTAATGGATTGTAAATTGTTACAATTTAGAGGATATATATGTATGCCAAACTGGTGAATGGATCTCGTCTTTGTTACTTTACATGCATGGCATCATTTTTGTACAGTTTACTACTATGCAGCTTTTCTTAATTGTTTCCAAATAGATATAAGAGTACAAGAAGTTTCATGGGGATGAGTGTGACTGGGTTGTTGCATAGTTTGCTGTTAATGAGAGAATGATTTCCTGTTGTGTGTACTTATGATTTGAAAATAATTTTTCGTTTTTATTGCCCTAAATGATTTATTATTTTAGTATTTGCCTAAGATAGACAATTCTGACATTGATTTTTTTTCCAGAAATAAATGCATTATTCAATCGATCTTGTCTTAACTATCGAGGGAAGGTAAAATTTTCCACAAAATTTAAAACATTTGATTTTGTTTATTTAAACCTTAGTTTTTTTGTTGAGTCACTTATTATGCAGGTAAAGTTGCTATCCTCGTATAGTGGTGTTCTTCCGAAGGTGGTTCTTCAAGTACGCCAGGTACTTGTTACTAGATGAATTAGTTATTTCATTTATAAACTTTGTATATGTCCAACCATTTGCTAGTGCATGTAATATTGCCTAGTGGCAACTTTAATGATGTAAGCCTTAATCACACTTTTCAAGAGTTGTTTTGAGTCACTTTTTTCTCTATAGTGGTCCTATTTTGTAGCTTTGTGAGAGTATTTTAGGATATTAGCTATGTTGCTCCACAATATTTTTTTTTAGTGGATGCCTCTAGAAGGTTAGTGTTGCAATCACTAGGAGATAGAATATCTATGGTGGAGATATTATCAACCCCCAATCCGGAATTTTGTCACAACATCAATGTTAATTACAAGAGAAATAAGTGCATATGGTAGCACCCTTAGGAGGCATAACTGTGGCTGAGGAAGGGATCAAATATAAATAAGAATATCAAACGCATAAATGCTAAAAGGGCCATGCTTTAGAAGAGATGCCCTTAAGCCTTTATCAAATAATGAACTTGAGTGAATTGTCAGAAAGGAGAGGAGTGTATTGTATGTATACGTATCCTTAGCATGTGGACTCTAGCTCAAGAGATTGATTAAGTCAGCTTTATTGAAGAAACCAAATAAAGCAAAGCATAGTAAATAGGTTAGTTACTGATGCATAGGCTTAATCAAGCCATCAACAGATCAATACAATAGGTCAGCATGTGGCCTCAAGTGAAGATTAATCACATAATCTCAACACAGCCCCCCACTCCGCCAAGTTGAGCAAGGGGCCATAGAGAAGGCATTACAATGTACAAATTGACATAAGATGCATCCATAGATCATCACAGCATCCTCCCTTACCACTGTCCATGGGCCATCCAACTTTTGGGATCTTTACAAGCAATGATCAGATTTCAAAGTGTCTTTGCTGGAAAAATGTAGTATTTGTTAGGAGTATTCAGGTTTTCTGAAATAAGAGTCTGAAATGGAGGTGATTTTGAATGACATGCTAAAGGAGCTGCAAGGAAATTGACATTTGTAAGAGTGGGCACTGGGAACAACCTATCTAGGTAGGTATGAGAACAATGTGGTAGAAGGATCATCATCATTATCATTCAACAATTATGCATCCATAGGAAAGGTTTTATCATTTATTTTACATCATTGGGCTACACATGTGGTAGAGAAGTATTGGCAGTAGTAACTAATATCTAATGATGGAAGACTAGAAGTGTTGAGAAATCAGGGCTGAATAGTTAGGACTTCTTATTAAAATGTTTTCTCCAATACTTGACAATTTCTTGTGATTAGTTTTATTTCTTCTTCTTTGCTATAATTTGCTTATCATCAGGACAATTGCCAAATCTACAAAGACACCAAGAGAACACAAAATGTAGGCACTCAGCAAGGGCAAAACCCCTGAGGAGGGGAAAACCCAGTCAAACTCCTTCACTATAGATTTAAATCAGATTGAAACAAACTTGACCCTTAGACCAAAGACATAAGCTCCCTCCATCCTCCAAGTTAATTCTTCTTTCCTGCAGCTGATGCAATTTCGTCCTAGCATCATCGGTCCCTGTAACTGTCTTCAAAATGACCTGAATGACAGACAAAACATCAAGACAAACTCCTTCCATTTTCGCTTACAAATTTTCTTCTTATCTAGCCCTGCGCATTCTTTCTTGTTTCCATTCGAATTGCAGACCGAAACTTTTTTTTTCTTCTCACCACAAAAACGCTGAATGCACTAGGGCATTTATAGTTGTTCGAAACTCCAGTTTGAGGCTTAGGAGCTAGAGTTTTACTCAACATTTGTTTTGTGCAAAGATATAGTTGATTGTTTGCAAGTTTTGATGCTTACTAGGCTTAAACTCAAGAGAGGTGAAGGACATTTGGTTAGTGCACAAAGTAATCCTCAACCAAGAAGGGCCAGAGAGCCACCTACAAGAGCCATAGAAGCAGCTTCAAGCATGTCTTCAAGAGAGGGAGAAGCTCCTGAAGATATTGATCCCAAAGAAGAGGAACGGGTATTCCGAAAGGCTTTCTTGGACATGACAGAGATGGTGAGGATACTCTACCAAGAAAGGAATGATAGGATTGTTGGGGAAGGGTCTAAAAACCAGAAAGAAGGAGAGGGTTCTTCTAGAGGAAAGAAAAGTGATGACAAGTCAAAGAAAGGACACGGAGGAAATGGTGATCCACCATCCCCATCTTCATCCTCTTCCTCTACATCGTCATTCTCAACTTCGGTGAATCAATTTCACAAGTCTAAAACAGTGTTCCACCAAGACTCCGGTGCGGGGAGACGCACAGGGGGGACGTGTGGGAGTACCCTGAAATTTTAGGGAAATTTCGGGGAGTCGTCGAGGTATATAATTTTTAATTATATATATATATATATATATATATATATATATATATATAATTCAAGTTCATATTCATTGTTAAATAATAAATAATACTAAATACTAAATACTAAATTTAAATTCATAATTGAAATGAATAATGACATACATTGATCCATCCTCATCATTCATTGAATCATTTTGATGCATAGTACATACATATTACAATGTACATCATTCATATGACATACTCAGTATTTTAATTTCTAAATTCTAATATTCATCCATAATCAATGATCATTCAATAAATAAATTCAATAATGAAATCTCAAAATAGTAAAATACATTGAACCATGATTCCATATCATTCATCATTCATCATTCTACAATCTACAATGTACATTGATTTAAAAAATTAAAAATTAAAAATTAATTTCATCATTCATCATTCTACTATTCTAGAATTGAAATTGAAAGCAAATTGAAAACAATGAACATGTTAAAGTCTAAATAGTAAAAGTCTAGAAGTAGATAATATCATGATTCATAATAGATAACTTATAAGTTTCAAACTCAAAAATAGTTAAGAGTCAAGAGTCTTCAGTCTGAGGTCATCAACTGAAAAGTAAATACTATAAATGGATAATGAGCACTGAAAATAAAATCAATATCAAGGACTCAATCTCAATGATTGGTCCTCGACATCCATCTGCTGCATGAAGTCATCAGGACCATCAATGGGAATGTCGGTATCTGAGTCGGAGTCACTCTCTTGAGTAACCAACGGAACTCCAACCAAACCATGTTGCAGCTCATCTGGTCCATCCTCATCATCTATCTGTGCAGAATCCTCTGGATCCACGTCCCATCGTGTTGCCGGTCCCTTCCGATACTTTGGTGTCTTCCTATGTGCAAGACGTAGAGAACTGTGCACTGCAACTAGCTTCTCTGCTCTCCTAGAGGAAAGTCTATTCCTCTTGATAGAGTGGATGAAGCTATATGTGGACCAATTCCTCTCTGCTGCAGAGGAACTAGCAATCTGAGACAATAAGCGAATAGCAAGTTGTTGGATATCTGGAGTTTCATCCCCATGCATGGTCCACCAACCAATGGGGTCAAGATGGCCTAAATCATTGCGATCTTCCCTTGCATCATGCTTGTTGAAGGGACCACTGAGACTTGCAAATTGCATCCATTGTCTTCTGATTGTTTTCCCTTCTTCTGAACTATACATCTTTGTAATGGCAACGCGAAATCCCTTTTTGACCTCAGGATCTTCAATGGGAATAATTCTACTAGTCCTTGGCACATACCATTTTGGGTTGAGAGCTTATGCTACCATGTGCAAAGGTGTATTCATTCGATCCCACCTACGCTGAATAATGGGTCGAATCTGGGTCGTATAAAACTCTAAGGAAGGGTCTTTCTCACGAATGGCCACCCTTACTTGATCCAACATACTATCAAAAGTCTCATAGATTTCTCCAAGAGTAGGAGAATCTGTGTCAGTGTAGCGAATGACCTCAACTACAGGACGTAAGAGTGACACCAAATAACCAAAATCTGTCTACCAATCATTATCCAATATCTGAATCCTGATTTTCTTCCCTTCCTCTGTCTTGGATTCTGCCCATCTATTCCAATCTGAAGTCACAACCATGGCCTGCAATGCTGACTGCACCTCCAACATCCTCTCTAATAAAAGAAAATAACTAGCATATTTGGTATCAGTAGGCTTGAGGAATTCCTTCCTCGCATGAGACCTGTACATGGCTAAAGAGGTGTGGTGATTGCAAATAAACATTTGCACATTTCTTGCAGCTGTCACCAAGTTAGATACCCACTCAATTTGCCAATGTCTTTCAATGCATTATTGAGCGCATGCACACAACAAGGGGTCTAGAAAATATGCTTGTATTTACTTTGAATCATTAATCCTGCTGATCTACACACTGCTGCTGCATCTGTCACAACCTGTACCACATTTGTAGAGCCAACCTCCTCTATAGCGTCACGAAGAAGCTCAAATTGGAACGCTGCATCTTTGTGCTTTCTAGAACAATCAATAGCTCTAAGAAAAAAAGGCCCAGCTCGGCAAGTAACTATGATGTTAATAAGTGGACGCTTCGCAATGTCTGTCCACCCATCCATAACAATAGAACAACCTTCCCTCACCCATGTCTGCCTCAGTGTTTCCTTTTGCACATTAATATTGCTCACTTGCCTTTCTAATATCACTGTCCTCAACTTATGTTCACCTGGGGGCACATATGAGGGTCCTGCTGCTGCAATTTCCTTCACCATCGCCTTGTAGTAAGGAGAACGACTAACATGGAAAGGAATGCCATTGGCAAAAAGAAATTTGCCAATGGCATCATCTGTATCATCACGGTTCAGCTTACTATACATCCCTGCAAGAGTTGGTCCCACTGTAGAAGAACGAAACCCTTAGTCCCAATAGGAGATGGTGGAGGCATATTGATATTTTTCTTATCTTTTAAATATTTTTTGGAGCTTGTGGCTTCATCAAAATTTTGTTGAGCTTCGTCCATGAATTTTCTACTTGCAAAGGTGCCCTTTGCATCTGTTGCCATTTGCATCCTCAAGAGCTCTGATTTTTGCAATATGGTTAATTTTGTGCATATGTTAACCCCTTTGCCACCTACACCCAAAAGATGCATCTTGATCCGACTATAACTGCCAACCCAAGAATGACCACAAACATTGCATTTCCAACGGCGTGTCCCACCTCTTTGTTTCCCTGGTTTTGGTTGGATTGAATAGTTAGTCATTTTGCTAGCATATAACAAAAGATGTTTCATTGGATTAAATGTCCCATTTGCATATTCTGCCAATGCCCTTGATGGGGTTGCACTTACAGGTGATGCGGTTGTGGGCGTAAGAGTAGCTGAACTACTGCCATGGTGATGGATTTCATTAATTGCAGATCCCAATGGACTTTCTGTTTGAGGAGTGTATTCATTATCACTGTCAGTGTCACTGTGGCTGCTCATGCTGTCCTGATCAGTCATTATACAGTTGTTGCTTGCTGTGTTATAATTTATTTTGCAAATTTTTTTAGTTTTTCAGTTTCTGCCCTGCATGAAAGATTTTTTAAATAAATTAAATTTTAAAAATTTAAATTTTAATGGAATACATCTTCTGTTTTTAAAATTTAAATCAAAATGTCAAGCAATACAAATGAAAATCACATAAAAATGAAAACGTATATACGTTTTGTTTAAAATTTTAATTAAAAATTTTTAAATGTTAAAAATTTACATACATGTAGCCCACGCTGTGTTTGTGGCAGTCTGCAGAGAGGGCCGAGCTGCAGTCGGGCGGCCGGACTGCAGGCGGGTGGGCGGCCAGAGTCCAAGCGGGCGGGCGGCCAGAGTCCAAGCGGGCGGCCGAGCTGAGGGCTGCCGGGCGGGCGACAAACTGGCGGAACAGTGGAGCGGGAGACAGTGTCGTCGGGCGGCCGGCGGAGGAGTGCAGTCGGGCAGGACTGTGACCAATGGCGCTAAACAATGAAATGAAACAGTCGACTGTGGCGGCACGGCGGGAGGAGGGCACTTAGAGCAGTCGGTTTGCATAAGTTGAATGAAGTTATGAACGGGTCAATAGGTTAGAAACTTAGAAATGATTTTAGTTTAGGTTTTAATTTTGTTTTATTTTTATTTTATTTTTAATTTTTTTTATTATTTAATACACATAATTAAATTTTTTTTTTAATGTAAGGTTTTATTAGGCAAAGTTGGGGGTGCGCGACTCCCCTCAAAAAGGGGTGCCCAGAAGCTCATTTTTTGGGGAGTCGCGACTCCCACACTGGGGAAACGCACCCCCCGGAGACTCCCCAAGACTCCCTAAAAAGGGTGTGTGGGGAAACGCACCCCCATGAGACTCCCCGTCCCGGGTGCACGGGGTGCGAGGGGTGCGTGCACCCGACCCTAGGAGTCGCGACCCCGTGGAACACTGGTCTAAAACCACTGGTAAAAGTCTATTTTTAAAGCTTGATGTTAAATTTGAGTTGCCTATGTTTAACGGTGAAGTCAATGCAGAGAAACTTGACAATTGGATAAGACAGTTGGAAGTTTACTTGAGGATACAGAACCTTCATGATGACGACACCAAGATACAGTTAGCCTCTTTGAGAATGGATGGAGCAGCATTGGTATGGTGGGAAGCCAAGACCAATGATGAAATTAAAAAACATGGTAAGATCACTTTATCATGGGCTGAATTTTTTACTGCAATTAAAAAGAAATTTTATCCATTAGCTCATTTACAAAAGGCTATCATGAACTGGCAAAACTTCAGACAGCTTAAGGGACAAAATGTACAAGACTACACCCAAGAGTTTAGGAGAAGAGCACTCTTATTAGGGTAGACTTACAAAGTCAATATACTTTGCTGAAATATATAGGTGGTTTGCATAGCTACCTTAGACATACTATCCTTCTGTTTAATCCTACTAGTCTAGACGAAGTTTGTGTACAAGCTACGCATTTAGAGGCTAGAGGGAAAAACACTTTTGATGAGGGTAGAAACCAAGGTTGCGGGGAAGCTTCTCCCCCCTCCACCGATCCCAATCCCTAAACGCGCTCCATTCGGGAGCTCTTTGGGAGCGCTCGGAATCACGCTCCCGAAAACGCTTCCTGAGGGGAGCGTTTTCGGGAGCGCGCTTCCGAGCCTGAAAAACGTTCCCCGTATTTTCGGAAGCGTTCGGGAGTGAACGCTCTCCGACCACTTCCCCCATTAAAAAAACGCTTCAGGAGTGTATTTTTAATGCGGGAAGCGGTCAGGGAACGTTCGGGAGAAAATGCTCCCTGGCGCGTAGAAAAAAACTCGGCGTCAAAATTTGATTTTTTTTTGGGAAGGAGGGAGGGGGGTTGGGTAAATAAAAAGCCCACACCCCTCATTTAGTTGTTATTGTTTTAGCTGAGAGTGAGAGTGAGAGCAAGAGGAGCAAGAGTTGGAGAGCGATTTGGAGAGAAGGAGAGCTTGAGAGTTTGGAGAGCGGAAGTGCCAAGGAGAGAGCAAGGAGCAAGCTGCAAGAGAGCAAGTTTGCAAGAGGAGGATTGGAAGAAAGAGGTAGGTCTTCTAATCTAGTTTTTTATTTTCTAGGAATTGTTTTTAAGTTGTTCAAAAATGAAAACTTGTTTTTTTTCTCAATGTTGCATTCTAGTGTGTTGAAAAGTGAAAAATTGAATTGTTTTTTTCCTATATTGCATTTCCTAGTCCCATTTGGCATTCCTCCATTTTTTTTGCAGGCTAGAAACTTGAAACTTGAAACTAGAAACATCATGGCTATATGGCTAGGGATTTTCTTCATGTTGGTTCCTTTCTTTGTAATAATGGTGTTGGAGAGTAGAAGAAAGATGCCCATTAGAGAAGAGGAGGATGAAGAAGTGGGTTATAGTGGATTTGATGAAAATCCTGAAGAGGAGTATGCTGAGGAGGAAGGGGAGAGTGGAGAACATGAGGCCACAGAGACCCCAACTAAACATGACCAAAGTCAAACACCATTGTGGAAATATGTTCAGAGGCACGAAGGAGGGAAAGGTGGCGGAACCACTAAATTTCTTTGCCCCCATTGCAATAAAGAATACACAGGTTCATACACTCGTGCCAGAAGGCACCTTTGTGGGAAAATGCCAGGGGATGGAGACAAAAATCTAGGAATCAAAATTTGTGTAAGTGTGCCAGCAACACAGAGAGAGAAATATAGAAAGGAAGAGGAGGCTGCCCTACAGAGATCTAAAAGATCTAGGGGTTTCATTGATTCTTATACACCATCAGGTCCATCACATCATGGACAACGAAGTCCATCAACTTCCACCCATGGCAGTGGATATGGAGGCACACCTGGACCAAACACCTCCTTAAGGCGTAGAACCATATCCGATTTCCTTGACGAAGGGTGTAGGAATGATGTGGATTCAAAAATTTTCCGGTTTCTATATGCATGTAGGGTGCCATTCAATGTTCTTCGCTCAACTTATTGGCATGAAATGGTTTCTGCCATTAATGATGCCCCCAAAGGATATAGGAGCCCTGGGTATGACAAGGCCAGAACCGTGGGACTTGATCATGAAAGAGCTAAAATAAACAATTCTTTGGCTAGAATGACAAATTCTTGGAATGAGCATGGGGTGTCCATTGTATTTGATGGATGGACCAATGTAAAAGGAAAGCCATTGATAAGTGTTCTGGCTGTGTCGGTTAGTGGTGCAATATTCCTTTCAGCATATGATTATTCAGACAAATTCAAGACCGACATTAACATTGCAGAACCATTACTTGAAGTAATTGAAAATACTGGGCCATACAATGTCATCCAAGTCATCATTGATAATGCTGCTAACTATAAGGCAGCAGGAGCAATTATTGAGGATAAATACCCTAACATATTTTGGTCTGGGTGTTTGGTTCACACAATGAACCTTTTGATGCATGATATCATTAAAAACAAACAACCTCAATTCAAATGGCTTGGTGATTTGTACAAGAGAGGTAAAAAAATGATAAAATTTATTACAAATCATAGCAATCCCATGGGCTTTTCCGTACTCACTCCAAATTGGAGTTGTTGAAGATAGCAAAGACTAGATTTGCTAGCTATTACTTCACCTTCAGGCGCCTTTTGGAGGTAAGAGAGTCATTGGTTGCAATGATATCAAGCCCACACTGGCAGGTATTAAAGGACAGGGTAGCGACAATAGTTGACAGGCAAGGTTTTGAACATGTGGAGGAGACCACCCTTAACCCTTTGTTTTGGGCACGTGTGAGGGAAATTTTGAACTTCACCAAGACCATTTATCACATGATTCGTTTTTCAAATCAGATAAACCAGTGATTGGGGAGGTTTATGAGCAGATGGATAGCATGTTGGGCCAAATAAAAGATCTTGTTAAGGATAATGATCCCAACTTGTATGCAATGATTCATGACTGTGTGTGTGCATGGTGGAATAAACTCAATGTTCCACTACATGCCTTGGCATATATCCTTATGCCAAAATACTACTCTCCATCTTGGTTGGGCCAACCTGCACCTGGAGGTGGGGTTAGGATCAAGCCTCACACAGATCCAGAGGTACAAGAGGGGTACATGAAGGCATTAGACAAGTTGGTCCCCGACAGGGAGGAGTGTGCTAGATTGCGCCTTGAATTAGGCAGATACTTCAGTTGCACTGGTAACTTTGGTTCTTTCCATGCAATGGAAGACAAAGACAGATTTGATGCTCTCACATGGTGGGAAGCATATGGCGGCATGGGACTTTTGCCAAAGTTGGCAAAAAATTTCTCTCACAGGTTGTGAATACTTCTTCTGCAGAGAGGTGTTGGAGCACCTACAACTTCATACATAATGTGAGAAGAAACAGGTTGAATGAAAATCAAGCTAAAAGCTTGGTTTATGTACATTACAACTTGAGGTTGTTGAGCCATTACTGTGATCGGGCATATGAGGATCAATCATATAAAGTTTGGGACAACAACCCAGAGGATGATAATTTGGAGGACGACACTGTACATATGGAAGAATTGGAAGTAGAACTTTTGAGGGATGATGATGAAGCATCAGCAGCCATGCCACTGCCACACACAGGGCCAGTCCCACCATCCAGTAGCAGTGCGGGTGCCAATGCTAGTGCTCGATATCCAACTATTGTTCCTTTGCAGATTCAGCCTCCACCTACATCCTCACGTTGCCCTCCGCCTTCTAGTCATGGTCGTGGACGTGGTACTCCTGAGAGTACTAGAAGACCACCATTGCCTCGTGGTTCTCACAAATTAGACATTTCTCGTGGGCGTGGCAAGGGGCCAACCAATAGATAAAATAGATTTGTTGTTTACTAGTCTTTTCTATTTTCTAGTAGTTTTTATCCTTTATAACTGTTGAATAGTTGAAACTTACTCTTTCATATTTAATGACAATTTAAGTTTGAAGTTTGAATTTGAAAGGTGAAACTTTGAAGTTGGCATTTATAAGTTTACAAGTCATTATGAATTATGAATATGATGCTTCATGAAAGTTATATGGTGATCAGTGAATCAATGATGATAAATGTTATATATCAATGATGATAAATGTTATATATTGAATTTTGAAATCAATGAATCAATGATGATAAATGTTATATATTGAATTTTGAAATCAATGAATCAATGATGATAAATAAATTATGATATATATCAATGATGATGAATGTTATATATTGAATTTTGAAATCAATGATGATAAATGTTATATATTGAATTTTGAAAGCTTGAAATCTTCAGATTGATGATTCACGAGACTCAAGAGTCAATATGTTGTATGTTTCCAACTTGTAGGCGTGGTTGATGAAGGTTATAACTTCTAGATGATTTCTGTTATATGATTCAATCTACGTTTTTATGTTTTTTATGTCTAATTCATCATTCTACATGCTTTTGTTGACATATATGCATCAAAATATAAAAAATATATATATATATATATAAACGCTCCGAAAATGTTCTAACGTAAAGTTGAAATGGCGTCCGCGTCCGCTCCCAAGTAACTCTAGTAATGCTGTCTAGTAGGGTGTGAGGGAGCAGGGGAAGCAGCTTCCTTACAAGACTTATAGCCACAAGCTTCTAGATGCGTGTTGATCGCCAAAGAGAGGGAGATCGTAGAGGGTTGATTTGACATTAGATGGCAGAGGATTTCCGAGAGGGAAATCATTTTTCAGAGGGAGAGTGTTCCATAGAGGGTTTCTCGTGCCAACAAACCCAAATCCAATTCTTTTGTTGATCGTAGTAGTTGAAGAAGGGAGAAGAGTATCCGTTTCGACATCTTGTGAGTAGAGATGGCCACACATGGATTGAGGGAGCAGGACAGATTGGATGGAGCATCCAACTTCGTCATCTAGAAGTCCAGAATCCTGTCAATCCTTGATGAGTATCACATCAAAGATCATTCCGAGAAGGTTCTAGTTGTTCCTGTTGATGTTGATCCGTTCAAGAAGTATGCGGAAGCGCAAGAAAGGGTCAAGCGCTTGATTATGGATGGGGTCAAGGATCATTTGGTCCCACACATTGCTAGAAAGAACACAGCAAATGAGATGTGGACGACGTTGATCATATTGTATTAGGCGACTTTTGTCCAGAGAAGAATGCTTCTGGAAAATCAGGATCGACTGTTTAAGATGCATAAGGGAGAGGAAATTGACCCCTTCCTCATAAGATTGAAGGCGATCCGTGATTAGCTTGCTGCCATGGGGACCACTCCTGACGAAGGTCTTATGGTGACAACTACTCTAAATGTGGTTTCTCATGAGTGGGAGAACTTTGTCCAAGGCATCTTGGGCAGAGCAAATCTCCCAAATTGGGAAAACATGTGGGCAGCTCTTCGTCAAGAAGAGATCGGGAGGATGTCCAAGATAGACAGCAGCAGCGAAGGGATCAAGATCAAGAAGGAGGAGGAGGAAGATGCAGCTCTCGCATCCAAGCGACAGCAGGGGCAGCAACAGAAGAAGAAGAAAGGCCTTTCAAAGGTCAGATGCTTCAGGTGTGGTGAACTAGGACATTTCGCCACAACTTGTCCTTTGAAGAGGAAGGGCAAGGAGGATTCTAATTCAAAGGCTGCAGCAACTAAGGGTGATGATGGGAGTGATGACGATGTGGATATAAGTGCTCATGTGCGTCGAGAGAAGAGGTGGGGCGACATAAATCTGTAGATTGAACTACAAATGGTGGAAAAGGGGTAGGACCTTTGAGGTGCCCAAACTCTTGGATCAGATACGAGCTACAGGAGCCCTTAAAGATAGTAGAAGGATGATTGGAGTCGGTTGGTGCGAGAGATTGTGGAGGCACATTGGCAGAGGTAGGACGTTGAAGACTTGAGCAGCGTAAAGTAGAGGCAGCAACAACGTGGGAGTAGCGCAGAGGTTGATGGGATTTCAGCAACGCAGAGGCAGTGCTTACGCAGTGTAGAGGATTAGCAGCGCAGAGCTTCAGAGGATCAGCACAAATTAGCAGCAGAGGGTGCTTCAGTATCAAGGTGCATCTAGACTGACTTGTCTATTAGGATTTTGGATGATGTCCTTCAATTGCTTAACTCTCAGCGACTGAGTTACAGTGCAGCAATTAGCAGTGGCAGTGCTATGGGCAGCATGATGCAGCATTTGAGAGGGAGTTGCAGTACAGATGAGGTAGTGACTGTGGCAGAGTCATGGGCACCAGTACAAAAGGCAGTAGCGCAGTGGATGAGGGGCACCAGGCTAAGCATCAGCAGCGCAAAGGACCGATGTCGTGGATCAAGGTGATGCTTCAGGTTGAAGTATTGTTAGAGCACATTCATCACTAAGAGGGAGTGTTGATTTTTGGCTAAACATCGAATGTCCTCTAGCTCTGAAACTTTGTGTAGGAGCTAGAACGCATGAGATTTCCAAGACCCAGAAATCGTTTGGAGAAATTCCACTCAGAGTGAAAGTTATTCAAATAATTAATTATTTTAATGGAGACCCTAAGTCTAACTTAGGGAAATAATGAAAGTGAATTAATTTAAACATGTGGGTGAGAATGTTCTAAGTGACGAGGATCAAGTCTTTTCTAATCTTAGCCGTCGATTGGAGATTAGATCATGGTCGTTGATTATTCAACAGGAAAAGTATTAGGCTTGGGGTCAGTTGGAGAACACCCACGCGAAGTAGCAGCACTTGAGCTAAGTGGAAATTTTGGGGGCGCGGTTTGCTGAGAATTTCAGAGTGAGTTTGCAGTGCAGCGAGGGGCAATTCGGCAACGGGATTTCGAATCCAAGGCCGAGAATACAGCTGCAGAGAGGCAGATCTACCCAGGAAGGATAGCGCAGTCCAAGAGGAGGTGACACAGGCCCAGCTAGGCTCACGCAGAGTTGACGTAGAGGCTTACACAGGCCCAGAAGGGTGATGCGGGCCAAGAGGAGGTGACGCGGGCCAAGAGGAGGTGACGTTGGGGTTTCTATGGGGCAAATTGGACTCAGTTTCAGCAGATCGAAGAAGGGTGACGCAGCCACTAGGAAGGGTGATGCAGTCTCAGCGCAGAGCTTGATGGGGACTATGTAGGCACTTGTGGGGTTCGTCATTCTGAAGTTGAATCCGCCATAATATCTGTCTCCGGATAGAGGTACTTCTGCCGAGGAAATTCTCTATTGGGTTAGCCGATTAAGGCACCCTAGCTTGTATTCAAAAATCTGCATAATAATAAAAGCCCTCAAGAGATATTGCACTGGTTCTCCCGCATTGAGTTTTTCCGAGGACATTTTTCCGAAAAATATGTGTGTCCTTTGTCTAATGGTTGCTTATTCTTCAGTATTTGATCTATATAGTTGTGTACGCTGCAGTGTATTTAGTTTGATGTTTTCATGAATTATTCAAAAAATAACTTGTTAAGTAAATCAAACAAGTAGGAGAAGTAAATCAGATTTATTGCAGTAAGGTTTATGTTTAGTAAATTCAGAAATTTTCGCACACCTGATCCATGCCTTATGTTGACCTATCACATAGTTGCGCAAATACCCTTCAATCCACTTATTCACAATTTATGTTTGGCCATCAGTTTGCGGGTAATAGCTAGTGCTAGGGGTCAATTCAATTCCCACTAGTCTGAAAAGCTCCTTCTAGAATGCGCCCATCAATCTACTATCACAATTGCTAACTATATTCTTTGGCAGCCCATGTAGTCAGAAGACTTCTTTGAAGAAGAGTTCTACCACTTGTTTGGTCAAGTAATCCACTAAGATAGCAAAGAAATGTGTGAATTTAGTCAATCTGTCCACCACTGTGTATATGCAGTCCTTTCCCTGTGCTTTGGGTAATCTTGTGATAAAATGCATCGATATGCTCTCCCATTTCTGTTCAAGAATGGTTAGAGGTTGGAGAAGACCTGCAAAACGTGTATGCTCAACCTTATTTTGTTGACATGTCACGCATTCCCTGACGTACTTCATCACATCTTCCTTGAGCCCTTTCCACAAGAATCATTCTTGGATCTGACGATATGTCTTAAAGAACCTTTGATGTCTGGCCAAAGGAATATCATGTGTAACCTTCATACTTTTCTTCGTAAGTGTACATTCAGGAACCAGATATATCCTGTCATTATAGTAAATAACTTCATCAATTATTTTGTATTTGTCGTCTTGGATAATCCTACCGAATAGTTCACAAGCATACTCAGCGAAGAGGTGCGCCTTCCAATCTTCTGTGAGCTCCATGAGGGTGCAAATTGTTGGTTTCCTAGAAAGTGCATCGGCCACCACGTTTTTCTTCCCCTTTACATATTCAATGTCAAAATCGTATGCTTGAATTTTGCTTGCCCATTTTATTGTCATTCATGTTACCCACCATTTTGTGGGTGAAATCCCTAGGAGAAAATTTTCTCCAAGATGGTCCTAAGTCGGTGGCTAGTATCCCCTTGCAACCAACAACTAGCTCATCGTGCCATTTCTTTGCCACCTGAGCCAGCCATGTGATCCCTCACCCATTTTTCATGATCGTATGTTTGAAGGTGGGCCTCCTGAACCTAAAGGTATGCCTTGACATTTGGTAATTGAGTATTGTAGTTTGTTTATCAAGGACACTTTTGGGCACGGATTAATGGGGGAACTCAGTAGAAAGAGTGGATTGGGTCTGTTCTTTTGTCTCTTAGACCTCATTTGGATGTTACCCTTGGATCTTAGTCTCGTGGGATCTCATTTACTGACCTTTGGGTTTTGGGGTGGTACTACATGGGAAACCTCGATTTTGGTTGTGTGGTCCTACTTCCCCATCCACATATATCACTCCCTTTCCATTTATTATAACCCCATCCATCATCTTTCCCACTTGGGTCCACATAGGGTTAGTCTCACATTCCCCTTGCCCACACAATGGGTCGAGCCTGAAACAATGCCCTGGAGGTTCATGCAGCTGAAAAGAAAAAATAAATAAAAGCATAATTGTCCACATTCAACGGGAAATGTACCACAAAATGCAAAAGATGGTCGAGACAAACACATTTAGCATGTGGGAAAAAGCCAAATGCATGAGCTCTACCTCATCCCCATGGCCATCACCCTAGTTCCTATAGGCCCTAGATGAGCCTCCTTTATCATTTAGGAACCCATGATTCTCCCAACCCCTGGTGGGCAATGAACCTCCCTACCTTAAAAGGAGTTTAAAAGGGGTATCCACTGTTATACCTTACACATCATGCTCTTATCCTTTGAGCCCCGACCAGTTAATCAAAGAAAAATCATAAAATGCAAAAGGCATATAAAGAAGGTTGGAAAAATCAAGGTCGTGGCATCTCATGCGCCACGATTGCTCCTTCCTATACATCATATACCCAAGAGTAGGATTCCTATGCTAAACAACACTCTGGCCCTTGTGCTAAACAACTCCAAGAGAAGATAAAATGTGAAGTGCAAGAGTCAAAAGATCCCCAACAAATGTGTCTCTCCTTATATAATGTCTCTCCATGCTTCTAGACTCCTTTTTAATATTATTTTATTGGTGGGGGCCATTTTCCACTTAATAGATTTTTGCCACCATTTTAATAAAATAATATATGTTGTCATTCTCCAATAAAATATTATTTTGTTGCATTTTTCTGATAAAAATAATATTTTCCCTCTTTTAATAAAAACTGGAAAAACACCCTAGTATGATCGTTTAATTATGTAACAACCTATGTAAGCCTATGATTTTGGTGGTGAATTTCATCTTAGGAGGTTTTTCGTTTCACCGCATTATGTGTGTTTCTAAACATGGATAATCGGCAGAGTTTGTCCCTCCATCTTAACCCCAAAGCTAGGGTGGAATTTATTAACTAAGTCTTAGGTGAGTCCTAGTGTTCTTAGTCGAGTCTATTGTAAAAGTGATTTGGGAATAATTTAAGCTAATTGGCTAAATTATTTAATTGCAAATCACTTGGTCTACTAGATCATATTGTGTCGTGGAATTGGGTAAAAATTATGAGGGTCTATAACGAACGGGTATTCCCCCTTTGAGGGTTGAATTTGTAAAATTTTATGTAAAAAGAATTTTAGTGTATGGTCCCTCATACTTAGACACCATGGTTAAAATATTTGAGGGTGGAAAAATGATTAACCCACTCGTCACTCAACTAATTAATTTTTCTGGCAAAAATAAAATTAATTCCTAAGCCATTAAATTCATTAATTTAGTGTCCAACATTTAAATTAGAGAAATTAATTTCTCAAAGTGGAAAATGACCAAAAAATTCGTGGGTCATGAAAAAGTCAATTTTTGGAGGTCCCCCACCAAAGAAAAAATGAATTTTTTAAGAAAAACTAAACTCGTGGACCTTGGTGGTTACGCCAAAGTCAAATTTTTGAGGATATTAATCCAACAAAAAAAACATTTTTGGATTAATAAAAAATGGTTTTAATAAGAAATTCGAAAATTCCTCAAATATAAATATTTTCAACAGCAAAGATTAAAATTTGATCAAAGAATTATCAACGGTCGAGATTATTTTGACGAGGATGAAGCCAACTAGCCATTATTTTCCACTTGGAGGAATTTCTCTATAAATAGAAGGCTATTGACCTTCTATTGATCAGGATGATCTTTGGTCTGATGTAATTTTGTAAATGTTGGTGTAAAGCCATTGTTCTGCTGGGAACGTTTGAATCTCATAATAAAAGACTTTGGGGTACAGTTCATGGTGTCTTTGTCTCATTGATCTGTGGTATGTGTTCGATATGTGCTTTCCTATATTGTGATTCAATGTTATATGAATTGTTATTTCATTTGCAGATGATAGGAACATTCTATTGATAAGTTTTGGGCTCATCTTAGGTGATCTGATTCATTTATGATCTAACGATTTTTCTTAAGAAATATATGTAGAGTTTGCAAGTTCCTTGGCCCTTGGCCTTCAAGTTCACACACTGTGGGCACAGGCTGACTTTGTTTGGACTTCAGAAATTTTATGTGATTTTCCTACTTCGCTAAGGCTGTGATTAACATCTATTTTTCGAAATACATTAAGCCAATGTCAAATTTCATAAACAAATTATTCTTCAAAAAAACTTTTAAGCATTAGACATTTGTATATTTTGTAAAATGATTTTTGTAGAAAAATTTTCTAACCCTTGTTTTGTAGCTGGGATTTTGAGATTTTGATATATATATATATATTGGGGTTTTGGGTATTTGTAAATTTCATTTGTGTAGGTGAAATTCAAGAAACTTTGTCAGGTTGGAGCTAGATCTAAGCCCTTGAGGGTAAGATCTAGTCTATAAAATTTTTGCAGGGCCAGCAATTGAAGATTTTGCAGTGATTTGGGCAAATACTGAAGATCTGAAGTAAATTTGAATTTTGGCGAGGGTTTGCAAAGTTTTTAGGGCCTCTAGCCCAGCTTTTTCGTCTCTAACCCCAGCGTGGCCCTTCTTTGCCCTCCAAACCTAGTTGTCAGCTCTTTTCTCCCTAAAATCTCAAGCTTCTTCCCAAAGGTAGAGCCTACACTGTTGTCCAAGTCCTGGAAAGTCTCTACTATCAATCTGAAAATTCTCCTCATAACATCATCATTGTATGGAGCTATAGGTGCAGTTAACCTCATTATGTTATCGAGGCATGATGCAACTTGAAGTTTGAACCCTTCACAAGGTTCTTCAAAAAAATTAGGTTGTATAAGAACAAGCATAGCAGGTTGTAGAGCCCACATCAGTTTCTTTCCTTCTAATTGGCTCACTCCTGAGAGGAGTGCATCTAGTTCATCTAGTTTAAATAGGGCTTTCATTGCGACCCTCGTGTGCTTCAAATCTGTCCTAAGTGCAAGGATTTTGTATCCAATTTCCGACTCTTTCTACAATTCTCTTGGTTGCTCTTGTTGAAGAATGGTATGGACTCCTCTTGAGAGAGGTCTGTTGTTTTGTTTAGTTTCTGGGAGTGTATCATAGTTTACTGGGGTGTTGTTGTGTTGGTTTATGATGTGTTTCAAATACTCCATTGTTTAATGACAAGATATAATGGATCAACAAGAAACAACACATACCAATATGATGTTTCAACAATGCTGATAGAAGTATGTATAAAAGTGAAATTATACATAATTTCCGAAAATTGGCCCTCTTGGGGTTGGAATGTTGCTTTGCTGGGGAAATCGAACCGTTGGTGCAATCTGCTCTGCACTCCTCACTCTCGGCACCCACACCAACTGAATTGTGCAATCACTATGCAGCCTTGGCTGCCTCTACGCAGTCCTGAAGGGGCTACACTCTCTTGCCTGATGTTGCAACTCCAATATACTCTGCTGCATTGCACCAGCCTTTGAACTGAACTAAAGTGGCACTGCTAAGCTCACCTGTGAATTCAGGATGAATTCACCAAGGGGAGCTGGGCACTTGCCCAATCTCTCTCAGTCACCCAAGGATTTTCGTCTTGGTGCTACCAATGGAGTAGAGAACCGGGTTCTCAACCTCAAATACAAGGAATAATACCAAATCCAAGATATCCCCCAATGACCTCCTCCTCTTCTTTTATAGACCTCATGGACCCCTCTAGAGCTTTCTATTTTATTATTATTTTAATCATGGAGCACTTTTCCCTCTTCTTTTCCAATTAAAATATTCTTTTTAATGTGGGAAAAGAGTAATTCGCCCACCAT
Source organism: Pinus albicaulis (assembly GCA_034641835.2). Lineage (NCBI taxonomy): Eukaryota > Viridiplantae > Streptophyta > Pinopsida > Pinales > Pinaceae > Pinus > Pinus albicaulis. Next base: position 162,350,279 of record CM076581.1, read on the forward strand.
GTCTCCTCAGGTCACTGAAACTTATGTCCAGCCATCCCATCATGTAAGTATTCTTGTTCCGATTCCAAAGAGCTATTACACTAAGGTGTTCTATCATGTATCCCTCCCGGAATTCCACCTTGAGCGTAATTAATTGAGTTAAGCCCAAAAATAACTCAGTTTTCCAAAATTTGTCGAAATGCACCAAAACGAAAGGCAAACTGTGTGGATGATGGAATATACCAAGCGAATGCCACTGGTCCTCATAGAAACTCCTCAAAACTCCTCCATAAATCCCCTGGGCCCGCTGATGACACAAACCTGCACCTGTGACCTATCTGCCCCCGACCCTGAGAGTCCATCCTAAGTTCTAACCATGTCATAAGGAACACCATAAAAGGGGATATTACACTCTAATAGATTCGAATGGCCTAATTTTGACTAATAATGTCCCTAAAATAAAATAATGTGCACAATAACAATACTTTTGGTGACAAGCCCACCAAAATAGCTCAATAACATAAGAATAAGCCTCTCAAGAATGCAGAATGATCAATATAGTGAGTCGATAGGCCCTTGAGGAGGCCTAATGAAGTCCAAGGGGTGCCATGATGTAGAACTGGACTCCAAACATATTGGACAAGGGGTTGGTCAATTACTTTACAAGCAAGAACCTGTGGTGCTCCCAATTGGGTGTGAGGGCACAAGGGCATCCTCATGGGTCTCCAAGTGGATCGAAAATGCCTATAGACCAGGGCTAGGATAATGATATAAATCCTCCTTCTACAGCAGGAGACATCCTCTGGACCCTAAAACATCTTCCAAGTGTATGGTGCAAGTGTGGAGCTAGTTGGGCATGGTGAACCAAGTGCATCATTCTCACCCAAAGGTGGAACACAAGCAATCAATGAGCATTGTTGGGGATCCATGAACTAATATCTGCTATGGTGGAGGCCCACGGCTCTCAACGCTCACCCTACAAGTGCCAATGTGGCCCACTGGAGGGCTAGGACCCTGTATAGGGAGACCAAGCCCCAAATGGAGACCCACCCACAATCTTGTATAAGATCCAATGTGTCCCCTTTCCCTCTAATACAAAAAGTCATCAGAATAATCAAGTAAAAGAGCTTACGAGTCATGCAACCAATGGGGCACTTCATGGTGGCATGCCCTTCCATAGTGGGCTTTGGCATGTACAAGTGTCTCCAAGCTCAATAAGGGGTTAATCAAAGACCCTATTAGGTGGTTTCAACCTTTAAAGGGGATGACATGTCCATGGTACATCCCTCAAGTGGTAGGTGGCAAATGATAATATAATGGAACGGAGTAGGGATCAGGGGAATCATCCAGACCACATGTCATGGAACAAGGGTAGCTATAATAAGGGAAGCCCACACTTGGGTATATGAGTGTAGGAGGGAGCAAATCGTGGTACATGAGATACCCTGGCCTCTTTTTTTTCCACCCTTCTTCATATGCCTTTTGCCTTTGACTTATTTTTCTTCATGACTGCTCGGGGCTCTAGGGGATGAGAGCATGATGTGTGATATGTAGAAGTGGATACGCCCCTTAAGATAGGGCAGTTCATCGCCCACCAGGGGTTGGAACAATCATGGATTCCTTAATGATGGAGGGGACTCATCTAGGGCCTGTGACAGCTCAAACTAGCAGGGGTCCTAGCAGGGGATCCAATAGGGCAACTACTAGGTCAAGGGAAATAATGGAGCGATAGCACATTGTCACCTTAGTTAAGGCTCCCTGCTCTTTACGGACTTTCACTGATGGGAGGAGACTCAATAAGATGGAATCACGAAAATATATGGTCAATGATAAGATGAATAGGTGATTCCTAGGCCTATTCACAAGAGAGACTCAACTAGATGGGTTGCCTGCTTTAGAACCAAGGTGATGGGCTCTCTCGAAAGGGCCAAGAAGATCCTTAGGGCTAGGTTTTGAGAGTATGCTTTGTCAAGATGATTCCTAGACCTAGAGATCTTTATGGAGACTTGGCTTTTATGTGATCTTTGTGAAATTAGCGTTAATGTGAAAATTTATGAATACAATAATACAAAAACCCTACTGTAGTATCTTGATTTACTTCTCCTACTTGTGATTTAATTATACAAGTTATTTTAAGAAAATACCAAAGTAAACACAACTAACAGCGTACACACATACAGATCATTTACTGAATATTACACTCATTCAACAAAGTGACACAGATTTTTTGGAAAAATGTCGCCGAAAAAACCCAATGCAGGAAAACCGGTGCAACGGATATGAGGGTTTATTATTATTAAGTAGAATCTGAGTACAGCAAATCTGGGTACCTTTCTAGTTAACCTGATAGAGAAAAAATAGATCTATAGCAATACCTGTTGTTCTGGACACTAAAGACTGGACTGATTCACACCCTCAAACGGGATTTACAGAACTCAACGTTGTTCTTCCTCTAGAAACCCCAACCCTGCCCTGAAGCTGTCTGCGTCAGCCCTGCTAGGCTCTGCGTGCCCCTATGCTGCTCAGAAGGGGACTGCGTAACCCCAGACTGGGTGAGGCAGTCCTTAGGCTGCCCTAGATGGCCTCTGGTAACCATGGTGGCCTCCTGAAGCTCCAACGTTTCCCCTCCTGGGCCTGCGTAGCGGCTGAAACCCTCTACATTGCGCAGTTGCAGCCTGCTGCATAGCCTCAACTTCCTCTGCGCTGCTCCTGATTGTTGCTCCTCTGCCTCTTGCTGACTCTTGGCTTCGGGATCAGACCATCCCCTTAGCCAATACTACCCCTCGGTGCAGTAGAAACTCTTCTGGAAATTCTTAGCAAACCCGCCCTAGAATACCAGCTTAGTCTCTCAGCTCTGCCTCTATGTGTGTGTCTCCAACTGACCCCAAGCCTTTCTCTTATTCTTTTCTCGTTGACATATCAACAGTTGTGATTTAATCTCTTATTGACGGCTAAGATTAAAAGACTGCTTGATCTGCGTCACTTAGAACATTTCATCATAGGTGTTTAATTAATTCACTTTAATTTTTCTAATTCCCTAAGTTAGACTTAGGGTCCTCATTAAAAAAATTAATTATTTTAATATCTCACACATTAGATGAAATTTCTCCAAACGCTTTCTGGGTTTTGGAGGTCTTGTGTGTCTTAGCCGCTCCACAAAATTCCAGGGCTAAAGCACACCCAATGCTACCACAACACTCAAAATCTCAACAGTTAACAGGTTGTGGGACCACACGAGGCCAAACAGAACTAAAACTAGGTCAAGGGTATGGAATTGATCAAGCAAGGAGGGGCTTGACCTAATTGTGGAAGAGAAGAGGATCAATGGACAAATATTCTTGAAATAAAGTGCAATGATCCAAATAAGGTCACTAGCCAAGGGAAACCTAGGGCAAGAGACGATCCCTAACCTAGGGCTTGCAATATCCTGAGATCCCACTATCAAAATTTCGTGAAATTTGGTGAGCCTCTAGAAAAACCCCAGTGCAGTAGAGGACAAGAGATCGAAGTCTTTCGATGGCTAGAACGTGAGATAATTAATGCCCTAGATGACCTATGGAGACTAGGCCTAGAAAAGGAAAGGGAGGTGAGAGAAACAAGCTTTATAAGTGATCACCTATGGAGGATTAGTGCCTTGTCCTTTGGGAGAGATGGAGTCAAGGAGAATTTATGGTTTGGAAAGAGTTCACCCAACCAAGGAGGCCTTCAAACAACTTCGCATGGCATTAGGGCATGAGAGCCGCTGCTTTAAGGTCTTTCTACTTCGATTTGCAATAATTGTTGACTTATCGAGATGAAATTAAGACAAATTATCTCTAGGAACATTCACCCATTCATACATGGCCCATGACATGATGCAATGCTATAAAAGATCACAATTTCCACCAATTCGTATAGAGAAGCAGTAAATTTCAGACTTGTATAGCGAAAATCCCAGCAACATTCATGTGACAAAAGTAAATAACAAGAAAAAGCACTTACATGTACAAAGGAGTATATCCAATTATCACATTATGCCAATAATGAAGCTCAAAGAAAAGAGAGAGAAATCCAAACATCAAAATTCAACCATATCATCCAAACTCGCCTCCAAAAGGATAGCGAAAATCTCACAAGAGCTAATAACCCAATCCAAGTGATGATGAATGAGAGAGAATGCCTCTCTTCTATTTATAAAATCCTCAAAGGGATTCGAATGGCCTAATTTGGATTAAAAATTCCCCTAGAATAAAATATTGTGCATAATAATAATACTTTTGGGGACAAGCCCACCAAATAGCTCAATAACACAAGAATAAGCTTCTCAAGGGGTCGAATGATCAATAAAGTGAGTCGTTGGGCCTTTGAGGAGGCCTAATGAAGTTCAAGGGGTGCCATGATGTATAAATAGTCTCCAAACATAGTGGACAAAGGGGTTGGCCCCTTGTTTTCCAAGCAAGAACCTGTGGTGCTCCCAAGTGGTTGTGCAGGCATAAGGACATCCTCATGGGTCTCCAAATAGATCGAAAATTCCTGTAGACCATCTATAAGGGCTAAGATGATGACATAAGCCCTCCCTCTGTAGCGAGAGACATCCTCTGGACCCTAGAACATCTGCCAAGTGTATGGTGCACTTGTGGAGCCGGTTGGGCATGGTGAACCAGGTGCACCATCCCCATCCAAAGGTGGAACACAAGCAATCAATGAGCGTTATTGTGGATTCATTAGAAGTAATCTCATACATGGTGGAGACCCATGGCTCTCCAACGCTCACCATTCTAAATTCTTGATGTAGCCCTCTAAAGGGTTGGTACCGCTGTATAGGAAGACAAGCCCCAAATGGAGACCCACACAATCTTGCATAAGATCCAATGTGTCCATTTGCCTTCCAATACAACAAATCATTAGAATAATCAACTAAAGAGCTTACAAGTCATGGAATCAATGGGGCACTTCATGGTGGCATGCCCTTCCATAGTGGTCTTTGGCATGAACAAGTGTCTCCAAGCTCAATAGGGGGTGTCGAGGACCACTATTAGGTGGTTTCAACCTTTAAAGGGGGTGACATATCCATGCTACATCCCTCGAGTGGCGGGTGGAGAAATGATATAGTAATGAAACGAGTGGGGATCGGGGGAACCATCCGGACAGCATGTCAAAATTAACAGGGTAGCTATAACAGGGAAGCCCACACGGGTATATGAGAATAGGAGGGCGCAAATCAATGTACATGAAGTTACCACGACCTTTGTTTTTTCCACCCTTCTTCATATGCTTTTTTTCCTTTTATTGATTTTTTTCATAACTTTCATGGCTCGGGGAAATTTGAGAGCATGTTGTGCAACATATAGCGGTGGCTACCCCTAAAGGTGGAGGCAGTCATATACCAGGTTGGGACACTCATGGGTTCCTTAATGATGAAGGGGGCTCATCTTGGGCCCCATAAGACAAA